>PVJD01000426.1:0-447169 GCA_004026545.1 Mormoops blainvillei
GTATTGTTATCATAAATGGGTGCTGTACCTTATCAAATGATTTTTCCTCACCTATGGATATGGCCATGTGGTTTTTGTCTTTCCTTTTGTTTATGTGATATATTACATTTTTTGATTTCCAAAGATTGTCCCATCTTTGCATCCCTAGGATGAATCCCACTTGATCATGGTGGAGGATTTTTTTAATGTATTGCTGGATCCAGTTTGCCAATATTTTGTTGAGGATTTTAGCTTCTATGTTCATGAGGCATATTGTCTTACAGTTTTCTTTCTTTGTTGTGTCTTTATCTGGTTTTAGGATTAGGAAGAAGCTGGCCTCATAAAAAGAGTTTGGGAGTTTTCCTTTTTCTTGAATTTTTTGGAATAATCTGAGAAGGATAGGGGTTAGCTCTTCCTGAAATGTTTTATAAAATTCTCCTGTGAAACCACCTGGTCCAGGGCTTTTTAGTGCCTGGAGTTTTTTGATTACTACTTCAGTTTCACCAGCTGTTATTGGTCTGTTCAGGCTTTCTGCTTCTTTTTCATTCAGTTCTGGAAGACTATATTTTTCTAGAATTTTGTCCATCTCACCCACATTTTCAAATTTCTTGACATATAGTTGTTTGTAGGAATTTCTTACAATCCTTTGTATTTCTGTGGTGTCAGTTATAATTTCTCCTCTTTCATTTCTGACTTTATATATTTGAGTCCTCTCCCTTATTTTTCTTGATGAGTCTGCCCAAAGGCTTGTTGATTTCGTTTATCTTTTCAAAGAACCAGCTCCTGGGTTTATTGATCCTTTGAATTGTTCTCTTAGTCTCTATGTCATTTAATTCAGCTCTGATCTTGATTATTTTCTTCCTTCTGCTTGCTGTGAGCTTTGTTTGTTGTTGTTTCTCCAGTTCTTATAGATGTAGGGTTAGAGTGTTGATTTGAAATGTTTCTATCTTTTTTGGGTAGGCCTGTACTGCTGTGAACTTCCCTTTAAGGACTGCCTTCGCTGTGTACCATAGGTTTTGGACTGTTGTGTGTTCATTTTCATTTGTTTCCAGAAACTTTTTGATTTCTTCTTTGATCTCTTTATTTTCCCATTCCTTGTTTAATAGCATGCTATTCAGTCTCTGTGAGTTTGAATGTTTTTGAGTCTTTTCCTTGAGGTTGGTTTCTAGTTTCAAGCCCTCATGGTCTGAGGAAATTCTTGATATGATTTAAATTTTCTTAAATTTGTTGAGACTTGTTTTGTGCCCTATCATGTGGTCTATCTTTGAAAATATTCCATGTGCATATGAAAGGAATGTGTATTTGGCTTCTTTGGGATTAAAGGTTCTATGTATATTAGTTAAGTCCATTTAATCTGATGCGTCGTTCAGTTCCACAATATCTTTGTTGATTTTTTGTTTGGATGATCTATCCATTGTTGACAGTGGGGTATTAAAATCCCCTACTATAAGTGTGTTGCCATATGTATGTTTCTTGAACTCCTCCAGGATTTTCCTTATATATTTGGGTGCTCCTATGTTGGGTGTATATAGGTTTACAACATTTCTGTCTCCTTGATGGACCTTCCTTTGAGTATTATGAAGTATCCTTCAGGGTCTCTATTTATGGTCTTTGTTTTGAAGTTTATTTTGTCTGTTATAAGTATTTCTACCCCAACATTTTTTTCCTGTCAATTTGCTTGGATTTTTTTTTTTGCAACCTTTTACTTTCAGTCTGTGTAGATCTTTTGTTCTGAGGTGGGTCTCTTATAGGCAGCATATGTGAAGGTTGTATTTTCTTATCCATTCAGTTACTCTATGTCTTTCAATTGGAGCATTTAGTCCATTTACATTTAAGGTTATTATTGATACACACTTACTCATTTTTTCCCTTGGTACTTGTGTTCCTCTCTCTCTCACTCTTTTTCTTCATCTTCTTAAAGCAGTTCCTTTAGCACAGCTTGCAATGCTGGTTTGGTAGAGGTGTATTCTTTTAGCCTTCTTTTGTCTGGGAAACTCCTTATTTTGCCTCCCATTTTAATCAAGAGCCTTGCTGGGTAGAGTAGTCTTGGTTGCAGGCCTTTGCTTTTCATTACTCAGCATATTTCTTGCTATTTCCTTCTGGCTTGTAGTGTTTCTGTGGAGAAATCAGCAGCTAGCATTATCAGGGCTCCCTTGTATGTTACTTCCTCTTTCTCCCTTGCTGCCTTTAAGATTCTCTCTTCATCCTTGATACCCATCATTTTAATTATGATGTGTCTTGGAGAGGGTCTCTTTGGGTTCCTCTTGATTGGGACCCTCTGTACTTCCTGGAGTTGTGCGACTTTCTCTCTCCTCAAATTAGGGAAGTTGTCCATCTTTACTTTTTAAAAAGGTTTTCTATCCCTTGCTCCTCTTCTTCTCCTTCTGCTATCCCTATTATACAGATACTAATACGTTTCATGTTGTCCTGCATTTCCCTTAACCCATCTTCATTCATTTTGAGTCTTTTTTCAATTTCTTCTCTTTCTGGGAGTTTTTTTCTACCATGTCCTCCAGCTCGCTGATTCCATCCTCTGCTTCATCTAGCCTGCTTTTGATTCATTCTGCTGCATTCTTCAATTCAGAAATGGTATTCTTCCTTTCCTCTTGGTTCTTGTTGATAGTGTCTATGTCCTTTTTCTCACTGATACAGTTTGCAGTATGTTCCTTGTAATTTCCCTATAGTTTTTGGTTTTCTCACGGAGCTCACTGAGTTCATTGAGCTTCCTTATAACCAGTGTTTTGAACTCAATATCTGATAGTTTAGTTGCCTCTATTCCATTTAGTAGTCTTTCCGAGGATTCCTCCTTTCCTTTCAACTGAGGGTTGTTTCTTCGTCTTCCCATTATTTGTCTGCCAGAGCAAAAGCACAAAGCCCAGGAAACAAACCCATGACTGCAAAAATACTCCCCCCTGCACTCCCACTATCAACAGCAAATGAACCAGTATTAATTAGGCTGTAAAGAGATTAAGACTGTTTTTAGAAAGGAGAGAAATAAACTATAGTATAAAATTTAGTGACAATATGCACCAACTTGATGGACCAAAAATGAACGTTAAAAAGCTATATAGTAAAGAAAATATTGCAAATCATGGGGAATACCACAGTGGATTTGGTCTCAGTAGCCTCTAGTATTTACTGCTGATTTTTCTTTCTGGATCCTCCTCTGGTAATGCCAGATGTTCAGCCCGTCTGACCTTAGGCAGCCTGTTCTAGACTTCCTGGGATATACTGTCTGTGGCTGTCTCCTTCAGTTGTTAATCTAGCCACTCTGCACTCAGCAGTCAGGTTTAAACACCATAAAGCGGGGTAGAATCCCTCGTTGTGTTGGGACTAATGTTTCCCCTCAGGTTGCTGTTGCTCGGAGAGGAGGAGTCTTTGTGAGCAAGATGGCTGCTGCTGAATGGGGGACGATTCAGTACAAGGATCCCAGAGGCTACTCTCTCAGTTCTTTCCCCAAAGTCTCCATCTCTAGCCTCTCCTTGGGCATCTCTTGTCCACTATGCCCCATCTTTGCAGGGATCTACTGTCTGTGGCTGCCACTCTGCACTCAGCAGTCAGCCTTAAGCACCACAGACCAGGGCAGAATCACACCTGGGGGGCGGGGCTGCTGTTTCCTCTCAGGCTGCCACCACTCAGGGGAGTGGCCTGCCCGAGCAAGATGGCTGCTGCTGAGTGGGGATCACTGAGCACCAGGATCCTGGTGGCTATTTTCTCAATTTTCTCCCCAAAGCTTTCGGCCCCAGTCTCTCCTCAGGCGTTTCTAGCCAACTCTTCCCCCACCTTTGCCAGAACCCAGGGTAATTGGCTGCAGATGAAAGTTTATGTGTTGGTCCTGTAAATGGCTCTTTCAGTCTCCAAATGCCCGGCAGAGGGCAATCCTGCTGCTTTTCGCTACTGGCTGTTATCTGTATACTTTTTGGGCTCTGATATTATAGGCTGAGGATCCCCACTTATGGTTTAGACCCCACTCTTCTCAGGGGGATCCAACTGGCTGCTCAAATATCCCTCTGACACTGCTGCCTAAGAGTGCCCAGCTATCCCTCTCGTGTCTCCACTGTACTCCTTACCCATCAGGTTGTGCTGAACTGACTCTTCTGTCTGTCCGAGGTTACAAGGTTTCTCTCTCCCTACTGTTCAGTTGTTTTTTCTGTGTGATTTCTTTACAATTTAGTTGTAATTCCAGATTGGTCCTGAGAGGAGGTCAATTTGACTTCCATTCAGTCCTCCACCATCTTGATCCCCCCCATAGCTAACCTTTATTAGGCATTTATCGTGTGTCAAGAAATATGTGAAGTGAATTTCCTACTATGGAAGATACTGCTAATTGCATGCTTATAATCATTCGCCCTTATGCCTTATTAACAGGTCTGTGATTTTGTACAGAATGGCAATGTACACAGAAAAAAAAATCCCAGGATTTTCTGGAGCTAAAGTTGGGCCTATAATATAGCTGTGACCAATGAGGTGAGGATGAATGTTTACTAGATGGTGCTTCCAGAAAAGCTGGTCTTTACCTTCACTCACCCTCTCTCTTGGCCTGGGATATAGATATAATGGCCTGGATGAAGCAGTCATATTATGATAAAGAGGAAAGGAGACTTATGCTAAGGATAGCAGAGCAGGAAAACAAAAGGTTCTGGGCATTGATGGTGACAGTATTATGTACTGCTTACCTCTGTGTTTCTTGTTTTATGAGGAAAAAAATCCACTTATTTTGATTGGGTCAGTGTGTTATTCAGATAAACACAATACTTACAGATATACAAGATCTCATTTAATCCTTACAGAAAGCTTCTCAGGTAGGTACTCTCATATCCCCATTTTATAGGTGAGGAAAGTAAAGATCAGAAAGGTTAATCTAGTAGAATTGTGGCTATTGCTATTTTCATCTCACTCTGTCTTATTATGACTATGCTATTCAGTCTATTCACCATCACTGAAAAGGGATTTAGTACAAATCCTGTGGATTGGGTCAACAAACAGCCAATGGGAAGGGGCAGGTTAGGGGAAGCCTGTACTGATGCCTTGACGTCTTTCAGAGAGGCATGAAAGTTGATATTGTAAATTCCCTTTATTATTCCTTTTCCTGGTCAGCTCTGCTGGGTAGAGAATGCCCTCAAGTACCTTAGGGAGGGGATTGTGGGGGAGCTCCAGGGGAGAAGTGTGCTTTCATCCTTCCAGCTGCACAGAATGAGCTGCTGTTTCTGAATTCAAGGTGAGAGGGGAAAGTGGGTGTCTGGGGCAGGTGGCCAAGCCCAGCCAGGGGACAGAAGTTTCTAGATTGCACATTAATGTTTCTTTGGAGGACTGATTATAAACAAAGCCCCAGTAAGAGTGGTGGACAGGACTTTTGTTTCTGCCTCTCACCCCATTCACCCCAGTGAAGTGAGGACATCACCCCACTGGGCCCTGGGATGACAGACTCCAATGTGGGTGGTAGATGGAAATTAGAGGCTTCACAGAAAGATGAAGAGGGAGGCAATACTCTGAGTTTTGAATCCTGGAACCCCACTTAATAGCTTTGTGATTCTGCAAGGAGTCATTTAACATCTGTGGCTATTACTGAATGACCCTCGGGTCCTCATGAGAATGTGTGACCATACCTGGCACATGTTGGCTGCACAGAGTGTAAGGATGCTCCTCCTTCTTCCTATGTGACCCTAAACACAGAAAAGAAGGCTTCCCTCCTCTGTTTTTCCTTCTTTCCTGGAAGACCCACATGAGTCCTCAGGGTACAAGCCAGGGAACGGCCACCATTGTGCCAGACACTCAGTGTTTTCTATTCTGTGTGGTTTTAAGTGTTGCCCAAGGCCCTTTGAGGTGGGATTATGGCCTCCTATTATACTTAAAAGACAGCCAAGGTTCAGGGAAGTTTAAGTAGTCCGTCCTTTGGCACAAAGCTAGGAGGCAGTACAGCTGGATTTTGATCATGACGTTTTTCCTATCAGAACCCAGAAATTGAAGCCCCAAATCCAGTTTGCACACCAAGGCTTGAGTGCTCTGTTGACCAAGAGTAGAGTGAACATACACTGGACTGTGTCATGGTATGTGAAGATAGGCCAGGTGACAGCAATGCTGCTCTTTGCCTTCTGGAATCACTTCCTTTCTTTCTGTCCCCCATCTTTCCCCACCTCTCCTTCTCTATCTCTTTCTCCCTCAAACATATTCAGGAACATCTTCTGCTTGGGACCAAGCCCTGTTTGCAGTGCTAGAAGGCTCATGGAGATGAGTAAGGCATTGCTTTTTACATTTTAAAGGTTCTTTGATGCGGGACACAATGCACTGAGTCTTGGAGAGATGAAATGCAGATTTTTTTCTTCTTACAGCTCTAAAGAAGACAGGGCTGCAGGCAGAGCCACACTGGAGTGACTAGGGACAGGGTAACAGCAGGCTGGAGCTTAAGGGCAGCTTAAGTGTGTAGAGGGGGGTGGGGTTAGCTAGGTTTGTGGGCTCCCTATGGATTGACTAATAAATACTTTAGGGGCTTCTGGAGCTTAGAAGATGTCCCTAGTTATATGGTGCCTGAAGTGCGACAGTGTTATAAGGGAAGTGGTTGGACTGTGGACTTGATTGACTGTTCAAGAAGGGACCCTGACTTTTCATTGTTTTCTGGAGGAAAAAAAGTGATTATACAGTGATATCAATTCTTTGAGTAAAAGGATTGACTTCTAAGCAGAACCAGCTTGCTGTTCCTCCTACACACCTGGTAGCACCCAACTAATCTTGGTGGGTATTTACATGGTTGTCTAAAGCATGGGTGGTACACTGATTGGCCATGAGTTCATTCAGATTTTCTGGGACAGTCTTAAGTAGTTTCTTCATTAATTTGCAGATTGATTAATTCATTTATCAAATATCTACAAAGAAATCGTATGTGATGGGTCCTGGAGATGCCGCCATAATCAGAGCCCTGTACCCAGGGAGTTCCTGGTCTGGGGGAGCAGATGAACATTACACACATAGACATAGGCTGGGTCTGGGCAGCAGAGGGTTATCCCAGCTTCAGGCCACTTTATCCAGTGTAGGCCTCATCTCTCTGTGTCTCTTCGTGTTACTGTGCTTTCCTCTGACTGGCTTTATTCTTAGTCATTTCAGTGTCATGCGTCAGGCTTACATGAAAGAGTGTGGCCATTTCCCTGGAGTGTTTCTTCCTGTTCCCATAAAAGGTCTGAGCTCACTGGGCAGATTCTGTTGGGGGTAAGGGCTGGAATTGGTTGAATGGGCAGCTTCACTGGAGCCCAGGAGGAAGCGGGTGGTCAGTCCCACCCATGCTGCTAGGTTCAGTGTTTGAAGCATGTTCCCTTGAAAAAAGCGAGGCGTCCCCCTACCTTGCCTAGGTGTCAGCCAAACAAAGGCAATTTAGGTCAACAGGTACAGGAAAAAGCTTCTTGGGGGCATTGGAAGGATTTTGAGGCCACCTGGCCTTTTGTGAGTCCCTGGCTCCTGCCTGCATTTTTAACACTGGGCTCTCCTTAGTGGTCAGCTCCACAGGTGGTTGTTTCTTCGCCTCTTTCTGACACTTGTCACCTCTAGTGCCAGCCTGACTCACCTGTTAGGACCACCCAGGGTTATGATATGGACCAGAACCTTGCTCACAAAAGCACTTGTGTGACTGTTCCATTTCAATGCCAAGTGCATCCAGGGTGACACTGTGACATTCCCAAAGGCTGTCACACAAGTTATTGTTTGACATTGGCTAAGAATCAGTTCTTCATACAATGCTACTTGGAGTAAAAGGAGCAGGAGTATAAAGGTGATTTGACTTCTAAGTCTTTTTAACAAAAATTCATACATCTGTAGTTGCACCTCAGGAAAAAAAAAGTGGCATCATTTTATGTACCCTAATTTATACATAAGAAAATGGGGTTTTCTTGGGCTGTTACTGGGAAACTGCCACTGATGCTGCATACACAGAAAGAATCAAGTGTGTTAAAGAAAAGTTATTCGCGACGCTTGATAAAGAGCAGTGAGGCACACTTCACTAAGTGTCATCACGATAGACATAGGGACACTGCCTGGGGTTTTTGCCGTATAGAGAGAGATTGGGCTTAATTAACCCCAAATACAACTAGGAAAAGTTGGGATTTATAGCTTTGGAGCAGGGTAGGGTCAGCGGATGGAAAAACGACTAGGAGGAAACATTAGGGGTAACGGGGCGTTGGGCTAAATTGACCTAACAGGATTGTTGCTGACAGCAGCCCATGGGTATCGGACATCACCCAGAGATTGTGGAGGATGAGGAACCTGAAAACGTATCAAAGGTGAGGGGTTTTGGCTAAATTAACTTACTAGGAGTCTTGCTAGAAGTAGACAATGCAGAGATGAGCACAGAGGCCCAGAAGTTAGGGCCGGGGGAGCCTGAGGTGAGTTTGGTCAAGGACAGACTTGCCAGGTGTGTCTCAGGCACCAGTAGCTCTTCAAGTAGGGTTGTCCTTTGGGGCCTTGTGGATTAACTCGGAATGGGATTGGGTCTCAGAAATTTAGATGACATTTTCCATTAACCTTAAGGCTCTTTCACCAAAAGAAAAGGAGAAAATTTTGCATGCAAGAGTGGCTCACAGATTTTATAAATCTCAGAATTAGAACATTTCCTTCCTGCTCCCACTTCAGCACAAAAGGCTTGGAGAAGCTTCTGATCATTAATTCAGGGACAGGTGTGAAGAAGGGCTTATCTTTTTGACCTTCTTTGATTTGCGCCATAAATGAATGCGCTGGGACCCTGGGGTTCCTAAGATCCAAGTCACCCCTCAGAAATCCTATTATAGGTTGACTGCATTCACCAGGTGTAGGGAGTGATCTTTCTCCACTATTTTCTGCCCTTGCCCATGTCTGCTGGGGACTGTAAGCAGCCCGGTGTTACAGAACCTCCAGCAAGTATTCTAAGGCCATTTCCTGGAAACAGAGATAACAAGAAGTGAGTCTGGAAACAGGCACAGGGAAAGCAAGCCAGACCCCAGGGGGAGTGGGGTGGTCCTAGCCGGCATGAGAGGTGAGCGGTCACCCTCAACTGTCAATGTCGCTTGATTATCAGGCTTCTGACGGCCAATACCCCAAGTCCTTGATTTTTTACATCAGGACCTATCTAACAATTGATGTATGTATTTGATGCAATTTGATTTGTTTGTGTGTGTTGATCTGCTGTTTTTTTCCCCCCTGAAAAGCCATTAATAAATCCATGGGTGCCGTATTTCTGGAGCAGGCAGCAATATACAATCACAACTAGATAAGACTGCTTGTGGTTTTCATGTCTGTCATTTCTCATGTACTGTTTCTTCACCCATCCATCTATTTAACAGAAATTTAGGAACATTACTTAACCTTTCAGTGTCTTACTTTCTTCACCTTCAACATAAAGTTGTGAAGATTAAATGAAATAATACAGTGTTCGTATAAAGCACTTTAACAGTGCATGGTACAAAAGCTGATGGTATTAAATTATTTATTTAATTCATTCATTCATCCACTCACTCACTCATTCATTCAATGATCTTTGTTGACGTCTGGCATCTGTCAGACCCTTTGAAGAACAGAGCTCGTCAGATTCTGAAATTCACCTTCGAGGAAGCTGAAGTCAGCCTGGCCTGGGTCCTCTAAATGAGCACACATGCACAGATGCCATAGACGTTTCATCCAAGCAGCCCTGGTGCCCCGTAACTCTTCGTGCTTTCCTTGTTTTCTCCCCCAGCTTCTCCATGGGTCCTGGTACACAGCAAACATAGGCAGAGGGAGAGGAACAGAGCCCATCTTTCTTGCTCTCACTATTCTGTCACAGGCTCATGCCCACTTCTGTCCCCTCTGCAGTGTCACCACAGGCCCTCCCTTCCCTCCCTCACTCTTCACCCTCAGCTCAAACCTCTGTCCCTTCCCACCTTTGTCTGCCATTGTCAGATTGGGTCATTCCACCACAGACACTGGGACCCCAGGAGGGGGTCTCAGGCTTCACATGGTCTCTGTTGCCGTTATCTGGCAGTGGCACAGCTCAGTGAGCTGGTCTCAGTCCTTGAAGAGTTAAAGTCCCACTGGCCACACCTATGCGTCTGGGACCTGAGGTGGCTCTCTGGCTCCACATGCATCTGTCTGGCATCCTAGAGTGTAAATTCTATCAGGGAAAGATTTTTGTATGTTTTATCCACTATCAAATACCCAACACCTGTAACTATGCCTGGCATTGAGTAAACATTCAATAAATATCTGTTGAACAAATGAATAAATCTATAGAAATCATCTTGGAGGTACAGATGTGAATGCTACTTCTTTTTCATAATGGTCAGGGATATTTCAAGGTTGGTCTCTCTGAGGTTCCCTGGGAGATAACTGGTTGGAAAGGGGATGGCATGGGTGGGTCTACAATATATGCAAATGCATGTGTTCCATACAAGTGGATGCATGCAGCACAAGAATGCATGAGTGTGCGTAAACGCATGTGTACACATATCTGCTTGTCTTCCTACAAATGGTTGTACATGTGTGAATAAGCCTGTGAGTTTCCCCTTGAATATGTATGTGCATATACAAGGCCTGTCTGGAAAAATCTGACTGTTGTTAATATAATGAGAATGGTTTGCACGACAGCAATGTAAGCTGGCAACCAAGGAGAGTGGACTGGAATGTGCATGTGTGAACAATGAGGACTTCGCTGAACTAGTCAGTGGGGGCAGTAGACACTACTGAGTGAGCATGTGCACTGTGTGGCCATCACATTCAAAATGATTGAGTAGAGCAACGAAACTGCATGAACTTTTGCAGTGAGCTTGAACATTACTCTGCAGAAACCATTCGGGTGATTCAGAAGGCCAGAGCTGTGGGCAACTGGTGATTGGCAGTTTCATCATGACAACAGACCCACTCATGCACCACATCTCATCCAGAGTTTTTTTTTGGCAAAACATCAGATCACCCAGGTGACTCAGCCACCCTACAGCCCAGATTTGGCACCTGGCAACTTCTGGCTTTTCCCAAAACTAAAATCGCCTTTGAAAGGGAAGAGATTTCAGACCATGGATGAGATTCAAGAATATACAATGGGGCAGCTGAGGTCGATTGGGAGAACTGTGTGCGGTCCCAAGGTGCCTCCTCTGAAGGGGATTGAGGCATCATTGTCCTATGTACAGTGTGGTACCTTGTATCTCCTTCAATAAATGTCTCTATTTTTCCACAATTACCTAGCTGGATACTTACTGGACAGGCTTCGTATGTGCACACCTGGTTGTGTGGACCTGTGTGTGCATTCATGTACAAACCGTCTCAGGCACATAACTATTTTTATACATGCATGAATATGGATGAGTGCATATCTGTGTACACGTGTGTGCCCATACCGACATGTACACACTTTTGTCGACATGTGTTGCAATAGGGAGAGGGGTATTCTCAGTTTACGTGCTGGATAATGTCATTCAGATCAAATGGGGGAAACCATCAGGCAGGGTCCAGAGATATCCATCCTGAGGTCCGCCCTACACACCCTGCCCTGGGTTCAGCCAGAGAAGCTGGAATTATGGGGACTTTCTAGGGTGATGGGGGAGGTTCTTGGGTTTTAGTTTCCTGGGATGGATCAGTGGCCCACACTGTTGACACAAAGAGAGGAAACACTATAGGACAGGAAGCTCCAGGTATTGGAATCTGTGTCCAGCAGACCTGAGGAAGCCCAAGCACAGAGTCTTGACGTGAAGACAGACTTCCTGGTCTTGATTCTCAGCTCTGGCTGTTACCGGCTCTGCGGCCTTCGGTCATCTGACTTTGCTATGCCTCTGCTTGTGTGCCTGCAAATGAGGGTAATAAGAGTACCTACCTTATAGTGTATTGGGAGAGTTAAAATGGTTAATAATAAGTGCTGGATAAGTGTTGACTATTTTTGGTTGGAATATAGAGACCAGAAATTATTTTTTTATTCAAATAAAAGGTAGCCTTGGTTATTTTTACTTATATAAAATTTGAACATATTCACTCTAGACAACTTGGATAATACAACTAGAACAATATAAGAAGAAAAAAAATTTCACTTACACTCTCTTCCTGTGCAAAGATACACACTGTTAATATTTTAAAGTATAGCTATTTGGGAACATCTCCTATAAATATGCTTTCTTATAACTAAGATTCTGTCACCATGTACTGCAGTGGGACTTCACATTGGTGGCCCCCAATGCATCATGCTCCCCCTATTTATACCCTTGTTCAGTCTTTCTCCTTGCACCTGGGCTGGTCCTATGACTTGCTTTGACCAATGGAACGTGGACATATGACCCAGGTCTTAAGGAATTTCAGCAGTTTTCATGTTAGCTTTTTAGAAGCTCTGAGCAGCATGTGATAAGTACGTATATGCTTCTGGAAAAGCCACATGGGGAAGTAAGGCCCTGAGGTTCCATGGAGAGGAAGGCCCAGTCCACCTAGCCTCCCGCCTGCCCTGCCCTGTGAGTGCACCCAACGTGACAGATCACCAGCAAGACCTGCAGAAGAACCACCCAACTGAGTCCAACCTGGGTTGCAGATTTGCAAAATGCTCTAAATTGCAATAAAAGTGGTGATTGCTTTAAACCACTACATTTTGGGGTGGTTTATTCCATCGTAATAAGTAACTATGTAATCATACCATTTTATAACTTGCAATTGTTAATGTAACATTAGACCTTATATCTATGTAATTATGTTGTGGTTAAAAGTGAGTTCTGCATCAGATGGCCTGGGTTTTAATTTTGATTTCTCCACATATTAGCTGTAACTGGGCAAGTTGCTTTACCTCATGTATAAAATGGACTTCATAAAAATCTCATAGATTGTTTGGAAAATGATGAGCTGATATGTGTAAAGCAAAGTGTCTGAAAAATACTTAACAAATAGATTTGCATTTCACCAAATTATTTCTTAATGGCCATGATATGTCCTCACATGGGTGTGTCATAATTTAGCCAGCCTCCTGCTCTTGGGCATTTATGTGGTTTCTAATTCTTTCACCACTATAGAGCAAAAGTTCTCATTGTCATTTTTCAAAGGAAGAAAAAGAGTGAGGCTGAAGGAGACCAAGCCACTTGCTCGTGGTCACACAGGGGAGCTGAGGTTGAAAAACTTGCATTCTCATTCCTAGGGCCCTGTTTGCTCCTGTGCCCAGCTTGAGGATTTAGCAACCCACCTGCATGCAGCTGCTGCCTTCTGCCTCTGGCATTGCAGTATAACCGTTTCCCTGGAGACTAGAGTTCTCACAGGCAACAAGAGATTTTGACATGATAATTTTTGCAGGAGAGTGAACATTCTCAGCTTCTCAACTATGTTTGCTTCAGCCTTCTCTGTCAGTGAGCATCATCTTCAGACTGTCAAGAGCATCTCTTGGTAGGAGGGACTGGAGGCAGAGATGTGAGATGGTATATGATGGGTGAACTTGACTTGACTGTTGGTTTCTAATAATCCTGCATTTGAATTTTAGATCTGTATGTTTCCAACTATATACTCAAAGGCAAGTTACTTACCTCTCTGAGCCTCGGTTTCTTTATCTGTGAAATAGTGATATTTATTCCCCACCCCCTCCCTGCCATGGCCTTGAGGACTAAAGGAGATAATTTATGTAAAGGGCCTGACCCAAGTGCTCAAGAGGGGGTAATTATCAGTGTATCCTTGGTATGAGTTCGGGGATCTCTAAGGAAGGCTACAATAATTTTTCATCTTCCTGCCTGGAGAAAGTATGGCCCTGGGAATGGAAAAACATTTGGATCTGAAAACTGAATTCTTCTTGGTGCTCTCTGAGGTGTCAGGAAAAATGAAAATGAAAAGTAAAAATTATTTCTACAAATGGGAAGGCTTAGGGAAGATAGTTCACACCAAATCATCAGTGGGTGAAGTCCACTGATGATGATGATGGTGGTAAGAAGGAGAAGGAGGCCATGGTCACAGTGGTTGCCCCTGTGGCCCCAGGGGAGTTCCCACTCCATGGCTCTCATCTAAGCTTCTCTGTCACCCTCTTCATCTCCTTCAGGAGATGTCATTGTCTCAGTCAATGTCCAGCCACCAGGAGTAATTCTATCTTTGTACAAGTTGGACAGCCTCAAAGATGACCAAGTGTCCTATTTCCTTTCTTTCTGATGTGGGTTTTAGGTTGATAGATGGCCATTTTGATAACTTTTCATTTCATTTCTCTTTTTCTGAATTTTTCCTGACGGTTTCCTTGGCATCAACCTAAATCAATAAATTCAGATGCCAATAAAAAGGGAGTTTTAATGAAGCATTTTGTGCTTTACTGAGAATACCATAATTCTTTCCTTTCTTCCTTCTTCCTTCCTTTTTCTCTCTCATTCCCTCCTTCTTCACTTTCTCCTTTCTTCCATCTTCCTTTCTTCAAACATTCATTAGAGACTTCCTATGTGCAAACCATATGTTGGATGTGGGGGAGGTAGATTATGTGTAAGGGACAGTGTCTTCCCTTGTTACTCACAGCTTCAAAGAGGGGAAAACAAGTGACAAATAAATATTTGTTGTCTATCGTTATCCAGTGCCACAGATGCTGTGTAATAAACCACTGGCTTACAATAACAAGTATCTGTTCTCATACTTGCAGGCTGGTTAAGGTTGGGCTCAGTTGGTCATCCATGCTTTTGGTTGCCCATCACCTGTGTGTGGCTCCAGACTGAGGCTTTGATTCAGGTCTGTTCTCTGTATTCATTTTGGAGCCAGTCTGAAGGGTCAGCAATTACCCAGGTATTCTCTTCCCCTAATGGATGATAGGAACACAAGAATGTAAGGTCAACCATGTATACACACAAGCCTCTGCTTGTATTGTGACATTCCATTGGCCACAATGGGTCACATGGCCAAGCCCAGCCTCAATGAGGAAGGAACCCATATCACTCTCCCTCCAGCAGACACAGAATAGGAAGGGAAGATAGTAAATATTTGCTTGAAATATTTTAAATCATCACAGGAAGGATAAAGGAAGGGATAAAAATTGTTTTGAACACTATGGGGGAGCTAAGGCACAGTGCCTAAACCAGTACAACCAGGGAAGATATCCTGGAGGAGGTGAAACTTCACCTGAGCATTTAGAGTTTCAACAAGCGAACTGGATGAAGACATGGGATTGAATTGTCTGTTCAAAGTGGAAGGAGTTGCCCATTTAAATGTGTAAAGCTAGAGATCCCAGGGCCTATTTGGTAGGTAGTGTTTTGAGTCCCTGTGTACATATAGGAAGAGATGTTCTTGGAAAAAAGAGGGAATACCAGGTCTCAAGGCATATCTGAAAGGATAGATACTGAAGGGATCTGATCATCAGAGGTGACGGCGAGGCAGAGATGAATGCTAAGCAGAGGAAGAGCCATTCAAAACTCTATCTTTGAAGTTTACGTGGAAGCTAGTGTGACTGCTGAATGGAGGGGTGAGAACCTGGAGGTGGGGACATGAGCTAGGGCCCACTGTTAAACTACAGGTGACAGACCATAAGGGCTTGGAAAAGAGAGGGGATGAGAGGAGGGAATAGGTAAGAGATAGGATGCCCAGGACATAAGGGATGGAAGAGAGGGGGAGTTGAGAAAGATGTTGAAGCATCTATAGCTATTAGTTACTCTGATAACAGTCACTGTACTGTGTGTCTCATGAGGACCCAGTGCAATGCCAGCAAACCGAAGATGGACAAATAGAGAACAAAGTAAATTTTATAAATGATAGTCTGGGAAATTGATATCGTTCAAGGGCAATGTCCTTGACTGGGTTACAAGAGGGAGTGAACAGTAGAATGGAAAGCAGTGATCACCATAAGTCATCACAGAAATCACCCTATCCTTTTTTTCAGCAGAGTTATCAGGTGTGTGGCAAAGAACTAACGTTTTGGAGGCATATATAAAAGGGTTTGAATCTCAGTTTTCATACCTACTGGCTCTGTTACTTTGAATGAATTCTTGCCCTCAACTCAGCAGCCCTCATTTCACCACTCAGACTCAGCTTCCTTCTATATAAAATGCAAAAAGTCTACTTAATGTGGCTATCATAAAATTAAAATAGGACAATGAATGTAGAATCCTAGGCGGGGCCTGACAAAGAGTCAACTCTGAACACACAGTTTAAGTGGTTTACACAAATTTACTCATTTACTTTGCTTTTTCCAAAACAAGTTTTTGAGATGGGAACTATTATTACCAGCACTTTTGTTTTAGAGTAGAAAATGAAGCCCAGAGAAGTGATATAACTGACCCAGGATCAGAGAGCGCATGTGGTAGAACCAGGATTTGGTCCCAGGGAGTCTGACCCAGAGACGGTGGTTTCCGCACCTGCTCCAAGGTCATCCTGGGGCATTTCCACTTGCTCTGGTGCTGGTGAGCAAGCAGTCAATACAGGCAGTGTGCCTGGACAAGGTTCGTGTCAGAATCAGGCTAGCGAGTGCTGTTTCATGCTCCCCCTCTCCCCCTGTGTCCACCTTCACACCTCCTTGTCTTCAGTCCCCACATGCAGCCCCGGGAGCCTGGAGCACTTGGTCAAAGCTGAGTACAGTAGGTTGGCAGCGTACAGTATTTGGTGAATGAATGAGATGAGATAGCCAAGGCCCTGAATGTTTCAACAACTTGTCCTGAGTCAGGGTGTTGGGGCAGGGTTTTGACTGTCTGGTGCAGAATCCTGGACAGCTCACGGAACAGCCAGGTGATGTGCATACAACCTGGGAATTACTGGTGTTGCTGTTTGACAAATCAGATTTTGTAGGAACTTTGTTAGAACTTTTTCTATGAAAGTTTAATAATTTTTTTTTATCATCACAGGGAGAACAAAGGATAGCTGGAGGGGAGTAAGAATGCTGCCCTGAAAACACTCACTGCCTCACATTTGACTGCATATATAAATGTTCTCCTGTTAAACAGGCTTCAGTTTTCTTGGAAAAATGCTCAACTTATATTCAGGTGCAGTCCATTTGCACAAAGCACCACTACTCAATGTTTATAGGAGAGCTACTGAATTTGTGATCAAGAACATTAGCTCTAGTCAGACAGACTCATGTTTCAATTCTGGATTCACCACTTAGTAGCTGTGGGACCATGAAAAATTTACTTAAGTTCTTTGAGCCCCAGTTTACCCATTGGTAAGAAGAAAGTAAACATAGGGTCCATGATGTAGGGTTAGCCTGATCCCGATTGCTCTGTAGGGAAGGGTCCTTGCCTGTGTTTGGGCCTGAGTGAGAAGAGGAGAAAGAGGGCTCCCTGGGGGCGGGGAAGAGTGGGGACCACCTTGGTCCTTGAGAAGAAGGAGAAACTTAAGGAATAAGGAACTGGGCTGGAAGATCCACCTGCTGCTCGCATTATAGTGATTTTCCTTTTGCTCCCACTTTGAACATTAGGGTGTTGGTGTGTGAAGGTGCCACAAGTACCTTTGTGGGGCTGAGGCACCATCATTTAATTAGAGTGGGGCAAGAGCAAATAAAAATGCTCCAAATGTTCCCACTGTTTTTAAGTTAACTTATTCTTGATTCAGCATTTACTTGGTTACCATAAATTTTTGACTGTTTTCCAGCATTCTGGCAAAGCTGGTTCTGATAGCTTCTGCTTGGTTTTTGATGTTTGTCTGGGAGAACGGCGCCCCCTCTGCCCTTTTGCTGATATCACTGTTCACTCTGAACGTGTTAATTCACCTGCCTTCACTTATCAAGCTCACTCTGAAAGGATGGACTGGGGTTCAGAGTACCACTCTGGAGCCCAGGGCCTGAGTTCTCATCCTGCTTCCATCATTTCCCAGCTGTGTTACCTCAGGCCAGTCCATTAACCTTGCTGTCACTGGACTCTTCCTTCTGTTTCGAAAATGGGATAGTGAAAGTAGCCATTAAAAGAATCAATGGCAGGGATGCCTATAACACACTTGGAAGACTGAACACTGTATAAAAGTTAGGTGTTTTCTCTCTGAATATCTGATTTACTCCTTATTTCCAAACTTCCTCCGTCTTCGTAAGTCTGTGGTCACCCATGCTGGAGAGGTTTCACCAGTCCCCTCACCCAGAGGCTGAAACCATAGTCAGATCATGTGGTTTACCCATGGGCTCCCAGTACCAAGACTCCTTGGGGAATCCTTTTTATGAAGTGAAGCAGAGTTTGCAGGAAGTTGAGTGACAACAATGTTTTAGTTCCACATATAAGTGAGTGTCCCACTGAGTGGTTTTATTTTACTCTATTGAGTTCATCTATTTATTCTGCAACTGTTTGTTAAATGCCTACTATGTGTTGGCCCATGTTCCAGGCACTGTGGTGCAGTAAAAGCCTTATTTGCATAGAAGTAACATTCTGGCACATAAAGATAGACTAAAAACAAACAGAGCAAAAAAATAAATATCTCCAGGACATTCCAGGTAATGAGGAGTGCTCTGCACAGAAGTAAGATGGAGCTATATGCTGACAGTGATTGGTTGGCTACTTTAGACAGGATGACCAAGGAAGGCACCCAGGAAAAGGTGACATTTAGACAGATTTGAATGATGGGAGGGACTCAGCCATGGCAAGATCAGGATGGAGAATATTACAGGTGGGGGGAACAGTTAGAGCAAAAGGTCCAAAGTAGGCATATAGCCCCGTGGAAATAATTCCCTGGGGCACATGCTCATGGGCCACATTCCAGGGGATATGAGGGACAATGGCCAAGTAAATGAACAGAGAGCAAGGCAACACCAGACTGCGGTGAAGCTATGGAGTAATTAGACAAGGCCTTGTGGAAGAACGATTAGGCAGCACTGTAGGTAGGGCCATAGGTAAAGATGTCTTTGAGGGGCTGAGAATTTGAGCTGCAGCCTGACACACCAGAGAATTAATACTAATTCCAGGTGCTCAGGGCTGGTTGGTAATCTGATGCTGTCAGATGCTCCCATGGCCCAAGCCAGGGCAGTCCTTGGGAGGTCAGGGATGTCAATACCCCCTGAGGAAGCGAATGAGGGACATAGGGGAATGCGGTGCCTAGACCCATGTGCTGCACACTTCAGGTTTGTTAACTTATCACCCCACGTGCCCTGGCAGTCCTAGGAGGTCAGCTCCCAGACTCTTTCGTGTCTGGGGATCCCACGCCCCTGCATCTCCTGAGCAGCCCATCTCCCAGCAGGCAGCTTGCTCACCGGAGCAGCACCTCCTCTGTTGGGTTGTCTAACTCCCAGCCAGGAGGTGGATGCCATGAGCAGGAATTTCTGAGAACACTGGATATGCACTCACTGGATGCAGCCAGTACTGCTCGATGACAGGATAACTCTCAGATGTGGCTGGCTCTGGTCCTTCCTTTTATTCTCTCACAAACCCCCGGCCTCTGCCGGCTTCCTCTCCCCCCCTATTTTATCTATTTTAGGTAGTTTAATGTCACTGAGATCCCTTTTCATGACATAGACCCCAGGCCTTTCTAGGGAGCCTCCTCCTCCTTGGGGACATGCCTTCAGCCTAACGAACAACAAGGCCCTGGTTTGACCCTACTTCCACACTACCCCACCCACACCCCGCAGAAGAGCCCACTAGCCCTTCCTCCATAAAAGTTTTACTGAGAACCAGGTATTATACCATGAAGGAGAAATAACTTCACAAAAATGGAGCTTTGGCAAAGTTTCCAGAACCTTCCAGACTTCTTGGCTATTATGTATGGCCCTTTAATCCTTCTCTGAGACAGTCATAAAAAATTCCATTGGATTCATACCTCTGACATGAGTTTTTCCTTAAATGTGAGGCTCTAAAAACCTCCTTTTCTGTGAAGGTATAAAAGCATAAAACTCTGAGAATATAAGTCCCCTTGACATGGCTAGGGAAGTTATATTTCCCTTCATATAATAGGCATAGAATTGCTGTGGGAATCCTTTGGTTTTCAGTTCTATCTAAGATGTGTGACCTCAGATGTGAAAGTGGAGTGGTATCTACCTCCTAGGACTGCCAAGGTTCTTAGGGTGATTACTTAATGAACCCAAAGTGTGTAGCACATTGGTCTATGCACCCCATCCCCCTAATTTCCTCAGTCTCTTCCTCCAGGAGACACTGACATCCCTGACCTCCCAAGGACTGCCCTGGCTTGGGCCATGGGGGCATCTGACGGCTGCAGGTTACCGGCCAGAAACAGCTGGAATTAGTCTTAATTCTATGGACTCGGTATCTGGAGTGCCATGCTGCAGCTCAAATTCTCAGCTCCTCAAAGACGCCTTTGCCTATGACCCTACCTGTAGGGACCCCTGCTCGTTCTTGCACATGACCTCATCTAATGACTCCATAACCTTTATCACAGTCTGGCATTGCCTTGCCCACTTGTTTGTTTATTTGGCTGTTGTAAATCGTACCCTCTGGAAGGTGAGGTCCATGAGAACATGAGCTAGGTCATTTCATCCTTGCCGAATCTCAGCATGAACATGTGGTATGTTATAAATGTTTGTTGGATGAAAAAATTATAGTTGGGGTGAGGATGGGGAAACCATAGACATATATAGTTCTATTCGGTTGTGGATTTTCTAGACTCTTCCACCCACTGAAGTGAGTTCTGTGTTTGAATAGCCGCCTTGGCTTCTCCAGTTGGCTCCCAATTGTCCACTGAGTCTGCAGCCAGGTCATTGCCTGTGGCTGACTTGGCTGGGACTCTGACATGCTGCCCAGGTCTCACCAGGTTCTTTCTTTAGGGAGCTGCTTCTGGAGCCCTGAACCCTCCTCACTGTCTAGACTCCTGAAACAGCCAGAGGGACTAATTGCAACAGCCTGATGCCCTCCTGAGTATTTACTGCTATGACTTGTCTGTACTTTGTTCCTTGTGAGACAGTAACTATGGCCAGAAATCACATTTGAGTCTGGACACTATACACCGTGTTTCACTACTACTTTGACAGGATCAGCCTTAGGAGTAAGTTTATGCCTTCCTTTTCCCCTTTCATGGTCAGCGTTGTGATTGTCATTACTCTGACTGCCTCCATCGCCGTCATTGTCATCATCATCGCCGACATCTCAATATCCTCACCACTGCCATTATCATCATTTGTAGAGCACAGAGGTTAAGAACTTAACTTTATCTAAATTGGAATCTTGTTCCACCACCAGCTCTGTAAACTTGTGCTCCCACCACTGAGCCCCTCAGAGCCTCACCCCCTGGTCTATAAAGGGATGATAATCAGAGCATTAGATATTGGTGTGAAGATCTAGTAAGAAAATGCATGCCAGGCAATGAGCTTAGTATATACCATAAATCCCTAATAAGAGTTATTATTAATATTATTATCATCAATGTCATCTCACCACCGTTTATTACATATTATTTTTCACTGGAAAACAGGTATTGAACTCTCTGACCTGCTTCTGTTCATTAATTCATCCAAATGTACAGGATGCCTGCAGTGTGCCAGGTGTCAGCCTGGACTCTAGAAGTTTAGTGGTGAGCACAACAGACAAGGCCTCTACTCTCATGGGGCTTATATGCCCAGTGAGTAGGATAGACAATAAACAACCCCACAACAGTATTTTTTACCTAGAAAAGTCATTCCCATTTCACAGATTGAAAAAAGCTTGGAGAGGTTGGGCTCAGGTGTCTGGTCCATATCCCAGCTACTTCTGGCATAATCCCTCATTCTGCCAAACAATGAGGCAATGTCCCCAACTCCCTCCCATCTGACGTGACCAAACGGTCTTGCTGGGTTTGCCTAGGGATGCCTCTCTGTTCTGCCCCTTCTGTTGCTCAGACACCCTCCTGCCCAGAAATTGCTCCAGCTGCCCTGGACATGAGGAATAGCTGCATCTCCGAGGAGCGTCTTGCCCTTCTGTGAGCTAAAACGTAGATAGTGCTGGATTATCTGTCTCAGTGGGAACAGCGTGTCTCCTCAGTGAAGGACAATTTTCAGCTAAGTGCATCTTATTTAAGGCTCTAAGAATGGCAGTTAAACAAATGCAGGAAGAGAAACATACATGAAATGAAAACTAGCCATTGAAAGCCAGCAGCTAAATATATGATGGGCTGTGGGGTGGTTTCCAGGTAGGAGTACACAGCCACTGCTCTCCAGGCACGGTGCAGCCAGGGTGGGGGCAAAAGGCTTTGGGGCTTCATTTGCTCTCATTGATTTTCTTTATAGATCAGTTTGATACTAGATGTTATGAGGTTAATTTTGGATGATTAACTTCTCCGTATCGGGATATTTGATTTAGTTTTCCTCTCAGACACTTTCTCCCCATTGATTTTCAATATTGTACTTTCTAAGAGGGAGGTAAAAGTCTCCAGTAAGAGCCCGTCAAGCAGAGACTCCCCATGTAGCTCAGTCTCCCACCCAGATAGAATCCCGGGGCAGGAAAAATTATGTGTGGGCAGCTGGGGAATGCCCCTGTCCTGTGCCCTTCAAGGAGGCTGGCAATGACTACTTGCCTTGGGGATACCTGAACAAGTCCAGGCAGGGGTGAACAGGAGCGGGGATTTCACAGTATGTTACACCAGGGTTTACTATCCAGCCTTGTTGTTTACTGGATGATCAATCTTGACAGTCATGTAACCTCTGAGGCTCGGCTTCCTCCTTAGTAATTGAGAATAGTGGGTACTTACTCTTTTGGTGCCCAGCATCCAGTTCCTCTTCATCTGGTCCTAGCACCCTTACCTCTTTAAGGAACCATGCTCTCTCACACCCTGGCCCTTCGCCCGTGCTGTTTCCTTTTCTTGTTTCATACTCTTCTCCAGGCCCTTCGAGCTTCCCCACCCCATGCCTACTCTTTTGGCTGACTCCTATTCAACGCCGGGATTCTGCCTCCTCTTTCACTGGACCCTGAGTCCCACAAAGTAGAGACGATGGTTGCCTTGGCCAACAGTATCTAGCAGAATGTCTGACACATACACATTGAGACCCACACTGGATATTTATTTATTCAAGAATGAGTGAGGTCAGTAAATTTGGAATAGGACTGGGGAATGCATGTGGGCAGAGACCTTTAAACTCTGTAGTGTTCCCTACGATTCAGGCATGGATGAAGCCTCCCTCTTCTCAGTTTAGCCTGAATTCTCTCCTACCTCCCAACTGCCCTTCTTACCTAACAGTCCATCCCAGGTACTCTCCATCGCAGCGTGTTCCTGATTATCAGCTACAGCTCCTATTCTCAGTCCCCTCTGCTTTCTACCCTGATGAGCAGAGATGAACAAATGGAAACTTCAGGTATTCCCCACAACTCTTTCCTAAAAATCCTGGAACCAGAATCAACTCAATAATGTCAACACTTATTGATCTCTGACTATGTACCAGGTACTTTTAAATGCCTATTCACTCCTTGAGTTTTCACACAACCCTAAAGGTTAGGTAGTGTTATTATATTCATTTCCATTTTGGAGATGGTGAATGCCAAAGCCTAGAGAGGTTACATAACTAATTGAAGCTCACACAGCTAACAGGTGGTGCAGCTAGCATCCTACACAAGTCATCACTACCTCAAGAGTGGATACCTTGCTCCCATCTTCCACATCCAAACCCCTTTTCGAGACCTGTCTTCTCCCAGCTCAGTTCTGCTGTTAAGATACTTGATAAGGTCTCTCCAGTGTCTGACCTTGACCTGTGGCCCAGAGTAGCGGAATCCCAAGCTGGCTTCTGGTTTCTGCTTGGACCTGGGCCTGCCACCTGGAGTGTAACCCTAGTGATCATCTCACTCAAAGTCATGGGCATTCTCTGTCATAGCTCCTCCTATCTGACTGCTTGGATACCAAGTCCATTTGCTGTACACTCCCTTTGTCCCATCCCTTATAACTGAGAGAGTCTATCCAATGGCTCCCCTTCCCCCTGCTCCCTTGTTCCATGGACCTACAATGGTTTCCCACTAGGACCCCTTGGTTGGTTTCTCAGGCCTACAGGGCCTGCTGAGGTCTGAGAGTGGAGTCAAAACACCTGAATAAGCCACCTGTGCCTCAGGTCCTCAGAGGGTGCAAGATAGTGATCACCTGCCATTTGTGTACCAGCAGGAAACCCACCTGTGCTGTGCGCGTTCCACTGACATGAAGCAAAAGCTATATTTCACTGTTAGAAGGGAAGCCATCATCCCACATCCCAGTCAAATGACCTCCCTTTGAACCGAAGAGCAAAGTTGTGTGCCACTGTGGAAGGCAGAAAAATCTAATGGTCTCCTGTCTCTGTCTTGACTCTGGGAAAATATAGAATGCCAGTGGGGGAGGGATAGAAACCTATCCCCTTCATACTGCACAAACACTAGACAAAAGCCATCTGTTGCTTTATACAAGGCACGATTTACCTGCCATAGGGTTGAGAGTTGGAAGACAGGATGCTTCATGAAAAAGATTTGTCATAGGGGCAGGAATAGAATTGCCAACAAAGCCCCACCTGTGAAGTTCAGGTATACTAATCTACCTCAACAAAGGCTGGAGTAGGATAACTGAGGAACTCCATGTCCTACAACAAACCCTGTATGAGCAACAAAGACCAACTGGTGAGCATACAGCAAGACCAGAGGGAAAGATTTCTTTGGAGCAGGTACATGTGACCTGCTGAAGGTGTAATAGGAATACTGAGGAAACCCTGCAGAAATTTAGACCTCGAAGTAAACATAAGGTGGTGGTTACTGCAGGAATCTGAAGACTGTGTTACACTGAAAGTAATCATAGCAATGGCAACAACAACAAAATTAAACCAAGTTCGGTTACAGACTAAACTGACTCAACACCCAATCCTGAAGGCCTTTCGGAAGAGGCATGCCCATCTCCAGCTATAAATATAATTCACTTCAATCTCTCTTGTTCTTTTTTGCATTTTGCATTCAATAAAAAATTATGAGACATGGGAAAAAAAGCCAGAACCCACCCCTCCCTCCACATTATTAAAAGATAAAACAGTCAACAAAACTAGACTCAGAGATAGGAGATATTGTAACTAACAATTAGGCAGAGACTTTAAAACTGAAATGAATGCATTAAAGGATCTAAGTGACAGAGAAGATATATAAGCAGATGGAAAGTTTCATCATGAAAACTTTATTTGTTATTCTATATTCTGTCAACAGGCCTATGAGCAGAGTGGACATAGCAGAGGAAATAATTTGTTCACTTGAGTATAGGTTAATAGAAATGAATCACACTGAAAAAATGGGGAAAAGAGTGAAGAAGAAGGAGGAAGAGGAGGGGGAAGGTGGAGGAGGAGGGAGAGGAGGTGGGAGGAGAAAGAGCAGAAGGAGGAGGAGGAGAAGGAAAGGAGGAGGAGGGAATTTGATTTTTCCATAGAAATAAATATTGGCAACTTATTTCCTGTTCCAAAGTTATGCTTTAAGACTTTCCCCAGAGGCCCTCGCACCCTCAGCAAGTTTCTGGCTTCTCTAAAACCTACAGTCCACAGACATACTGCTCTCTCTCTGAGAGGTGGAGCCTGCCATGTTTCAGGTATGAGCTTGAGTGGATTCAAATACTTTAGGTAGAGATCTTGGAAATGTCATCTTCTAGCTACAATAATCAGCTTTTGCTGCTCAGAAAACATTCCAGAATCTCAGTGGCCTACAGTTCTTAAAGTCAGTTGCAGTACAGCTGACCTAGACTGTGTTCAGCTGGGTAGCCCCACTTCAAGCTGCAAATCAATGAGATAGGGGTTGAGTTTATTCTGTTTCATATATCTGGTCCTCCTGGTACCAGCAGTCATCAGGGGTTTGTATTAAAGAAAAATATTAATTGTGACACTTGTTGAAGGTGGTAAAGCAGACTTTCTCCAAGGGGGGCCATTGTGATAGGTGTAGGGACCACTGCAATGGGGTCTTTCGTGGGGAAGAGTGATTGGTTACAATCAGGAAAAGTGGGAATTTATAACCAAGGAGCAATGTGAGGGGGTCTGTGGATGGACAATTACTAAGAGCAAACATCAAGGGTAAGGGAGTATTTTGATTAAACTGATAGCAGGATTTCTGTTAAAGTTAGCCAATATAGAGACAAACACAGAAATCTAAAAGTGGAGGCCCAATTGGGAAGTTTAGGGCATCCGAGTAGAGTTTTGCCGCACGTTTGCATGGCCTGTCAGCAGAGCACCAGAGCCAGGCCAGAACACATGAGCATACCTAAGGCCTCTTTTTGTGTCATATCTGAATCACATAGATGAGTCCAAAATCAGTGATGTGAAGGAAATGTGCTTCTCCTACAAAACTAAAAAAAAAAAAAGAAAAAAAATTCAAACTCTTATACTACCGATGTAAACTTAGACTATTTTCTTAACCTCTTTCAGCCTCAGTTTCCTCCTGTAAAAATGTGAATATTATTACCACTGACTCAATAGTGCTCCTGTGAAATTTAAATGAGGTAAAAATACAAAGCCCTTAGTCCACTGCCTCATAATAGTTCTTCAATGTATGCATTTTCCCCATCCTATTTTTTCATTTGACAAATATCTGAAGTAGGATCCATTGACAAAGAATTTTTTTTAAAAAACTATTGTTATGTGAAGCTTTAGCATGTTGGGGAGAAAGTGAGAAATTTGAAGAACAGTCTGTCTTTTAGTGAGGAATGATTTTGTAACACTGAAACACTGCTCCTGAAATTCAGATTTAATTAAACCTGTCAAGATGTTCCTAGCCAAGGCCAGGTAGCAGAAAAAGGCAATGGCACTCTGGGGATAAAAATGCCTTGGAGATAAAACTTGCAAAACTGTTGTCCAGTCTGAAGGTGCATAGTGGTGCTGGGTCCCCAAGGTGCCATTTACAGCAGTGTATCACCACCTGGCCTTCTAGTGCTGGCTTGATATCTGGGAAGTGTCTTCAAAGCAGTTTTGGCGTAGAGCATATTTAGCTGAGAATAGCACTAGGAAAGGGGTTTTCCTGCTTAAACCTGAACCAGCACAGCCTTGGATGTCCATTCCGAAAGTATGAGTGACTGTATTTTGGAGACAAGCTGCAGTTCAATCTGTTGGTTTGAAGAGACTTCAGTAGGTGACAGTTCCAGGCCTCTGATTTTGTCATCAACAATGGTGTGATGGAAAATTCAGGAAGAACTGGACTTTGATAGTTTTCATTAAGACTTTCAGCTTGAAGTTTTAAGGTATGTAAGTTAAGTTCCATCTCCAGCAATGTGACAACCAGTTCCCTTGAAGGTGAATCCACATTTCAGGTCGAGCTGCCAGATAAAATAGAGAATATCTAGGTAAATTAGAATTTCTGATAAATGACAAATAATTTCTTTAGTAATTGGCAATAACCTACTAAAATGCTTATTGTTTACATGACATTCAAACTTAACTGGGTGTTCTAAAGTTTTATTTGGTAAACCTAGTGATACTTCTAGGGAGAGGGGAACCCTGGTGAGAGGGAAGACTGAACAGCAGGACAGGCACTAAGATCGTGTATGGGACTTGAAAGAGTCACAGCTGGGCCATCTCAAATGGAGAGTCAGGAAAGGCTCTGAAGGGAGTGACTGTTTGGAGAGTTACAAACAATGTAGAATTCCAGTGGCAAGTGAGGGCGTGTGTGCAGTCCTGTGCAGGAGTGACTAGTGAACCAAGCAGCAAAAATATCGTGTGTAATTTTATGAAAATGAGAGCCAGCTGGGATATTTAAGACATGAGAACAATTGTAATGTGGAGGATGTGATACAGCAGGCAGTTAGGCATGAGCAGAACAGGAATGATAGGCCAGGTAAAGGATGTCACCAGGGCAGAAAGTCCTGGGTACTTGTCAATGGGAAAAACTAGAGAAAACAAGTATTCTAGGCTAGGGCCTTGATTGCAAGGTGACCTTTCCTCTCCTTGGCATGTGACTACTTATGTGATTTAGAACTCCTGAGCTTCATAGTGCTAGTCATGTGGTAGACCTCCTTAGAAGAGGAACAAAGGGGCCAGAGAATAGCCCCATATAATCTCTGCATGACCACTCTTTTAAGCATTGAGCTCTCAGGACAACGAGGTTCTGACCTGCATCAAATAATCTTAGGAATAAAGCCTTGGGTCTTTTGACCATAAAGATGAATTGGTCAAACTAGAGATGACATTTAGGCCTCAGTAGTGTTTCATCTCCAGGCTCAGGAAAGCAGCAAAACCAGACAAACCAATGCCATGGCTAATGTCAAGGATTAGCAGCAGTGACTGATGACCCCCTAACCACCCTAGCTCTGACCAATCAGCAGAGACCACCACCCTGAAAGGACACACTTGGAAAGCTGATAAACATTCTAGTGAGATCCTGCCCTGAGACCTCCCCTAAAAATGGATGCCTTTGGAACAGATAAAAAACCCTCAGGACAAAGGACCCTGTTCTCTCTCTCTCTTTCTTACTTGCACCTTTCTCCTTCTTCTTGGTTCAGGCATGTTATCTTTGATTTCTTTCTCCTAAGCTCCAAAGGCCCTTCTTTTGCCTCTATAACTTGTTTCCTGGGTCCACACAGCTCATCTGGCTCACTTCTTCCACCTCTGTGGTTTTTTTCCTAAATAAATTTCCTCTTGTGTTAGAGCTCTTGGCTCTAATTTCTTTCTTAGCTAAACTCAAGAACCAAGGTTGCTGAATTGAGGTCCAACAGTTGCTGCTAACAGATGGATTGTGGGGTTCAGTGGGGGAGTACTGGGAGGTAAAGAGGTAGATGTCCTTAGCAAAATTAAGGCATGGCTTTTATGAACACAATCAAGTACCCTCACAGATGCTGCCTCACTGATCCTCACAACTGCCTTGGGGAATATAGTGTCTTACTTGATGTCATGCATTTTTGTAAAAGCCGAACAGCCTCAGAGGTGCTAGAGTAGAATCAGCCCAGTGGAGATGTGCCACACCAATGGCACCAGCTCAACCCAAGCACTTCCTCCTTTGCGAATTGTAAATGCAAGGAGCACAGGAAAAGGGCATGTTCTCCAAACTCCCTCACCCACAATCCTTAGTCAGCTTTGGCAACCATCCTGTCTTCTTAGGAAGACTGCTGTGCATCTGAGAACTGGAGAGGCTGGGAAGCTGTGTGATTCCTTGGGTGATGGATGGTTCCCTCTTGCACTTTATGACACCGTATATCCTTAAAATTCTTTGACAGCAAGCTAAGTGATTTCTAAATATCTTTTCTTTAAATCCTACGAGACAGAACTGGCTGGATCATTATAGTCCCCAGGGTTTTTTGACAGGTCAGCTCTCTGAAATGAGAATGGGCTTTCTTACAAAACAACACTGTAAATAAGAGTCAAACTCACACATGTTCCCTTTAACTGATGATGGATTGTTTTATTTAATTATACTCCACCTTAGATGTTACTCAGGATATTTACTGTTAATGACCCTGATCTTCTGATTTCTAACAACAGTGTGAGCACCATATCTTATATAGCCCAAATTCTTGAACCCAGCGAAGAGGAAGATTACCTTGCATGAGTATGGGTAAAGCTTATACTTGGTATATTTGACAAACAAACCAATGTTCAGGACTAAAGGGGATGACAGAGATTCAAACACAGTGGCCTTACTTCCTAATACAATTAAATCTTTTGTTCTTTTTTAATTTTTAAAGTATATTTTATTGATTATCCTATTACAATTGCCCTAAATTTTTTCTCCCCTTTATCCCTCTCCACACTGCACCCCCCACCCTCCTGCATTTATCCCCCTTAGTTCATGTCCATGGGTTGTACATAGAAGATCTTTGGCTTCTCCATTTCCTATGCTATTCTTAACCTCCCCCAGTCTATTTTGTTCCTACAAATTTACTCTTCTTATTCCCTGCACTTTTTCCCCCATTCCCCTCCTCCTCCCGCTCCCACCACTGATAATCCTCAATGTGATCTCCATTTCTGTGATTCTGTTCCTGTTCTAGCTATTTGCTTAGTTTTTGTTTTCATTTTTTAGGTTCAGTTGTTGATACTTTGTTGTCGTTTAACTGTTCATAGTTTTTGATCTTTTTTTCTAAGATAAGTCCCTTTAACATTTCATATAATAAGGGCTTGGTGATGATGAACTCCTTTAACTTTACCTTATCTGGGAAGCACTTTATCTGGCCTTCTATTCGAAATGGTAGTTTTGCTGGATAGAGTAATCTTGGATGTAGGTCCTTGCCTTTCATGACTTTGAATACTTCTTTCCAACCCCTTCTTGCCTGCAAAGTTTCTTTGGAGAAATCAGCTGATAGTCTTATGGACACTCCTGTGTAGGTAACTGTCTCCTTTTCTCCTGCTGCTTTTAAGATTCTCTCCTTATCTTTCATCTTTGGTAACTCGGTGATGATGTGCCTTGGTGTGTTTCTTCTTGTGTCCAATTTCTTTGGGACCCTCTAAGCTTCCTCGACTTCCTGGAAGTCTATTTACTTCACCATATTGGAGAAGATTTCCTTCATTATTTTTTAAAATAAGTTTTCAATTTCTTCCTCTTCTCCTTTTGTCACCTCTATGATTTGGATGTTGGAGTGTTTAAAGTTGTCCCAGAGATTCCTCAGCCTCTCCTCATGTTTTTGAAATCATGCTTCTTCATTCTGTTCTGGTTGTATGTTTATTTCTTCCTTTTGTTCCAAATCATTGATTTGAGTCCTGGTTTCCTTCCCTTCACTGTTGGTTTCCTGTGTATTTTCCTTTATTTCACTTTGTGTAGCCTTCATTTGTTCCTTCATCTTGCAACTGAACTCAATCATTCCTGTGAGCATCATAATTACCAGTGTTTTGAACTCTGCATCTGATAGGTTGTATATCTCCTCATCACTTAGTTCTTTTTCTGGAGTTTTTATCTGTTCTTTCACTTGGGCCATATTTCTTTGTCTTGGTCCATCTGTTATGTTGTAAGAGGAAGAGACTTAGGTATTTGCCAGGGCAGGGAAGCCCTCTTATGTGTTGCGGCACTGTCAGTCTGGCTGAATGTTTCTTTAACTCCTTGCTAGTTGGACTTCCATGCAGTTTGATTTTTCTTGCAGTTATGGTTGTTTTTTGTTTTTTAAATTGGTTGTTATCCTTCTTTTGATTGTGCAAGGAAGTGAAGTATTTCTACCTACTCCTCCATCTTGGCCAGAACTCTTAATCTTTCATTCTTCTTGGCCACCTGAAGAGTGGTTATCTCATACCTCTTTCCCAATCAGGAAGCCTGGTGTCATTGATGTGTCCACGAAGGATGGTATATCTGGCCAGCATTTCATATACCATAGATCCTCGCAAGCAGTTTAAATAAATACATGATCATGAATGACTTGGTGACATGGTGTTTCAGGAGATGACAAAACAGGAAAAGGTAAATTTGATTTGAAATAGCTGACCTCTATAATAAAGTACAGTCCAAGTCATAGTCCAATAGCTTTTGGTGTACTTCACCTTGATCTGAGGTGGAGTTAATATTAGAAATAAGCGAGAGGAATTGTTTTGGCAGCATCATGGTTTGGGGCTCCAATAGGAGCAGGTCTTCAGTTGTGCTTGTTTTCTAACCTGGGACCCTGAAACCTTGGGGATATCAATTAATTAGATACACTGTCTGGTCTTCAGCATCCTTATAAATAAAATGGGAATTATAACATTGCTTGCCCATACAGTTGTTCATTCCACAAATATTTTCTGAGCACTGACTTTGTTCAATATGTTTTTTTCTGGGCAGTGAAGGCATGACAAAGAGCAAGAGAGAATAACTTCCTTCTTCTTCCCCCAGCTGCTGACATTCTACTATGCAACTAAACAAATAAGTAAATTTAACGATGTGATACACTGTTAAGCGCCACTGAAGAAATAAAAAAATGTAATATGATTGTGCCCTGGTCATGTGGCTCAGTTAGTTGGAGCATCGTCCTGTACACCAGAGGATTGAGAGTTCAATCCCTGGTTGGGGTGCATATGGGAGACGACCAATCGATGTTTTTCTCTGACATCAGTTTTTCCTGTCTTTCTCTCTCAAATCGAGGAAAATATCCTTGGGATGATTAAAAAAACAATGTAATATGATCATGACTAGGGATGATGTCCCATTAAATTTGGGATCATCAGGGAAGCCTTCTCTGAAGAGATAATATTTAACTTGAGGCTAGGATAATAAAAATAAGGAAGCTTTTTAAAGAACCAGGTAAAGCCCATTCTAGGAGCCTGGTGCAAATGCCCCAACAATGGAAGAATTAGTATGTATTAGGGTTAAATGAAATTATTCATGTATAGAGCCTAACACAGTGCTCAGGACATGATAAATGTTAGATGAATAGCAGCTATGATAATTATGATAATGATAAATATGATGAAGAGAAGAAGGAAGAGGTTATAAATTGTCACTAGGGTCTGGCCATGGCAACAGGAGGGTCTCTGGAAAGACACCAGAAAGAATCAGGCTATGTTTGCTATTGTTCAGAGCAGATGCAAATACAATTTTGGCGAGGTAGGTAGTAAGGCTTACACGTGTAGGAAAGCTTCCTTGAGCTCAGCAGACCCTATAATTGTACCACAAGATTGGGGGACAAAGGTGCTCCTAATAGCCCTTCCTGTTACAGTCAGTTCTGCCTCTAAAGCCAGGTGGAGTTGAAGTGGCAGGTTGGAGATGATCTTTTCTGCAGTTGGGCAGAACTGAAACAGCAGGAGCTGACCCTTCCTGCACTCAATTTACCAGTCTAATCTACAGCCCAGGGAACCTTTATTCTATACACTTCATAAGCTCTGGAAGCCCAGTGGTAGCTCAGAGGGGACTGGAGCTGAGTTTATAAACATGTGGGTGCCCACTGAGAGGCTGGCAGGGAAGCACCATTGCTGAGCATGTCCTCATCTAAGATCCTTGTTGGAACACTCTGGTGCCAGATATCATTAGCACTCTGAGAAGGTCTTTGCAAAGGTTGCCTCTTCTTGACATCTCCTTCTAAGTGAGCTCAGACTTTTGTGGTGTTGGCTTCACTTGCCCCAATACTAGGGCATTTATATTTGATGCTGTTGGGATGAATTATGTACACACTCCACTGAACATAGATTTAATAAGGGGATTTCTTTTTCTGCTTCTTGCTTTGGCTTTTAATGGATTCTAGCCTTTGAATTAAGCATTGGCTCAGCAATTTGATGCTGCAGGGGATGCAGAGAGAGAAACTGTCCCTCAACTAGTGATTTGGAGGTGGCTGTTTTGACAACCAGCTCCATCTACAGGTTTGCTCCATGTGGATCCTATTTCTGGGTTTCGGATGAGTCCAGTGAGAAAGTCCTCTATTAGGGTTAGAGAACAAAGACCACACTGGGCCAGAGGAGGAGTAAAATAAATTCCAGGAACACAGGTGGGTCAAAGATCATGGGTGAGCCATAGCTGGAGAGGTACATTTCTGGAAGGAAAATATTGAGCTGCGAAGAGAAAATGTTTCATCAGTTCAGGAACTGCCACAGCCACTGCTCAGCATTGGTTCCCTTTTATTCTGTTATTAATAGCTTGATTTTTCTAGTAGGAAAATAACTTCTCTCTTTACAATTATATGGTACAAGGAGGGGTTGCAGCACCCTCTGCCCCAAAGAGTGGACAAATCAATCATGGCCTTCATCCCTTTGGTTAAATAATTGGTTGAGGGCCCTGGCCAGTGTGGCTAAGTTGGTTGGAACAGTGTCCCATAAACTAAAAAGTCACAGGTTTGATTCCCAGTCAGGGTACACGTCTAGGTTGCAGATTTGGTGTCCAGTTGGGCAATGTATGAGAGATAACTAATAATGTTTTTTGCTCACATAGATGTTTCTCTCCCCTTCTTCCATTCCCTGATCTCTAAAACCAATGAGCAGGTCCTTGGGTGAGGGTAAAAAATATATATACATAGTAATTGGTTTAGGTGTGAGCATATGATCTAAATCTAGAATAAATCCTGGAATGTTTGCCAGAAATTATGGAAATAAGATGGGCTTTTCTGCTTTCTGCAGTTGTGAAGTGGCAGGATATGCATGTATGGAGCTGGGATGGGCTCCCATATGGACAGGGCTCTGGTCACAAAGTAAATGATCAAGCTTATGACCAATAAAGCATATCCCAGAGAAATAGAAGCCAATACTGAATGTGCATGGCAGTATTTGTGTTCCTGGATTCAGCCATACCTGAAGCTGGCTATAAACTAATGCACTGAAACTTTATGAAGCTATTTAAACCTAACCCTTTCTTTTTCTTAAAAAAAAAAAAAAGCACTTTGACTTATATGAAACTTGAGACCTAGAAGAAACCAAAAAGATCAAGAAAAGAGCATAAATAAATTCAAGGAAAGATGGATCAAGGCATAGTAGGGAATGAAGAATTGTTTTTATGGAATGCTGTTTTTTTTTTACATGAAGATAGATCTCCTACCTGTAGATAAAGGACTGGTCCAGTCACACCTCAGTTTCTGTATAATTTTTGTACCTGAGCTTAGAACTATAATAAGAGTAAAATATTTGCTGTGAAATTGATATATATGAAAATAATTTCAGTAAAATGAAAATTAAAAAAAAAACATTTGAAAGAAGTTTAACTATAGTGTACATAAAATTGATCCAAGAGTTAAATAGGTCTGAAAAGATAGCTCCAGAAATAGTTTCTCCATGCAAATACAGCAAGTTTATTAGAATTTTGATTAAAATAGTTGTCATTTCCTTGTGTTGATACTTATGAGGCTTCAGTCACACTTAGAATGAATCCTGAACTCTTTACTAAATAGAACATAATCTGACTATTTGACCACATGGTTTACATTTCCTTTCTACCTGGAAACCTCAAGTCATGATAGTGTCTTTCTATTCTTTGAAAGAGTCAAGTTTGTTCCTATTTTCTGCACATGCTATTCTCTCTGCCTAGAATGCTGTTCTTCATTCTCATTCTATTCTCAGTGGAAATATCGCCTCCTCAGAGAAGTCTTCTCTGAACACCCCAGCTAAAATAGCTCCCATAGTCACTTCCTATTCCATTGGAATATCTTCACAACATTTTTCATTATCTGTAATCATCTTGTCTGTTTATGCTATACTTGCTTGTTTCCATCTTTCTCAAAAACTGTGAGATCCATAAGATCAGGTGCCCTGTATCCGTGTTCACTGCTGAACCAGCACGTGTTCAAAAAGGGATTTCTGTCTTACACAACAACCAAAGATTGCTCATTGTCCACTGACTTCCATTCTTCCTGAGTTGGCTATTATGCACATGCCACCTGGATAGGCACCGAGACGGGTTGTCTGGATTTGTTTTCAAGGAGGAGCTTGTTGCCCAGCTGTGGGAAGGGCATCAATAGGTGGTTTTTTAATCCTTCAGCTCTTTCCAGGTTTTCCTGGCTGGTGTTTCTGCCCTTCCAGGGGGGATCCTGAACCTGACAACTGAGTAAGGCAGGCATATAAAGGTACAGGCATTTCAGTCCATCGCGGGGCAATGCAGATGGGCAATTCTTACTCTAGGATCTCCCTCCAGTGCAGTCGAGACATCCCAGTTTTACTAATCCTGTTCCATGCTTCTTTCCATAGGTGCTGATCTCTAATGACCATCTTGCACCGCAAACACAGTCTCAGCATCTGCTACTAGGGAACTCAGCTTGTAGCAACACTCAGCTAAAATTTATGTTCCCTTTTATCCACTGCAGTTGGATGTTGTAACTTCTTGCCTATGGAATGTGAATAGAAACAATGTATGAAACTTATGTCTGATTTCTTAAAAGCTAATACCCTGCCTTCTTCTCCTTCTTTCTTGCGGGTGCAATATGGCCACGATGGCACAGATCAGGGTGCAATGACAAGGTGAAAGGACCTGGCTCCTCTGACAACTCCATGGGACAGAAGATCTTGTCTTGCACTGGACCACCACCTTACCCCGGATGGTGGGATGCCAACTAAATAAATTTCTTTTTGGTTGGATCAGCTATGCTTTGGCCCCCTAGGTTATAGCAGCTAAGCATATATCCTAATTAATATGGCTTGGAAGAAAATCACCCCTTTTGACAGAATTTTGGGTATCCAAAGTCTCCCTTTGCATCCAATCAGACCCAAGACCCAGCACTCCACGACTGAGCTCATACCTAGATGTATCTTCCATGTTGTGGTGCTTCTAACCTTTTCCTGTATGGACCCCTATCACAGGGTTTGGTTTCTGACCAGCCTCATTCCTCAGATCTGTCAGCATAATGATGATCATGCACCTGACCCCTGAGTCACTGCCACCTGGTTCCTTATCTATGTGCTTCACTGACCCTGTTGAACACCCCTGTCCAACTATTTCTCTGTAGGGGTATGTCTACCACACAGACACTGTGCATGTCCCAAATTCCTTCATAGATGATCACTTTAAGTCTTCTGGGCAGAGCCGCTGTTTCACCCTATACCTGAATTGTTCCTCCCGTCTTGACCTGAGCAGCCCCCAATTCTCCAGGCCTGAACAAGTTCTAGCAGCAACATTGTTATCTCTCAGTCTGACCTACTGAGAAATGAATGCACATGCAGTCATTTACAAATGCATCTGTATCTTAGATCACAGTAACAGAATCATATTACTTAGACTGAGGGAAGTGATTGTTTCGTCCCTAAGTGATCAGACTATTTTGGAATATTTTGCCTTCTGCCCAAATTATGCTATTGTAATAGCACAGTAGAAAAATTAGAGCATGTTCTTAGGAGGATATCCATTTATTCACTAATTTATTTGAAAAACATTTATTGAGCACCTATTGTGTGTCAAAGATTTGCTGGATGATGATAAAGATAAATATGACATAATTAGGGGTTGGGTAGGAATGAGAAGTCTGGATATTCTCCACAAAAGAGCCATCAGGGATGCTGCGAACAGGATTTCTTTCACTCATTCGACAGGCACTGATGTGCAAGCACTGTTCTGAACATTAAGAGCAGAGCAGAGAGTTTTTTTGACCTCATGAAGTTTACCTTCCTGCTCAGTCTGCTGATGTGGGAAGGGTTGAGGCTCCACATGGGATTGGAAAGGCCAGCCCCAAGATCAACATCAGGGTTAGATCTGGTTCACAGGTAGGAAAGCCAGACTTGAGAAAGGCGACTGGGTGTGCAACAAATCTTCTACCTGTGAACCTCATGGTTGCGGATAGGGCAATGAATATCTTTGGTTCCTGTTCTCCATTAGTAAAATACTCTTTTAAGTTTTTGCTTGAGCATTATTTCTTCCTTGAAGTCTAGTTTACCTAGAGAAGATTATGAGAAACTCTATGTTTCTTCCATGCCTACAGCTTCCTTCTAAAGAAGGACACCCAGGTGGCTCTTCATAGTATAAAGAGTTTGAACAAACAAAACAGAAATAGACTCATAGATAAAGAGGACAGAATGATGATTGCCAGAGGGGAGGAGGGTGGGGGAACTGGGTAAAAAAATCAAAGAATTGAGAAGTACAGGTTGGTAGTTATAGAATAGTCATGGGGATGTAAAGTATAGCTTAGGAAATATAGTCAATAATATTTTAATAACTCTGTATGGTGCCCAGTGGGTACTGGAAATATGGGGGGATCACTTTATAAAGTATATGATTTTCTAACCACTATGGCCTACACCTGAAACTAAAACAAAATAACATTGAATGTAAACTATAATTGAAAAACATTTTAAATAAAAAAGTAAAAAAGAAAGGGTTTGTTCCAAGTGTCAGAATTAAACCAGCCCTCCTATGATGGTTCCAGTTAATTGTTTTAGGCCTTGATTACGGAGACAAAGGCAATCAGTGATAAGATAGGATAGAAGTTGTTTACCATAGGGGGACCTTGATGGCAACTATACCAAACAGAATCCACCATATTCAATGGTGACCAGCAACTCACTAGACTCTATCTGGGGCAGATGATCCCTGGGAAGGTGGGGTATCAGAACTGTTGCTTCATCTTCCTGGTTTTCTGAGAACACTGCAAACTCTGTCTAAACTGCTTAGGAGTACTTAGGTGACCAAAGAGAATGTTTCACATTTCAATTTCCTGATTAAAACTCTGTTGACTTTCTATCACTCTTAGAATAAAGGCAAGAATGGTCAAGGAGCCACAAGGCTCCTCACTTCTGGTTCTACCCATTTTCAGCCTTTGTGCATGGTAAACCGGCTCTAATTGGTTTGCTCTAGTTTTATTGTCTTTCTTTGGGTTCTTCCAACATACCACAGAGCCTTTGCATATCCTGTTCCATGATGCCTGGGTTCATATCGCTTTGCTTATTTGCTTTTCCCATTCACCATTGTATCTACAGTTCTTAGCACAGTTCCTAACACAAAGTCAGAACCAAGGAAATAAATGTTTCATAAAAATATTTACCATATCTTCCATCACAAGAAATCATCTGAACATGTAGCTTCCTCACGATCTGCTCAATATGCTAATAGTATACACATATCACCTGTCCAGAAGGTATCCAACCATGTAATATGGAAAATAGAGACATTTATTGAGGAACATACAAGATAGAAGAAACATTGTACATAGGACAATGATGCCTCAGCCCCCTTCAAAGTAAGCACCTTGAGACCTCACACAGTTCTCCCAGTCGCCATCAGCTGACCTATTTTGTTTTCCTGAGCCTCATTAAAGATCTGAAATCTCTTCCCTTTCAAAGGTGATTTTAGTTTTGGGAAAAGTCAGAAGTCACAAGACACCAAATCTGAGCTGTTGAGGGGCCTGGGTAATGTGATGTTTTGCCAAAAACTCTGCAAGAGACATGATGCATGAGCAGGTGCATTGTTGTGACGAAGCTGCCAATCACCAGTTGCCCATAGCTGCAGTCTTCTGAATAATCTCAATGGCTTCTGTGGAGGAATGTTCAAGATTGATGCAAAAGTTGATGCAGATTCATTGCTCTGCTTGCTCAGTCACTTTCATTGCAACAGCCACACGATACACATGCTCGTTCAATGACGTCTACCACCCCCACTGACTAGTACAGTGAAGTCATCATTGTTCACGGATACACATTCCAGTCCACTCTCCTTGGCTGCCAGGTAACATCGACGTCACGCAAACGATTCTTGTTAACAATGGCTGGACTTTTTCCAGACCGATCTCTGGAATATTATGTATATTGCATAATAGTATGCTGGTTAAGCTCTTAGGCTCTGGAGGAAAATTTCTGTTTGGGTTAAATTCTTGTTTCTCCCTTTATTAACTGGGTAAATTTAGGTAGTTTATATAAACTCCATGTGCCTTGGCTCTTTAATCTGTAAATGAAGACACTAATACTAACTTTCAGCAGATATGTTAGTTGTGAAGATCTAATGAACTGCTAAGAGCCATGCCTGCCATACAGAGAGCACTCAACAAATTAGTTATTACATGTTAGTTTCCAGGTGTACTCTACTTCTTTCCCCTTTGTTATCTGCTTCCAAACTATTTCATGCAATGGAGATTTTAACCATGGGGGAAGAAAAGCTACATAGTTTGATCACTTCTTTTAATCTATGCTTTTCTTGCATCCCAGGCAGGGTACTATAATCCTGATGTGGGGAGATAGGAGGAACTATGGTTCTGTATTCTCTCCCAGGTAGCTGAGCTGGTAAGAGGACTGGGCTATAGTTGTATAGATCACTGTGGCAGTACTAACATCTAGAGTGATTTTAGAAGATAACTCATGTGGAAGTGCCACGAATAGGATTTGGTACATAGTCCATGCTCAGGAAATGCTTACAAATCTGCATTTGAGAGAAGGGACCTGCTTGCTATAAACTGAGGTGAACTGATGAGGTTAATTCCCAATAAGTCCCTGCCCCGGGAGCTCCAATCATTGTTAACAGAAGAAATTCCATAGTTAAATGAGATGTTTGTATTGTGTAGATTCTGCAAGTGGCTCATTAACTTACAATTCTGCATTTTATTAAATTAATTTGAATTTTAATGAAAAACTACACCAACTGATTCCTGTCTTGAGAAGGAATAAGTATTTCTTTGTAGGTTTGGGGACCAGGAGACCAGGAAGGGGATGTTGGTCTCCTAAACTTCCCCATTGACTTACAAAGCAGAAGTTGAAGTGATTGTCTCCTACACAGAAATGATGAACTTGTCATAAGTGAGGAAATGTCACCTAAGAGACATAGTGAGGCATGAATAAAATGGACTGGTGAGTAGGGGGAGGAAAGCCAGGACTGGGCAGGGCAGGGCTTCAGGAAGAGTCCCCATGAGGGTCTTTAATAGCATATGTAAGCTCAGGAGTTGGAACCTGTTTTTGAAAGGTGAGCCCATAAAAGAGCAGCACAGAGGTAAGGACAGCACTCAGCAATCTAAAGAGCAGGTGATGTTTCTTCTTAGGTGACTGAATAGTGCTATAGGCCATTTAGCCCCCAAAGCTGGTTCCAGATTAACTCAGGAATGTTTTGGTTTCAAGGAGTCAAGCACCAGATCAAATTTCCTTAGGTAGTAAATTATTTGGCTGAATTAACTGAAATGTCCAAAGGCAGGATTTTAGGAATAGCTGGATCCAGATCCTCAAAAGATCCTCAGAAACTGCTGGACTTTCTTCCCTTGACTCAGTTTTCCCAGCGCTGACTATAAGCTGACCACACATTCTCTGGAGCTTCAAGCTTGTATCTGGTTAGCCCAATAACCCCAGTATGAAGAGAGCCCATCTTCATCAATATTGTAATACTTTATCGCCCCAGCTTGAGTCACATGTCTATTCTGTAATTACTATTCTCAGGGATTTTGGAGGGCTCTGATCAGTGAGTGAGTGTCATGTGTTCACTCTAAGAACTAGAATTTGTATGTAATCAATCCCACCAGAAAGACAGTCATAAAGTGAGGTTAGGGCAGTCCATCTGTCACAAGATGACAGGGGTGCCATTACCAGAACAAGGGAAGTGGATTTGGTTAGACAAAAGCAACATGGATTCTCTTTATCTGGGATACAGCTTTCTGGTTGCTGATGCTAAGGGAATGTAGCTGACTTCTATGAGGAGAGCTCTGATCAGGGATCCCAGTCTATGGGGCAAAGTGAAAATCTGGATTTGAGTCAAAAGAAAAATTGTAAACTTTAAAATAACATAATGAGACTAGAAGTCCACGTTTGCTAGATATACGTGAGAATGTGTTTTATTTACCACCGTCTCTCTAGTATCTGTCGCTATGCCTGGCACATAGTAGGTGTTAGATAAATATTTGATACATAATGAGTCAAAGTACATTAGAACAGCTACTTTAACTACTACTCATGTGATGATGATAACAACAGTATGGAAGGACAATAAAATGAGCCAGCTAGTTAAGGAAAGCAGCATACTGCCACATTACTATGAGCTGATATTTATTAAGTGATTTTTTATGTGCCAATTACGGTGTTAAGCATTTTATTTTAAGTATCTTATTTAATCTTCAGAACAATCCTATAAAAGCAAGGCTTTTGTGAACCCCATTTGATAAATGAAGTTCAGTGAGATGAAGTTAATTGCTCACGGTTGTTGTATTAGTTAAGCTAGACTATAACAAACAACCCTCAAATGTCAGGGTGCAGGCACCATGGCAATAATTCCCTGCTCACATCAAGTCTAGTGTGGGTTGACAGGTTCTTCTATACACAGTCATTCAGGAGGCACGAGGGCTCCTTTCATTATCACTCCCTCCTTGTCCAGGGCAGTGTCCTGCTCCATGTCACCAGTAGACAGGGAGGAGAGAGAATGTGGGGAATGTACCCTGGCTCTCGACCAGCTGGACCAGCAGGGGCACATCTCCCTGCTGCTCACAGTCCACTGCTGTGACCCCATATACATCCAAGGAGGACTGATAACGTGATTTCTCTGTGTGTCAAAGAAAGGGCATGTTGTGTCTTTTTTTTTTTTTTTTTAAGAGAGAGAGGTGGAAAGTGAGGGAGAAAGAGAGGGGGAGAAACATCAATGTGAGAGAGAAGCATAGATTGATTGCCTCTCATATACAACCTGACCGGACACTGAACCCATAACCCAGGCATGTGCCCTAACCAGGAATTGAACCAGTGACCTTTTGCTTTGCGGGACAACACCCAATCAGTTGAGCCACACTGGCCAAGGCGCTTATTGTGTCTTGATGATACAACAGTCACCTACACTTATAAACCCCCTACATACAAGCCACACATGCACCACACACATGCAGTTACACTGTCTTTTCACCTGGACATGTCCATTGTCTTACTGTACCTCTGCCCTGACCGCCTCCTGGAGTCCCCCTGCAACCCCGGTGGAGGAAATTTTGTGGGAGAGCTCTGGACCAGAGTTAGCACAAGCTGGGAATTTGCATGGTGATCTGGGCTCTTCGTCTCAATCAAATTCCACCCACCCGTTCTCTCTCCTGAAGAAACCCCACAGTTGAAATAATTGAGTAATTTGATTCTAAGGAGATTCAGAAATATTAGTTGACTGAATATGAAATATGCCTTCTAAACCATCCCCCTTTCCAGTCTCTTTGATCATGAGATTTGCTCTTAACCTCACACACAGGCATTCTGCATTTTTTTTTCTTTTTTGGCAGGTTAATTAAACTTGTCTTTAATTTTTTCTTTTTCCAATTCTGTCTGAGCACTGGGGAGAAGATCCGAGACTCTAATCTCTGGTGGCACTTGTCATGGAATATTTCAGACATTCAGAACCATAAACCATTATTGCGTGGGACCTGAGCTCCCAACATCGCTGCTCATTTCAGGCTACCAGACCTCATACCTCATTGCTTTAGAAAATTTAAACTGGGGGGGAGGGGAGCCCACTTAATAAGAAAATTGAACAATAAAAATATCAGGAAATTGGATATTTAAGCATTCAAAGTAATTGATATTGAAGAAGTATGGCATACTAGAATTATATCCATACAATTGACTGCCCATTAATTAGGACATCCACATAACCCTCATCTAAAATTATGAGGGGGTTCATTATGGATGCAATCAGACACACGGTCTTCATTCCATATATCAAAAGTCCATATGCTTAAAACCCCCCTTGTCTTTGTGTACCTATATTCCTAAGGTGGAAGGTAGACATCTGATTTTTTTATTAGATGACAATTTCTAGGGTATTTTGCCCTAGAAATTCCACATTAAATAAAAGACTTAGAAAAATATAAAAAAGGTTGAAATACCATATAGACAACTAGAAGTAAAAATATGAACAGTGATGCTCTTAAAGGGCCAGAAAAAGGTTATGAAAAGGAAGACGGAAACCCTGTCTATATTTATGGTTGGTGGAAGCTGTTAGAAGGATTGTCCTCCAGCTCAGACACACACAGCTGCCTCTTGTGATTGCTTGAAAGGTGCTGCTTGCCTGATCTCAACATGAACCTTAGGTAATGCAAAAAAACAAAAACAAAAACAACCCCCCCAAAACACCAAACCAAAATGAAACAACTAAAACACAGAATCTGAGCAGAAGCCCTAGAAGCTTTGATTCACACCACCTTCCCAACCTCAAGTGTCTCTTCAATAAGCCTTACATCACCCTGCAGCCTCCCATCCTTGCTTGCTCTAGCTTCAGGGTTTCTTAGCTTCGAGTGGTAGAGAAGCCCTCTTTGAACTTCGTGTCTCTCTTCTGGTATATCCTCAGTGTGGTTTTTCTCTTTCCCACCTTCCATTCTGGGGGGAACAATGGTTTTTATCTGAGCACCTCTGGTACCTGGCTCATCTCTGTGGAAGTTATCACCCTCTATTGCCACTGCCTGTTAGGGTCTCCCTCTTCCCTGTTGAGAGGTGGGGTCAAAGTCAAGGGCTGAGTTTTACTCATAACTGCGACCCCAGGACTTGGTGCACATAATTATACTTAATACTAGAGTAGACAGTAATCACAGACTGGGTTGAATTGATGTCATTCATCCACCGTCCATCACTCCACAGATACAAAGTGCTTAGGCCCTTTCCCTTCTATGTCTAGTTCAGTGATTTTCAAAATGTGGATTGCAACCCAATAGCAGTGATGAAATCATTTTACCAGGTTGCAAGTTGCATTAATAAAAATAAAATAAAATAGGGCAGTCTGAAAAAGGTTAGGATGGGATAGGGAAGAGTAGGCTAGCCTGGGGTAGACTAGGACAGCACAAGACACAAAATGTCAAAGTACACTTCACATAGAAGGTGAAATATATTTCTTGAAAAATATATTTTGTATCTGTGCATAGGTAAAAATATAAATATGTACAAACACACACACATAGCTATGGCATGGTGAAGGGAGTATGTTCTGGATCATAACCTAAACATTTTTTTTCTTTTTTTATTGTAATTTTTTCCATTACCATTTAGCCCCTTTATATCCCACTCCCCTCCACAATCAACACTCTGTTTTCCATGCCCAAGAGTCCTTTTCCCTTTTAACTCAGTCCCTCCACCCCAACCCATCCCCCCCTTACCTCTTATCCTACTTTCTATCTATGAGTCTGTCTCTATTTTGCTTATTAGTTCAGTTTGTTCATTAGATTCTACATATGAGTGAAATCATATGGTATTTGTCTTTCTCTGACTGGTATATTTCATTTAGCATAATTTTCCCCAGGTCCATCCTTGCTGTTGCAGAGGGTGAAATTTTCTTCTTTTTTGTGGCCGAGTATGTTCCATTGTGTAAATGTTTCATAGCTGTTTTATCCACTCATCAACTGATGGACACTTGGGCTGCTTCCATATCTTGGTGACTATAAATAATGCTGCAATGAACATAGGGGTGCTTATGTTTTGAGTTCCCTCAGATATATTCCCAGAAGTAGGATCTCAGGGTCAAGGTGCAGATCCATTTTTAATTTTCTGAGGCATCACCATATTGCTTTCCACAGTGGTTGTACCAGTCTGCATTCCCACCAACAGTGCAAAAGTGTTCCCCTTTTTCCACATCCTTGCTGGCACTTGTTGTTTGTTGATTTATTCATGATCGCTGTTCTGACAGGTGTGAGGTGATATCTTGTTATGGTTTTAATTTACATTTCTCTGATGATTGGTGACATTGAGTATCTTTTCATATGTCTATTGGTCATCTGTATATTCTCTTTGGAGAAGTGTCTGTTCAGGCCCTTTGCCCATTTTTTAATTAGATTGTTTGTTTTTTTGGTGTTGAGTTTTGTAAGTTCTTTATAAATTTTGGATATTAACCCCTTATCAGGTGTATCAGAGAATATGTTCTCCCATTCAGTAGGATGTCTTTTTATTTTGTTGTTGGTTTCCTTTGCTGTGAAAAAACTTTTTAGTTTGATGTAGTTCCATTTGTTAATTTTTGTTTGTTTGTTTCCCTTGCCTGGAGAGATATCTGATAAAATATTGCTATGGGTAATGTCCAATATTTTACTGCATGTTTTTTCTTCTAGGATTTTAAGGGTTTCAGGTCTAATATTTAAGTCTTTAATCCATTTTGAATTTATTCTTGTGTGTAGTGTAAGAAGGTGGACTACTTTCATGTTCAGCAAGTATCTGTCCAATTTTCCCAACACTATACATTGAATAAACTATCTTTGGCCCATTGTTTATGCTCGCTTCCTCTGTTGAATATTAATATACTGTAAAGATGTGGGTTTATTTCTGGGTCCTCAGTTCTATTCCATTTATCTATGTGTCTGTTTATTATGCCAGTACCATGTTGTTTTAATTACAATGGGTTTATAGTATAGTTTGATGTTAGGCAGTGTGATTCCTCCAACTTTGTTCTACTTTCTCAGGATCACTGTTGCTATGTGGGGTCTTTTGTGGTTCCACATAAGTTTTTGAAATACTTGTCTGAGTTCTGTAAATACATCATTGCAATCTTGGTAGGAATTGCATTGAATCTATAGATTAGGTAGTATGGACATTTTAATGATGTTAATATTTCCTATCCATGAATACTGTAAGTGCTTCCACTTATTTATATCTTCTTCAATTTCTTCAGTGTCATAATTTTCCAAGTACAGGTCTTTTACATCCTTGGCTAAATTTATTTATAGGTATTTTATTTGTTTTGAAGCAATAGTGAATGGGATTATTTCCTTAAATTCCCTTTCTTTTAAAAAATCTTATGATTTTAAGTACATTTTATTGATTATGCTATTACATTTGTCCCACTTTTTTCTCCCCTTTATTCCCCTCCACCCAGCACCCCACTTCCCACAAACATCCCCTCTCCCCTTAGTTCACATCCATGGGTTGTACATATAAGTTCTTTGGCTTCTCCATCTCCTATACTATTCTTAACCTCCCCCTGCCTATTTTATATCTACCAATTATGCTTCTTATTCCCTGTACATTTTCCCTGACTCTCTCCCCTCCCCCTGCCCACTGATATCCCTCCATGTGATCTCCATTTCTGTGATTCCGTTCCTGTTCTAGCCGTTTGCTTAGTTTGTTTTTGCTTTTATGTTCAGTTGATGATAGTTGTAAATTTGTTGTCATTTTACTGTTCATAGTTTTGATCTTCTTTTTCTTACATAAGTCTCTTTAACATTTCATGTGATAAGGGCTTGTTGATGATGAACTCCTTTAACTTTACTTTATCTGGAAAGCACTTTATCTGCCCTTCCAATCTAAATAATAACTTTGCTGGATAGAGTAATCTTGGATGTAGGCCCTTGTCTTTCATGGCTTTGAATACTTCTTTCTAGCCCCTTCTCGCCTGCAAAGTCTATTTGGAGAAATCAGCTGTTAGTCTTATGGGAACTCTTTGTAGGTGATTCCTTTTCTTTTGCTGCTTTTAAGATTCTCTCCTTATCTTTAATCTTGGGTAATTTAATGATGATGTGCCTTGGGGTGTTTCTTCTTGTATCCAATTTCTTTGGGACTCTCCGAGCTTCTTGAACTTCCTGGAAGCCTGTTTCCTTTGTCAAATTGGGGAAGTTCTCCTGTATTATTTTTTTCAAGTACGTTTTCTATGTCTTGTTCCTCCTTTTCTCCTTTTGGCACCCCTATGATTCAGATGTTAGAACACTTAAAGTTGTCCCAGAGGTTTCTAAGCCTCTACTCATTTTTTGAATTCTTGCTTCTTTATTCTTCTCTGGTTGAATGTTAATTTCTTCCTTCTCTAAATCATTGATTTGATTCCCAAGATTATTCCCTTCACTGTTGGTTCCCTGTGTATTTTGCTTTATTTCACTTTACATAACCTTCACTTTTTTCTCTATTTTGTGGCCATACTCAACCCATTCTGTGAGCATCAAGGTTACCAGTGTTTTGAACTGTGCATCTGATAGGTTGGCTAACTCTTCATCACTTAGTTCTATTTTTGGAGCTTTGCTCTGTTCTTTTGTTTGTGCCATATATTTTTTTTTCTCTCTGGCATGCCTATTATGTTGTAAGCGGCAGAGCCTTAGGTATTTGCCAGGGTGGGGCAACCCATGTGCTGCTTTGTGGCACTGTATGTGGGGGAGGGGTCTGAGAGGGAACAATCCCTCCTTAGTCAGCTCTCCATGGCTTTTGGTTGCTTCTCTGCTACCCACAAGCAAATTAAACCCTTTTAGTGCTGGTTCCTGGGTGGGTGGGTTTGTGTGTTCTAGGGCACTGAGGGCTCCTCCAATGAACTCTCCTGTGAGGCTGGGAGTTTCTCCCACTGCCACAACCCCCACAGGTTTTTACAGCCAGAAGTTTTGAGGCTTTCTTTTCCCCTGTTGGAACCCTGGGTTGTGTGGTCTGTCTCGTTCCTCTGTTGCTCCTCCCAGTTTATCTTCATGCCAATGTGGGACCACCAGCCGTGTCTTACTTACCCAGTCCTCCAACTACCACCTTGCTGCATCCCCTCCACCCTGGCTTCCCATCCCTGCCCCTCCTACCAGTTTGGATGAATGTTTCTTCTTTAACTCCTTGGTTGTTGGACTTCCATACAGTTGAATTTTCTGGCAGTTGTGGTTGTTTTTGTTTTTAAATTTGTTGTTGTCCTTTTTTTGGTTGTGTGAGGAGGCAAAGTGTATCTACCTTTGCCTCCATCTTTTCTGGAAGTCTAAATTTATCAGTTTCACTTTCTGATAGTTCATTATTGGCATATAAAAATGCAACTGATTTCTAGATATTAATTTTGTGTGCTGCTACTTTGCTGAATTCATTTATCAGTTCTAGTAATTTCTTGATGGAATCTTTGGGGCCCTCTGTGTACAGTGTCAAGTCACCTGCAAATAAAAACAATTTTACTTCCTCCTTTCCAAAATGAATGCCTTATTTCTTCTTCTTGCCTGATTGTTATGGCGAGGACTTCCAGTACTATATTGAAAAAGGGAGGTGAAAGCGGACATCCCTTTCTTATTCCTGATCTTAAGGGGAATGATTATAATTTTTGACCATTGATCATGATTCTGGCAGTGGGTTTGTCCTATATGGTTTTTATTGTCTTTAGGTATATTTCCTCTATTCCCACTTTGATGAGAATTTTTATCATAAGTGGGTGCTGGATTTTATCAAATGTTTTTTCTGCATCTATTGATATAACCATGTGGTTTTTATCCTTCATTTTTTCAAATGGGGTGAATCACATTTATTGATGTGTGAATTTTGCACCAACCTTGCATTCTTAGAATAAATTCCACTTGGTAATGGTGCATGATCTTCTTGATGTATTGCTGTATTTGCTTTGCTAGTATTTTGTTGAGAATTTTAGCATGTATATTCATCAGGGATACTGGTCTATAATTTTCTTTTTTTTGTAGTGCCTTTATCTGGTTTTGCAATTAGGATAATACTGGTCTCATAAAATGAGTTTGAGAACCCTCTCTCTTTTTGAAATTTTTGAAATGGGTTGAGAAGGAGAGATGTTAGTTCTTCCTGGAATGTTTGGTAAAATTCACCTGTGAAACCACCTGGTCCAGGGCTTTTGTTTGTTGGTAGTTTTTAAATTACTGCTTCATTTTCATTAGATGTAATCTGTCTATTCAGATTCCTTGATTCTTCCTGATTTAGTTTTGGAAAATTATATGTTTCTAGGAATTTATCCATCCAGGTTGTCTAATTTTTGGGTCTATAACTATATAATATCTTCTTACTATCCTTTATATTTCTTTGGTGTCAGTTTTTATTTCTCTTCTTTCATTTCTGATTTTATTTATTTGGGCCCTCTCTTTTCTTTTTCTGGATGAGTCTGGTTAAAGATTTGTCAATCTTGTTTATCTTTTCAAAGAAACAGCTCTTGGATTCATTGATCTTTTGTGTCATTTTTTAAGTCTCCTTTTCATTTTATTTCTGCTCTGATCTTTATTATTTCCTTTCTTCTACTCATAAGGTTTTGTTGTTGTTGTTGTTGTTATTTTTCAAGTTCCTTTAAATGTAAGGTTAGATGATTTATTTAAGCTTTTTCTTGTTTTTTGAAATAGGACTGTCATGCTATGAGTTTCCCTCTTAGGGTTGATTTCCTTGTGTCCCATAGATTTTGGATTGTTGTGTCCTCATTTTCATTTGTTTCAAGGTATCTTTTGATTTCTTCCTTGATCTCATTGTTGATACATTCATTGTTTAATAATATGTTATTTAGCTCCCATGTCTTTGTGTATTTTTCAGTGTTCTTGTAATTGATTTCTAGTTTCATAGCATTATGGTTAGAAAAAAATGCTTGATATGATTTCAATCTTCTTAATTTTATTTAGACTTGTTTTGTGTCCTAACATGTGGTCTATCCTAGAAAATGTTCCATGTATATTTTAAAAGTATGTATATTCTTCTGCTTTGGGGTGAAATGCTCTGGAGATATCAATTAAATCCATTTTGTCTGTTGTGTTGTTTAAGGGAGGGTCTCCAACCCCTGAGCCATGGACATATCTGTGGCCTGTTAGGAAGTGGGCCGCACTACAGGAGATGAATGGCAGGCCGGCGAGGGGAGTTTTTCTTGCCTTACGGCCTGAGCTCTGCCTTCTGTTCCCTCCTCCCACTGATATGTGGAAAAATCTTCCATGAAACTAGTCCTTGGTGCCAAAAATTTGGGCACTGCTTGTTTAATGCCACTGTCTGCTTGTTGACTTTTTGTCTGGAATATCCATCCATTGGAATCAATGGGGTGTTAAAATCCCCTACTATGACTACTGCTCTGTCAATCTCTCCCTTTATGTCCATCAAGATTTGCTTCACATATTTAGCTGCTCCTATGTTGGGTGCATAAATATTTACTAGGGTTATATACTATTGTTGGATTTTTTCCCTTTATCATTATACAGTGTCCTTCCTTGTCTCTTACTCTAGCCTTGGTTTTAAAGTCTATTTTGTTAGATGACAGTATTGCTACCCCAGCTTTTTTTCCCTTTCTATTTGCATGAAATATTTTTTCCATCCCTTTACTTTTAGTTTGTGTGTATCTTTCGATCTGATCTGGGAGACATCACATATATGGGTCTTGTTTTCTTATCCATTTAGCCACCCTATGTCTTTTTGTTGGAACATTTAAGCCATTTACATTAAGGTGATTATTGATAAATATTAATTATTACCATTTTATTTTTAAACTATTTTCCTCCTTCTCCTTCTTCTTCTTGTTCTTTTTGTTCTTCTTCTTCTTCTTTTTCTTCAAGTAAGCCTTTTAATATTTGTTGCAGTACTGGTTTTGTGCTAACAAACTCCTTTACATTTTTCTTGCTCGGAAAGTTCTTTATCTCTCCTTCAATTTTAAATGATAGCCCTGCTGGGTAAACTAGCCTTGGTTGTATGTCTTTGCTTTTCATCACCTTGATTATTTCATGCCAATCCCTTCTGGCCTGAAAGGTTTCTGTTGAGAAATAAGATGACAGCCTAATTGGAGCTCTCTTGTAAGTAACTACCAGCTTTTTGCTCGAAGCTCTTAGGATGCTCTCCTTATCTTTAAGCTTTGCCATTTTAATTATAATGTGTCTTGGTATAGGCCTCCCTGGATCCATCTTGTCTGGGACTTTCTGTACTTCCTGGACTTATGTGTCTTCTTCCTTCAGCAGGTTAGGAAAGCTTTCAGTCATTATTTTTTCAAATAGGTTCTCTAACCCTTACTCACGCTCTTCTTCTTGTATTCCCGTGGTGCAGATGTTGTTATGTTTCATGATGTCCCCAGTGTTTCTCAAACTCTTCTCATTTTTTTTTGAATTTTTTTCTTTTTTCTTTTTTCTTTTTGCTGCTCTGCCTGATTGTTTTTTCTTCTACCTTGTCTTCCAAAACACTGATTCGATCCTCTGCTTCATCCAACCTACTGTTTATTCTTTCTAGTGTATTATTTATTTCAGATATTGCATTCTTTATTTCTGACTGGTTCTTTTCTATTGTTTCTAGTGTCTTTTTTTTTTTTGTATGAGTATGCTTATAATCAGTACTCTAAACTATATACCTGATAAATTGCTTGCCTGTGTTTCATTTAGTTCTTCTTCTGGAGAATTATATTTTTCTTTTATTTGGGGTCTGTTTCTTTGTCCTCCCATTTTGGTTGCTTCTTTGTATTTGTTTCTATGTATTATGTAGACCTGCACACACTCGGTTCAACCTTATGTCAGATGCTGCCTGTGACTGGCCCTGGGCAACCTGGTTGGAGCTATCAGTGATCCACAGCTTGTGGCTCCCTCTGCTGAACCTGAGTGTGTGCAGGAAGAACCAGGCTGCACACCAATGTAGGGTTTTACCAGCAGCCATCTGGGGGGTGTCAGCTAAAGTCTCAGAACTACCAGAGATCTCCCTTTGTCTAAAGGCTTTCTGTTAAGCTTTGTCTTTGAAATAGCTTCCAGCAGTACTCTTCAGCAGCCAGGCTTAAGCTCCACCAGGTGCGGCAAGAGTGATTCCTATAGGCATGCTATTGCTTGTTCTCAGGCTATACTGCATGGAGTGAAGTGCTTTGCCTGAGAAAGATGGCTTGTGCAGTATGCGGAATGACTCAGCACAGGGATCCTGCTAGCTGTTCCTTCAGTTCTCTCCCTAGAGCCACAACTCCAGACTCTCCTCAAGCATCTCTAGTCCGCTCTGCACTCCTTCTGCCAGAGTCCAGGGTAAGGGGCTGCAAATGAATTTTTTTGTGTTGGCCCTTTAAAAGGTTCTCTGCATCTCTAGCCCTCTCTCCCTGGTGGACAGAAAATCTGCTGCTTTTCATAGACAGATGTTATTAGGGTTCCATTATCAGTCCTGGTGCTGTAGGTTGAGGAGCACAGCTTGGAGTTTAGACCCCACACTTCTCAGGAGGAACCCCCAAGACACTGAAATATCCCTCTAGAACTTCAGGTGCTGCTTGTGGGAGCTCAGCCAGCCATTTTGTGCCTCTGCACTCCCTACCAGTCTCAACGTGGTGAAATTTCTTTCATACATCATTGGTTATAAGGCTTTTCTCCAGCTACTGTTCAGTTGGTTATTCAGGATGATTTTTCTTTAATTTAGTTGTAGTTCCAGTTTGTTCCTGGGAGGAGGTTAGTGTAGCTTCCAGATACTCCACCATGATCTTGGATCCTCTCATTCACAACCTAAACATTTTTAAAGTTCCTGTTTCAGATAACCTAATTTGTGCTAAGGCTTTGGTAGCAGAAGTAGGTGGATGATGACAGTATATTTTGTCAAGCTACTATGACCATCAAGAAATTCAAAACTTCAACACCAATAGGGCAAGTTAATTAGCCCTCATGGGATGCTTATTTGTGTTCTATTTTTAGCCATGAATTTGACTTTTTATTTCAATTTCCATTTCCTTGGTTCAGTTGTTTTTAACTGCCCAGAAATCCATATTATTTTACAATAAACATATTAGTTCACACATGGGAACCATAGTGTTCCCATGTTTTAGTCCATAGTGTTCAGTTTTGGGAGGAAAACACTTGTCCCTCCCAGGGCCTAGGAGTCAGTACATGGCTCATGTGTGACTCATCCCCATACTTTATTCCTTGTCCATGGCAATTAGATTAGTTCTAGTCATGTCACTCATGTCGATCCACTGACATCAAATTCTGAACTTGGGCTGGAATTTGTGGGGAGGAGATGCCCTCTCTCCACAGGACAATACGATTGGAGTTCCAACAGGCTAGACTATGGAGAGAGCCTGTCTGAGAATAGCACTACACAAATAAACAAAGACTCAAGGAACAAAGATAATGAACTCAGACCACATATATGACCTTACAAACAATGAAGAGAAGGCCAGGGACATTTCTCTTTCAAAATTGAGCCCATTTGAGCTGATTTTCTATTCATTCCAATGGAAACAATCCTAGCTAACAAACTGCCTTAAAGCTTCTGTAGAACAGGAGCATGATACACCTGCATTGTTGGTCCCAACTATTTATTTTCCTTCCCATAAGGGGGTAGCACTTCTCCACCAGTTGATGCCGGATGTGTCATTTGTGTTCTATTTGAGGAAGGAGGTTGCCTCCCTATGCTCTGGACAGCAGGCTTGGTCATTGTCCAGTGAAATTCTAGCTCCAAGCAGGAGCTTGAAGAGCCCATTCGTGCTTTCCTTCTGCCATGAGGAATGCATGTGCCAGGTGCTCCTTTGGTCTGGGTCCTGCAATGTGAAGACACCTGGAGTAGAGTTACTGCTAACCAACAACCACCAGCATAGGCCAGAAGCAAGAACTAAACTCACACAGTTGTTAGTCATGAAGATTTGGGGTGGGGTGGGGTTCTTTGTTTTCAAAGTTGTAAATAATTGACTTATTTTTCTATCATCACTGAACCCACCTCTCAATTCATATTCCAACATTCACTTGTGAGTGAACACACACACACACACACATGTCCAAATCCCTTATCTTTGCAAATGCGTTTTCTCCCATAGTAACAAGTAGAGCTGGAATAGGAGAAACACTTCAAACCCTCTGTACAGACTTAAAATGACAGAGTGGGCTGGAAGAGAACACTGTAGTAGGTACTGTAAAGCAGATGAAATGGTACTCCCACAAGCTGGTTTCAGGAACCAGCACAGGCACCACCGGTAACCCCATTACCTGCAGACTGGGCTGCAGCAGGATACAGGTCTGAGGGGGGTGATTTCAGAGGTCAGTTCAATCTTTGATCACTACAGAGGCAGCACAGCTCTGGCTTCCTGTGAGGTTGTTTGTGATTAGAATGAACTCTGAATCCATTAAGTCAGCCTGTTTTGTAAACTAGGCAGGTAGCATCCCTGCTCTCATCATTGAAGGCAGAGGCAGGACATTATGATACACAAGAAATAAACAGACACATAGGGGACTTCAGAATGTCCCATGTGCCATATTGACTGAGGTGGTAAAGGATGTAAGGTGAAAGGTGGGGGGCTCCTGTAAACAAGTATGTTAATAAAGGTGTGTTTGAGGAGGTCTAGAGCTGAATGATGAGGTGGCGGGACATGAGAAGGGAACAGTGGTCCAGGCAGAGAGAAGGGCAAGTATAAAAGCCTGATGCAGAAAATGCTAGTGTTGATCCATACCTGAATTTCTCCTCTCTTTCCTAGGCACATGGCTAGACTGTTTCTAGTCCCTGGCAGGCCACATAACTAAATTCTGACCAATGGCATTGAATAAAAATGATATTCATGATTTCCCAGTCTGGATCCTCAAGTGTTCCTCTATGACCCCACCTTGGGCACCAGCTAGTGCAGCCCTTAGGAGTCATGCAGTGAAGATGGCTAAGCCCCGGTCAACTTTTTAGCCTCTGAAGGATATTCAACCCCCTTCAATGACTTGCATTGATCTGAGATGTGTGTGAGTAAGAAATAAACTTATTTTGCTAAGTCCTTAGGCATGGGGGGCATGTTTTTAGAGCAGATAGTAATAATTATCCTGTCTCACAATATCCTGAGGCAGGAAAACACTTTCCAAGGTCTTTGAATAGAAAGAAAGTCCTTGTGGCCCCTAGAAAGTCTACCCTTCTCTCATGAGTAGAGCAAGGGATGCTTCCTGGGTGCTTTGGTTCCCTTACCCTGTTGACCCCCTGCACTGAGCTAACCTTCTGTGAACTTCACTCAAGTCTGAGATACAACAGCCAATAAACTCATTTGTCAGATAAATAAACTGAGTAAAAAAAAAAAAAGAGTTTTCAGCTGCTTCTAAGACCTGGAGAAATGTGGTGGTTCTGTATCCACATTTTCCATGGCAGCAATAGGCTGAAGCTGGTGTATGGTTGGCCACTAGCTTCCTGGCTTCTGTTCCTCTTACCCCCTGTATACTTTATGTTTTGTACTTATTTAACAAACACTTAAACAGCATTTACTATGTGCCAGGGACTATGAGCTTTGCAAATATTAACTCATGTAAATACCTTAACAACTCTATGAAAAGCTTATTATTATTTTACCCATTTTACATATGAAGAAACTGAGGTAGTCAAGAAATTTGCCAAAGGTCACACAGTGGATGGTGCGGCATGGATTTGAACCCAGGTTGTCTGACTCCCACATTTCCACACTTCATCAATGCACTATGATGCCTTTTGTTGCTTGACTGGTATTTGTGTTTGTGGCCCTTTAATAAACAAGTTCATTTTTTTTTCAGGTGAATGAAACACAGCTGCCATTCAGCCTTTGTTATTTCCCTTCTAAATTCCTACTTACCAGCTGGGTAATTCTGGTAACTTCCTTCCATCCTGTGGCTGGGCTGCTTCCTTCATGAGAAGGTGGATACATGATGTCCTCTGAGCCCCTCTCCTAAGTAAAGTTTAGAGAAGCTTGGAAGCTACTTGCATACATAAGCCACAACAGCTTGCAAGAGGCTATATATGGGAGGGAGCCTCGCCAGCTACGAGGTTGACAAGTACTCTATGTGTCATCTCCAATAATTCTCTCTCCATCCTTGACATTCAGTGCTCTCAGAGTCCCTATGTCTTGAAGAACTGTCACCTTATATTCTCCCAACTCCTCAGCCTCTAACTGTAACATCGTTCACTGTGTTTTTCCTTTGAAGCATCCCAAGGAAATATCCAATGAGAAGTGACTTTTTACTTTTCCTAAAAAACCCCAAAATATTGAAGCTCTTCAGAGAATGGCCATCTTTGGGGTACATGGAAGCCTATGGGAGGGTTTGGTCTCAATTGGATGCTCCAAGGTTTGCAGAAAGGATGGCAGTGGACCTGAACTAAGAAGTTATCTAAATCAATTTTCCACTTGGTACAAAAACTGCTACCATGACATTATGACAAAGAAGTTGCTCTGCCTGAACTGGAACATGCCTCAGCAACAGGAAGCTCATCACTTTCCAGCCCCAGACAGCTGGATTGGGAGCCAATGCGAACTTGCATTTATTGATCTTGCTTCTATCCCTTGGTCCATGTGTAATTCAGAAGCTGAACTTCCTCCCTTTCTCTCTCTCTCTCTCTCTCTCTCTCTCTTTCTCTCTCATTTGCATTTCCCCTCTTCTGCTTTTACATTGTCCTAATCTTTACCCATAAGGGGTCAGGTGCTATCTGAAACCTCATCTATATTATGTCATTTGAATTCTTATGGCAGCAATAGGAGGCTGAGACAAGGCAAGTGTAAGATCTTCCTCCCTACTCCTAATACTTTAATTATGTGTTTGCATTCTTTAATTTAAAAGTAAATTACATGTGGAGTAAGAAGCATGAGCTACTCTTCTGCTGTCCAGTTGCTTTTTCTGGATCATCCCTTTGTTTAGATCAGGAGTTGGAGAAATTTATGTATTTCCTTCCATTTGCATTCCCTGAGGGAATGCAAGCATTACCAGGGGCCTGACACTATACTAAGTGTTTTACCCTCATTATTTGATGGAATCTGCACAAAAACCTGTGATCCGAACTGATACTGACACACATACATGCACACACACATGCACACACACCTGTTTCACAGGTGATTAGAACAAGCATTAGAGAAATATTTTTCAAGGTTAGAAAGTGTGGAGCCAGCACAGACCCAGACTGGCTAACTCTGGAGGTGAAGCTTCCCATAACTCTACCATACTGCCTTTCATAAAAATAGAATTTGGAATACAAAGAAATCCTCCTCTGTCCCAACTCAATCCAGGCAAAATCAAATGGGAAAGGGGATCAGTGCCCCTTGGTCTTTGCCTATTAGCCAGCCAGAACTGTTCAAACTTGACAATCCCTCTTCCAAAGTTCTGAGCTTGTTTCCTCCCATTTCCAAGGAGCTACATTTGGCATCCAGTAAATGACCTGGGTCCCTAACATTGCTGGTTTCATTTCTATGGCCTCCTAATGCATATTAAAAAATAGCTGGTAATTTTTTGTAAACTTCACCCTCTAGTTCCCTGGGGACGAGTACCTAAGCCAGAGGAAATTCTGCCTCCAAGCCATACTTCACCTTCTATCTGGGTGGTTCTTTGACACAAGCACCCTGACCCATGCTCATTAGCAGCGGAGACCGGAGGATGCACCCCCCTTTAGAAATGCCACCAGGGCAGAGAAGGGAGAGGCCTTGAATAAACAGCCAAACATGGGAAATGTTTCATTCCTTGTGGATTGCTTCATTGATGTTCATTGACATGGGGACCTTTCCTCTGATTGTTTGGAAGCCAGCAGAATTAATCCTATTAAATTTTCTGTTCTAATAACTTAAAAAATTAATTTTCCATATTATAAAATTTAAATGCATAGCCTCATGAGCCAAGGCTTAGCAATTTAAACTAATCCATTCAACTGCATTCTGGGCTCTGAAATGCTGTTTCCAAGATAGGAAAGGGCAGGACCTAGTGGAAGACAGGCACTGTTGATTGCACTCTTGCTCTGATCGCTGGCTCTTTAATCATAAAAAGCTGAGACTCTTGTAGAATTGTTAGAATCTTCCAGAAAGGTCAAGGCGTACAGAAACACAAAAAGCTTTATTTTCTCTTGCTGATACATTTACAAAACCTGTCTGTTCAGACTGTGTGTCACTCCTGCCCTTCTCCCCTCTGAGCTCGTCCTGGCCCTGGTTTCTAAAAACAATGGCCAGAGGCCTCTGAATGAATGAGTCTTAGAGGTAAATTCACCCAACTGGACTCTTGAATTGGGTGTCTCAGGAATCATCTTTTGTGCTGCTGCCATAATCTCTTTAATGGTCAAATTTGGCTCATATTCTTGAGCTGCCCTAGGCAACTCAGCTGCCTCCTAGTAACTGAGCAGGCATGTTGTTCCTGTATTCACGCCGCCTCAACCATTTTGGCTCAGACTGTAGAATTCATTTTTCTGTCTCGGTCCCCGCCTCGTTGCCTAGTTCCCCTGCCCATGGTAAAGTTTACCATCGTGGTAACTAGATGCCTCTTGCCTTAAGCTATCTTCCACTTGCTAGCCCTTTCAGGACTGGATTCATGCTACAGGAAGATTTTCTGGGCTCTTTAATCTGTTGTTTGCCTGACTGCTACCTGTCAGCTTTCCCCTACTGTGCCGTGTCATTGTTTCAGTATGGTGGTGGAGATCCTTATCCTTTTGGACATATTGTGTTAACAACCCAGAAGAAAACCCAGAGGTGGCCTTTGCAAGTTGACCATTTCCTCCAGATCCTACTCTGAACCAGAATAGAGGCCATTACCAATCTCCAGGACTGTCCCTGTCCATCTGCCATGGGTGCCCTTTCCCCAAGTAGAGTGATATCTGACCAAAACACATGTGATTGGCATTTTCAGTCTTGGTTCTTTCTCTTTTACAGAATAGAGGCACCTTCAATATTTCTAATGCAGAGGGACTTGTACTTTATTTCAAGGTAGTTCCGGGGGCTCATGGAAATCATAGCAGGAACAAAGTCGATCAGGCCTCCCAGAAGAAGGACCTATCAGGACTAAAGCAGCCCAATCACCCATGGTGACAATTTCTCTATACCGACTGGTTTCCTCTGTTTATTCACTCACACGGTGAATGTCCCCTTTAACTTTGACATATGTGGTCCTCAGAGGCCACTGAGGCAGGTAGTCATTGTTGACCACATTCTTACTCATGCTGACGCCATACTGACCTTTTAGCTCCATTCCCAGATCCACTTTAGAAGGAGATATGGTCAGGTAGACAAAGGCCATTGAGAACAGTGACTTCTTTTTCTAGTTTTCATCCTGAGAATGTGAGGATGTGGAAGTGGTGGCCAAACTGGACATTAACCAAGTCAGAGGTCCTAAAAGGGGAAGAGTCACAGTTTGAGCTAAGAGCTAAAGGCCAAGGCCTAGATATAGTACATGTGATGAAAGGCATAGCAGAAAAAAGATAAAATATGAATAAAAATGAAGTAATTGGAGATACGAGAGCAAGAAGTTTGGGGAGAGTGACCCTGATGGGGCCTAAGTACTGCTACCCTAGAAAATGACACTAGAACTGGAGGACTCAGTTTTAAGTCTCACAGAACCAGCAATGGGTTTATTTGCCAATCAGGGCTTCATGAAAGTTCAGGTTAAAATTTCCTGCAGATCTTCTTTGTTTCTCATGGGCTCTTAGGGAACCCTGACTTCTGAGTCATATTACTCCTGCCCTGTGATTATTTAGATAAACCAGGACCCAACTGGCCTTATATGCTGCCCTCTCTGAAGTCCAGATATTGTTCACGTTTTCTTAGGTTGCCTCTTCTCCAGTGACTCTTAGCTAGACTCTGTGCTTCAGGTGAAAATATTAAGAATAAGAAGTAGAGGAAGAGGCAGGAAGAGAAGGACAAGGAGACATGAGGGCAGGGGAGGATGGCCAGGCCCTTGGTGTTCACTACACCCAGGTACTGCACTGGTTGATGGAGTTAGAAAGGCACGAAAAATTAACTTTGGTCCCAATGTGTTTGGGAGATATGACACCGATTTTATACCACAATGTGTGTGATCAGTGCCTTCACAGATGTTTGCAGAAGATGCTGGTGGACAGAGAAGAGGAATGACTTACTGGAATATTCTAGAACAGTTTAACTGAAGAGGTGACATTTGAATAGGCACTTAAAAGATGAAAAAGAGTTAATCAGTTAGAGAGGGAAGGAAAGACATTCTGGGGAAAGAAACTAACAACTTGTGTAAGCACATAGCTGTGGGAAGGACAGGACAACTGTCAAGTGGGACCAGTTTATCTGGAAATAACAGAAAACCCATTCAAACTAGTTTAAACAATAGCAGCATGATTCACCCAAATCAAAAGTGATTATTGATTTATATAACTGACAAATTCAGGAATATATTAGATTCAGGAATGACTGGATGCAGGTGTTCAAACAATATCATCATCATTCTCTCTCTCGTGCATGTTTTTACAGACACACTAATGCTCACGTACAGGATTTCTAAAGCTTTCTCCCTTCACTTGTATGTGCTCTTTTTTGCATTTCTTCATTTTTCTTTTTTCCACCACCTCTTCTTAAGCAGGCTTGCCTGTGTTTGTGCATGCACATGTACACTCAAGTTTCTTCACACTGTGATCTTTTTCATGCTGTCTTTGTCTCACAAACAATTCTTGTGCACAGGGTCTCTTTCCTCGCCTTCTCTGTTTCTCTCTGTCTCCATCTCTCATATTGTCTCCTCCCCACTAATTTCCTCTGTTGTTTTTTCTCTTTCCAAGGCTCTGTCTCTTTCATATCCAGTGGTTTTCTAATACTTATGGGGCATTTGATAATGGGGGGTGGTGGATTTTATGTTCCTCTCTTTCTATCAAGATACATCTCTCCCCTCACTCCCCTACTTATACGGTTCAGTTCTGCCAGGCCCTCCCCTGACAAACAGCAGAGGGAAGATGTAGTGAAACCAGTACCAACCGCAGCCCCAGCTCTCATCAGGAAAAATGACTCTGAGAGGTTTTCCTAGCAAGAGCCAGGAACTTACTGCCACCGCGGAGCATCTCTGTGCTCTTACTATGTCCACGAATTAATACCAGCAATCACTGCAACACAAACTTCGGAAAAAAGACAGCCCTATAGTCAAATAGGCTCAGAAATAATTGTTTAAAGGTAAGGGGGGGAGTTTTAAAACTTACATGTCTCTTTGTCACAAACTCTTCTAATGTGGCTTACTTCTTTGTAATCATAACTGAAATTTAATGTTCTGATACTTCCACTTTACCCATCCTTTTGGAGGAAATTTTGTGATGACTATTGCCCACTCTAACCAGTGAATTGGTCCCTCTGTGGATCTTCTATGACTTTCCATTCTCTAGGGTAAAGCCCGAGTTGCCCAAGGAAATTGGTGGGTCCACAGCTGGGTGTGGAGCTGGGGCTGTGATGTGTGTTTCTATATGTGTATTGTTGCCATGTACAGGCACCTGAGCACACAATGTGTGTGCACCAGGGACCTGAGTCACCAGATGTGTCCCAGGGAATGAATTTCTGAGAATATCTGTATATCTTTCTTTGAATCGGACTGTTTGCCTGTGAACATTTATTTGGTTTTCTAATGAGGGGCATATTATTCTGAAGCTCAGTATAAAAGGTATGAAGATTATGTTTATTTTGGAGCCTCAATTCTTCTAGTTGTGAGTAATCAAAATGCAATGGTAATTAGATATTTTAGCTTCCCATGAAAGAAAAATCAAGAAATGCACCCCCATTATCCCCGTCTTCAGAGAACATGTGTGCTAGCCCAGTACAGACATTAACTAGTGGGCAAGATTCATCTGGGCTTCCCAGGTACATTTTTAGATGTTAGAAGTGACACCGAGGGAAACAAATAATTAGAGAGTGCTGAGGGAGCTGGCAGGTTCAGGGAGAGAAGGAGGGTTCTCCTTCTCTGGTGAAGTCACAGGCTGTACTGGTTGGCACCTCCCTTTGTCCCATCCTGCAGTGTGAGTCCTTTCAATGTTCCAAACGGAGGATAGGAGCAGTGCGTTCCCACAGTCGTCTGCAGTGCTACAGGACCGAAGCTTCCCTCTGAGGGTGATTAGGTAGAAACTGTTTGTAGTTCATGTTCATCTGGAGGTGACTTCTGGTGTGTGTGTGTGTGTGTGTGTTTGTGTGCGCCGGGTGTGAATGCACACACTGCTCTGGATCTTACTCTGGCTAAGCCCATGGGCCTGAATAAGAATGAGGGTGATGTACATGTGTGTGACTTTGTGTGCATTTTGTCAGATGTGTTTTTGGTCATGTGACTATGGCTTCATATGGCCATTGGTGTCTAGTAATGGTCTTTTGTGGGACTCCACTCTGTGACAAATGACTCCAAAATGCTGTCTGTTAACCACAACCTGGGCCAAGCTCATGAATACCAAGACACAGGCACACCTGGTGATTGATGTAAACACACTCACAGATACACAAAGAACCCTTCCTCTAGGCGCAAACCATCTTCTGCTTGCACCACACACACCACACAGTGATCTGTTCAGCTACAAGCCACTGGCAGAAGGTTTAGGTACAAAAGTCCAGTTTCGCCTTTCATATAAAGTGGTTCACAATCCTCTAGGTATCATTTGGAAATGAGGGGAAACAATTTGATTAGTATGTGACCTATGTGTGCTAGAATATTTATTGTCCATGCTCAAAGGATGTCAATTCTCATAAGTTCACTATAGCCCCACCCAGAATCAGCCCGTCCAAAATGCCTATCACACCTCCACCTGAAACTCTGAAGAAAAACACAAAAATGGGCCAGCACACTGCTTAAATGCACCCCTACACAGGACATGCCACCTTCTACAATCATTGAAATGTATAGACAGCCATGCCCCATGCAATATCACACAAGCACAAACAAGGTGAAAAAGAATATAGCCAGTCGGACATGGCACGTTTACAAAGAATCAAGCAACACAAAGGTGAAGTGGTCAACTGAATTGTTCAATTGCAAATTTAAGAGAATGTAAAATGTTATATACCTAAAATATTGAAAATTTTGGTAAAAATTATCTAACCTGGAGGATCCAATATGGCTTCTGATTAGCTGGAAACTCCATCCACTTGCTCCCAGATCTGGACCGGTCTTGCAGCTAAACCATAGAGCGACCAACTTGAAAATCCAGCAGAGAGTGAATGAGAGTGTGTGTGAGTGAGTGTGTACACAGATGAGAGTGTGGGGAGTGTGTGTGAGTGGGCAAGAGCCTGCCCGCCTGCAGGGTACTCGGGGCAGGCAACCCCAGCCCTGCTAGCAGAGCTATTGCTGCTGCTACTACTCAACCTGGCAGATTCAGGGTGGCAGTGGATTGTTGGCTCAGGAACAGCGAGCTCCAGGGTAGGAGAGAGATGGTCGGGGAGATGCTGGCTGCAGAAACAGCATGGAGGAAGCATGCCAACCTGAGTCTGAGAATCACTTGAGGGGGTGGTGAGAGCACCCCGCCACTGGCCTGTGTTATAGTATTGCTACGGGACTCTTCCCAGCACCAATCTGGAAGAGATCCAGACAGAAACTTTAAAACTGTCAGAGGCACTGACAGGTTTTGGCCAGCCCTGACTGTGAGAGACTTAGTGATTTTTGGGAAGGGGGAGCATGTGGAGAGCAGGCCCCCCAGTGCTCAGTGCTGCAGTGTGGGGACCACACAGAAACTCTTTTAAAAGAGGAAGTGTGGAGAGATTCAAGACTTGGCAGGGACCTGGTGCTCGTGTGCGTGAGTGCACGTGTGCAACAACTATGCAAACAAAGAACTCAGAGGAATAGAGTTATGCTGAAGGAACTATGGGACCTAACTCAGCACAGCTGGTGAAAAGAGGACTGTACAGAGTGGAGAGTTTGGGCCTGAGTCTACAGCAAGAGAGTGACAGGCTGGGGACTGGACTGCCAGAAGCTGAATGCCTGAGGTTTGCTGCAGCCAGCCAGCTCCCCTCACAGCGAGGTGAGCTCAGCTCTCACCCGCACGATTAGAGGTTCTGCAGATCAGTGAGGCCAGGTTCAGGAATGCACTGCTGGGTGCGTTTCCACAGGGGAAAGAAGAAAAAGTGCTGAAAGGGCCCTTAACCAGACACTACAAGCTACATTGTTCCTGGGGCCCTGATCTTCAGAAACCAGCCGAGCAGAGAGATTAGAGATGGGTACAACAAGAGGTATTCAGGGTCCCACCCACCCTCAGCGCCTAGATAGAGCTGTTGTATACGCCAAGTGGGAAAGAGCTGCCCCTTTTACACAGATTGGCCTCTCACAGGAAACAGACAGTTAATTCACCAGAAACATTATTGGAAAGAATCTGAGACAGACCAAGACATGTGGCGATGGGGCAGGGAAACACTCCCAAAATATTCCCTGAAGACTGAACAGTGCCCCCAGGGGTGACACAGGTTTTCCACCCTCCCGATGGCACCAGAGGTCCCCTCTAGTTGCAGGTGGAGAAGGTACTGGCTCTGCTCCTGGGTCATTAAATGAACCACTCCTGGGCCCTGGGCTGATGGAAAGCCTACAGGGCAGAACAGTGGTGACCAGCCAAATCTGAAGGAGACAGCCACACAGACTGTGCATCATTTATAACCTTAAACAGGTTGCCTAGGGTCAGACTAGGACATCAACTGTCATTACACAGGCAGATCCAGAAAGAGAAGACATTGGTAAACACTGGATTCTATTGAGTTAAATTCCACCAATTTTCTTCATGATTTGCTTTATTTCTTCTTTGGCATAGCTTTTTAACATTCAGGTTTGTGCCTCTTATTTCACTAATTTTATATTTTAGCTTATTTCAAATCTCATACTTTTCTCTTCCCTTTTCTTACCCTGTTTTACTTTCTTCCTTGCTCTTCTTATTTTTGTTTTAAATTTTATTTTTTCTCTTGCTATGACTTACCACTATTCCACACTCTTAATATTTCTCCCCACTCCAGCCTCTCAAAACCATTTTTCTTGTCACTAGTCATCTCATATTCTTTTTCTCATTTTTATACCCTTTTTCTCTGTCTACCTTTTTCAATCTTTGCTTGTAGGTTGTTGATATAGTGGTAGTTGTTGTATTTTTTCAATTTTATCTCTACATGTTCAGTATGTTAGCATTTCAAATCTCAGATTTTACCATTCCCCTCTCTTAATCCATTTGCCTTCCTTCTGCCCTACTTTTTTGGTTGTTTTAAATTTTAATTTGTCCTTGTCGTAGCCTGGTTTTCATTCCTCATGCTTAGTATTCTTTCTCCCTCTCTCTTTTCAAAATCACTTTTCTTTCCGATAGACATATTCTAAGTTTTTCTGTTTTGTTTTTTCATTCTTATTCTCATTCCATCTATATTAATCTTTGCTCATTTGTTGTTATTGCGGTGGTGAATCTTTTTATCCAATTTGGTTCCTATTTTTTTTACTATATACTTTAAAATATTTTGTTTAAACCTAATATTGTACTCTTTCCTTTTATTACTCTATTCTGCCTACTCCCCTCTCTTTTTTTATTTATGAGGTAAATTTTCTTTCCTTTCTTTCTTCACCTTGTTTCTATTCCCTACTCTTACTATTTCTCCTCCCTCAACCTTCTCAGAATCACTTTTATATCAGTTATTCATCTCAGATTTGTTTTTCCTTTCTTATAATAGTCTCAATCTCCCTACACCTTTGTTAATATTTGCTCATTTACTCTTGATAGTGTGGTTGTGGGCGGGGGCTATTTTTGTAGTTGTGGGTTTGTTTCCTGGGCTTTTTTGTTTTGCTCTGGTAGCACCTGTACAACAGCATACAAGACACAGTGGGTGGTGTAACTCTCAGTCATCCAGCCAGAGGGAAGGATCCATCAAAGAATGACCCAACAGCCCAAACCTAATTATCACCAGAGTGCCAAAATAAACAGCGTAAAGCACGTCCCAAGAGCATCCAGCTCAGGAGATCAAGAAGACTGCACCACTGAGTCCCACAGGTCTCCTACCACAGGAGGACACACCATGAAGACAGGGAGTCAATGCAGATCAATCTAATATGCAGAAAGAAGAAGAGTCACCTATAATGGGGAGCAAAGAAACAACCCCCAACTGAAAGGAAAGGAGGAATCCACAGAAACAGTGCTAAATGAAATTGAAGCAAGAAAACTGTCAGACACTGAGTTCAAAACAATGGCTATAAGAATGTTCAAAGAGCTCAGTGAGAACTACAAGGAACTTCATGGAATCTACAAGGAACTTACTGGGAACTATATCAGCATGAAAAAGGACATAGAGACTATGAATAACAGCCAGGAGGAAATGAAGAATGCAATATCCAAAATGCAGAATACATTAGAAGGAATTAAAAGCAGGCTAGGTGAAGCTGAGGATTGAGTCAGCAAGCTGGGGAACAAGGTAGAAAAAAAACTCCTAGACAGAGCAATAAAACCCACAAACACTAAAAAGGGAATGAAGAGGGTTTAAGGAAGCTGCAAGACAACATGAAACATATAATATTCATATCATAGGAATAACAGAAAGATGAGAAGAGGAGCAAGAGATAGAAAATTTTTTGAAAAAGTAATGACAGAAAACTCCCCTAACTTGATGAGGTAAAAAGTCATGCAAGTCCAGGAAGCACAGAGGGTCCCAATCAAAATGAACCCAAAGAGGCAACACCAAGACACATCATAATAAAAATGGCAAAATTTAAACACAAAGAGAGAATCTTAAAAGCAGCGAGGGAGCAACAGCTAGATACAAGGGAGCTCCAACAAGGCTATCAGCTGATTTCTCAACAGAAACACTACAAGCCAGAAGAGGATTGTAAGAAATATTCCAAGTAATGAATAGCAAAAGCCTGCAACCAAGACTACTCTCCCCCGCAAGGTTCTCATTTAAAATGGAAGGTGAATGCTCCAAGCCAAGAAGGAGGCATAGGTAGATATGCTTTGCCTCCTTGTAAGACCAAAAGAAGGATCACAACTAATTTCAAAACAAAATACAACCAGAACTGCCAGAAAATCAAACTGTATGGAAGTCTGACAACCAAGGGTTTAAACCAGAAATATTCATCCAAGAGGTAGGAGGGGCAGAGAGGATGTAGTGTGGTGACTGGGGCAAGGCAGCAGTGATGGCAGCTGGTGGAATAGGTGGCCCTACATTCATCTGTGGTGGATAAAAACTGGGAGGGTCACCTGGGGAGTGAGCCATCCCAGTCCCAGTCCAAACTGTGCAGCCCATGGTTCCAGCACCGGGAAATAATGCCTCATAACTTCTGGTTGTAAGAATCAGTGGGGTTTGGGGCAGAAGAAACCATTGGCCCCTCAAGAGAGTCCCTTTAAAGGACCCACATAGCCCTAGAGGCTGTGTAAACCCACCCTCTCTGGGGTTTGGCACAAGGCCAGCAGCTAGAGAGCACCAGATGCACATGGGAAGTGGGGGAAATGGCTGGAAATAGGGCAAGAACTGAGCAGGCAGCAATATTCCCTCTCAGATACCTTCCCCACATACAGCACCACAAAATGTCAAAGTTGGTTGCCCGACCCTGGCAAATACCCCGGCAAAGTCTCCACCCCTTATAACTTAACAGGTGAACCAAGATCAAGTCAAAGCAGCTCTACACAAAACACAGAGACAAAAACAGGGAGGCTGCCAAATTGAGGAGACAAAGAAATAAGGCCCAAATGAAAGAATATACTAAGTGAAATAAGCCAGGCAGTAAAAGACAATTACCATATGATCTCACGTATAAGTGGAACCTAATCAACAAAACAAATAAGTGAGCAAAATAGAGCCAGAGACATGGAAAAAAGAACAAACTGACAGTGACCAGAGGGGAAGAGGGAGGGGAATTACAGGGGAGGGGTCAAGTCAAGGAACATGTATAAAGGACCCATGGACAAAAACAACTGGGGACAAGATTGAATATGGAAGGTGGGGGCTGGGTAGGGCAGGGAAGAGTAATGGGGGGAAAATGGGGACAACTGTAATTGAACAACAATAAAAAAAAGAAAGAAAGAATGGATCAAAACTCCAGAGAAAGAACTAAGAGAAATGGAGATAGCCAACCGATCAGATGCAGAGGTCAAAACACTGGTGATAAGGATGGTTAAAGGTCTCATTGAGTACAGAAAACACATAAGGAAAGAAATTAAGGCTACACTAAGTGAAACGTGATTTGGAACATAAGAAAGAAACAAACAGTCAACCAGAACAAAATGAAGAAACAAGAATTCAAAAAAAACAAGGAGAGAAAAAGAAGTCTCTGGGACATCTTCAAATGTGCCAATATCTAAATCATAGGGATGTCAGAAGGAGAAGAGGAAGAGCAAGAAATTGAAGACTTATTTGAAAAAAATAATGAAAGAAAACTTCCCTAATTTGGTGAAGGAAATACACATACAAGTCCAGGAATCACAGAGAGTCCCAACAAGTTGGATCCAAAGAGGACCACACCAAGACACATCACAATTAAGATACCAAAGGTTAAAGATAAAGAGAGCCTTAAAATCAGTGAGAGAAAAAAACAGGGTTGCTTACAAAGGAGTTCCCATAAGACTATCAGCTGATTTATCAAAAGAAACTTTGCAGGCAAGAAGGAACTGGTAAGAAATATTCAAAGTAATGAAAGCAAGGACTTACAACCACGGCTACTCTATCCAGCAAAGGCATCATTGAGAATGGAAGGGCAGATAAAGTGCTTCCCAGTCAAGGTAAAACTAAAGGAGTTCATCATCACCAAGCCCTTATTATATGAAATGTTAAAGGGTCCTATCTAAGAAAAAGAAGATGATCAAAACTATGAACATTAAAATGACAACAAAATCACAACTACCAACAAACTGAATCTAAAAAAAAACAAACAAACTAAGACAACAAGTAGAACAGGAACTGAATCATTTAAATGGAGATCACATGGAGGGTTATCAAAGGGAGGGGAAAGGAGGAGACTAGAGGAAAAGGTACAGGGATTAAGAAACATAATTGGTAAGTACAAAATAGACAGGGGGATATTAAAAATAGCATAGGAAATGGAGAAGCCAAAGAACTTATACACATGAGCTATGGACATGAACTAAGCTGGGGGATTGCTGAAGGGAAGGGGGATAACAGGCTCAGGGTGGCAAAGGGGTAAAAATTGGCACAGCTGTAATAGCATAATCAATAAAACATACTGTAAAATAAAGCAGAAGGTGAAATAAGGAGTTTCCCGGGCCCCCCCACAAAAGGCTAAATGAATACATCTCCACCAAACCAGCATGGCAAGAGGTGCTAAAGGGATTGCTTTAAGAGGATGAAGAAAAAGAGAGGGGGTGGGGGGAAGAGAGAAAGAATGAGAACACAGGTCAAAGGGAAAAAATGGCAATAAATAAGTACCTATCAAGAATAACCTTAAATATAAATGGATTAAAACCTCAGAACAAAAGATCTACACAGACTGAAAGTGAAGGGATGAAAAAAATATTCCAAGCAAACAGACATGAAAAAAAAGCTAGAGTAGCAATATTTATATTAGAGAAAATAGATTTCAAAACAAAGACTGTAAAAAGAGATTAAGAAGGGCACTACACAATACCTAAGGAAGTAATCCATCAAGAACATAGAATGCTTGTAAACATGTAGGCACCAACATAGAAGCACCTAAATATATAAGGAAAATCTTGGAGGACTTCAAGAAAGATATCGACAACAACACACTCGTGGTAGGAGTTTTTAACACCCCACTGTCAATAATGGACAGATCTTCCAAGCAAAGAATCAACAGGGATATTGTGGTATTGGACAACACCTGATTGAATGGGCTTACTGTATTTTGCCATGTATAATGCATACATCTTTGCCCAAATTTTTGAGGAAAAAATAAGGATGCACATTATACATGGGAATTAGTATTAAGGCATGGGTGCACACTATACAGAGCAAAAATATGGGAATTGGTAGATACAGAATCTTTCACCCCAAAGAAGCAAAATACACATCCTTTTCAAATGCACATGGAACATTTTTAATGATAGACCACATGGTAGGACATAAAACAAGCCTCAATAAATTCAAGAAAATTGAAATCATACCAAGCATCTTCTTGGATCACAATGGCTTGAAACTAGAAACCAACCTCAATGAAAGAGCTCAAAAACATTCACATACATGTTGACTGAATAACATGCTATTAAACAATGAATGGGTTAACAATAAGATCAAGGAAGAAATAAAAATGTTTCTGGAACCAAATGAAAATGAACACACAACAGCCCAACACCTATGGGACACAGTGAAGGCTGTACTGAGAGGGGAGTACACTCTAAGTCAGGAGCTCCATGAGGGCAGGGACAGTGCCTTACTTACAGGCTGCAGGGTAGCAGGGGGGAGAGTTTCTCGGAACTGGGCTTGAACCTCTCTTCTGGTCTGGTTAACTGGAACCATGGGCACATTACCCATCTCCTTGCAACTGCTTTTCCTCCCACGAAACTATGAACAAGAACACACGCCAGCGAGGCCTGTTGTAAAGATCGAATGAGAAACAGTGCAGAGTGGACATTTGACAAGGATAGGTCTCAATACTATCACAACCACCTCTGTACCTTTAGACTTAACACTATTTCTTGAATATAGCAGGACTCAAGGCCATTTCACATGCCTGACTTGGAAAATCAAAACTGGGAGGCATAAGTAATGAGGACAGCAGTAATCACTAGAAAACGAAATAAAAACTGTGAATAGTAACTGTAAAGGTATTGATATACTTTGAGTCAAGAATCTTGCTTTGATCCGAGAAATTCACTTCTGGGAATGTAGCCCGAGAAAACAGGATAACAAAATTGCAAGGATGCATGCACAAGGATGTCCATTGCTGAATTATTTACAGTAGCAAAAAGAAACAATAAGCATGCCCAAAAGGCTTCTAAATGGGCCAAAATTGAATTGGCAAAGTAAGTAATAACATATCCTTATAAAGTCATATTGGTCAGCTACTTAAAACCTCAGTACAAAAGATCTATAGAAACACAGGGAAATGTTCATGTTCCAATATTAAATTTAAAAAGACAAATACAAAATGATTACAGTGGGATTATTACTTATCTGAATTTCATCAGCAGGTGAAAAATACTTAAAGGAAATGTGTAGAGAGGAAATAAGTTGTACTTACATTTTATGGTTATATATTTCTTGTTTTCTCCTTGTTCTAAAAAAGAATTTATTTCAAAATCTCTTTCTAATAAAACCATGCCTTCTATTTCCCCAGGTACAGGAACAGGTCTATTCTGTAAGCCTTTGCTAAGTGCTTACATCAGGTAGGAACTGGGGAATATTCTCAGAAGATCAAGCTTCAGCCTTTATCATTGAGGAGCAATAGTCTCATGGGACAGTCAAAAAATTTATACTGAAATGTGAAGAGGAGGAAGCTGTATCAGAGTAAGGAAAATGCAGAGGCTGCAGAGTGGAAAGGCCCAAGTGCCAGCTGCAACCTGTGTGAGCCATGTCATCACTCCTCTATCAAAACCTGTGATGCCTCCCTAACTCTCTGCATAAAAGCCAAAATCCCTACAATGGCCTCCAAAGCCCTGCGTGACATGATCAGTTACCATCCGATCTCTTCACAGAGCACTTCCTGCCTTACTTCCCTCTCATCTGTGGCCCCACAGCCTTTGCAATTAAGATTTCTTTGGCCTAAAAATGCCCCTTCCCTACTCCCCAGATATCACAGCTCTCTTACTTCCTGCAAGTATTTATTCAAATGTGATCATTTCCTTGATCATTGTCTGTAAAATTGCAACCCCCAGTCTCCCTATTATACTTTTCTGCTTTATTTTTTTCTGAAAGCACTCATCACTATCAATGTAATATGTACTCATCATTTGAATTCTGCCTTTCTCCACTAAAATTTAAGCTCCTCATGTAAGAGCTTTTGTCTGTTTTATTTATTGCTATATTGGTAGAACCTAACATGATGCCCTGAACATAGTAGGTCTTCCACAAATATTTCTTGAATAAATGAATAAAAGAATGAGTACACCTCAGTTTCTTCATCTACAAAGGGGGGATGTATATGATGACATTTCCTCCTTCACTGAGTCACTATGTTCGAGCAGTGCAGAGCACGTCCACCAGACTCTCAGGAAGCATGAGTAGAGGGTGACTATCAAGTGGTCTCAGTAAAGATCAGAGGGCTGGGCCAGGAGCCCTATCCAACCAGATCCCCTGTGAAGGAGACAGTGAACAGGCAAGCCCCCAGGGCCTACCTTGGAAATTCATTGCATTTTAATGAGCCAACAGGCTTTATATCTGCAATAGCACATGCTGTCAACAGCCAAGGGAAAAAGGAAAAAGAGGAGAGCAAATGAAATTCACCTCGGCTATTTTTGCATCTAAGAAAGTATACAGATTTTTAACAATAATAAAACCAGAAAAACAAAAACAACCAGTTTAACAAATTAGATCTTGCTCTTGTCAAAGGAAATATTTTTTTAAGCCAATACTAAACAACTCTCCCAATGCTGTAAAATTCTCCAAATGTGAAACTCTTGGAGCTTGAAAAGGTCTTTCTCGCCAGAGAGAAGGTTTCCAATAATACCTTGCAACAAAATTCATTAAAAGCTATCTTTAGCATTATCAACGATTTTGTTATTGTCCTGTGTCCTTCAAAAAAGTGCATGGAAGGCCTCCACACTGAATTACAAAAGGAGGGGCCATGAAGGGGTGGGGAGAAAAGCTGCTCTGGCCCTGGGGACCCCTCGCCATGCTGGGAGCCTGAAAGAAAACAGGGAGAGAAGGGTCTCTGCCTCTAAAAGATACATCAAACTAGGAGCAGCATGATCATTAAAAAAATAACAGTAACGTGCCCCTGGGGTACATTTCATGAGTGAGTTTCATGTGTCTTCCAGGCATCAGAGACGTGACACAAGGTTTCAATAGCACTTGAGAGCAGAGCTAAAAACAGAGGTCGAGGGGACCATCAGGGATTGTGGGAGGGACGGGGACAGTCCCTAGCATGAAGGTGGAGCTCAATTAATATTTGTTAAATGAATAAATAAGTGAATGGATACAAAATGAAATAATGAACTGCCAACACAGTCCCCCGCTCATATACAACATTACATCTCCCACTCATATACAACATTATCCTCAAGGGGAACAGGATGCACTGATACAGGCTCCCCAAATGCCCCAAACTGCGCTCCCCACGTGGGGGCTGGTGAGAATCCAGAGCAGCTGAATTGGTCTCGGTAAAGATCAGAGGGCGCTGCCCTTATATACAGATCAAAGATCTATATAAAGACCTATATCTTGCAGTTCATTACCTGGAACAGGGAGGGCTTGGGCATCATAAGAGAGAGAAGAGCAGGTACAGTGATCGAATCTCTGACTGATCAACTTAATCAGCCATAGTCTCCCAAGGAATAAAATCAATAGACAAGTCTGCTAAGAATTCCTGTTCCAACAAAACCCTGTGTTCCTTATGAGATTGTGAACCCATTTGCCAGTGTATGTTAGTGAATTATCAAGCTTTTACCATGGGTCAGGCATTGTGCTAAGCATTTTATAAGAACGGACTTATTCCTCTGAACAGTACCTGAAGGAAAGTTTTATAATGTGGGCAAGGGCGAGAACTCTGTAGCACCTGTCCTGTATCCCGGTTCTACCATTTACTAGCTGGGTGGACTCAGGCAGTGACACAACTCAGTTTACTCATCTGTAAAATGAGAACAATAATAGTGTGGACCTCAGAGGGTTCAGTGAGTGAACCCATCTATAGCACCTAGGACATGTCCTGCACAGAGTAAGAGCTATGGAGGTGTTAGGTAAGATCGTCCCCATTGTGTAGATGAGGAAACTGAGATCCACAGAGGTTGAGCAAATTGGTTAACATCATAAAATTATAACACGAAAGAGGTGAAATTAAAAGAAGGGTCATTTTTCCCCCACATTTATCCTCTTAACAACCATGCTATCCATTAGTCAGATTTTTACATCAAGGAACCAAAAATCCTAAGTTATATAAAAATAGCTCTTATGTCAGTTCCTAAGCTGTTATATCACAATTTGGGGAAACTAGGAATTGAGACAGATGGATACCAAAATTTTTTAAAGCAAGAAATCTATGGGATTTGGAGCTTTAATTGGCTGCATAGGAGGAACAAAACGAAGACATCAGCATAGTTCCCAATTTTCTGGTATGGGCACCTGGGAGTGAAGGAGGAAGGTTTCCTTTGTGGGTGAAGGGCTGAGTTAAGCCTCTACGTTTAAACTGTGTGTGGTACATCCTAATAGACAGCAAGAAATATGGGTCCTGACCTCAGTGTAGAGCCCTAGAGTAAGCACATATCTGAGAGTCATCAGAATATAAAAGAGGGTGGGACTTGAGATATAACTGAGGCCTCCTGGATGGAGTCCTCACATCAGAGAAGCAGGGTGTCCAGTGGGAAGCTCTCAGGGAATATTGATAGTGTTTGTGGAAGTAAAAAAGTCCCAAAGTAGATTGAGATGGTCAGATTCCAAAAGAAGCTGTGTATTGCCAAGCACTTGTTCTTCCCAAAATGAAATTCACAAAATGCATAGGAATTCAGCTGCACAGTCGGAGAGAGAGGCAGACCAAGAGATAAAGAGACACATGCACAAAGACAGGAAAACATAGAGTACTCATGATTCCACCTGAGATTTCCCTCATCCACTATGTGTAACCTGCCTTATAGTTGAACTAAGAGATAAAGGAAGGGGGGGATTCTGCTATGCTGACCTGAGAATTGAATTTTCTGAAACCTGGACTCCATTATGAAAAGACCGTCAATGCTCTAAGAATAGGCTCATTGAGAGGCACAACAAAGAGGGACCAACAGAGATAGACCACACTTTGCAGCTATTAAAGGAGTTGTAGATGTTTGCCAGGAAAAATGTAGAGTGAGAGGTCAGGCTTTTCCATCTCCAAAACTAGTTACTGAGGACTCAGCCACTCCAAACACTGGGCTCAACTCGGAGAAAGCAAACCTAGCATACACCACTCTGCACCTCACTTGTAATATAAAACAGACAATTTGTCTTAGATAGACTTGCTGGTAGAGAGGGAAGGGAAGAAGAAGCATGAGATTTGGAATCAGTAAGTTCAGATCCCTTTCCTATAACATACTAGCTGTGGGACCCTAGGCAAACTTTTTCACCCAAACTAAGTCTGTGCAATGGTACTATGATGTACATCTCCTGGTGTTGTTGGGAGGATGCTTGGGAGCATTCTGAGCACCTGGCCTACAGGAAGCGCTTGGTTAACATCAGCTCCTCCAGGAGTGTTGCTGGTGGAAATGGGGTCCTTGCTGTGTCTCAAGAAAAGCATTTCCAGGGACCCACATGGGAGAATGAGTGCTAGCTGTAAGACTTATTGGGATGCAAACAGAAAGCTGCCCCCAGGTTCCCAATGTCCCATCTTCATCTGTTCCACTGTGAAAGAAGGCCAACCTTGTCTTCATCAAGACCAGCACAAAAACCAAGGCCCAAAAGTTCTGTGCCATGCCAAAGCTTTGTCCAGTTTAGTCCATGTCAGTCCTCATCCAGCTAGCACAGTCTGTTCCCAGCTGCACTCTGGTTGGTGCTGCGTTGCTGTGCCCGGGCTTGTGCTGGGAGCCCGGGGCCCCAGGCCGCTGCTAGGGCTGCATGGCTGCTATGGAAAGAGAATGTGTGAACAAACAGAGTGAGCACATGTGTTACAGGGCAAGAGAGGGAGAAAAGAGAGAGCTCCTTTGTTAAGCTTGGATTATATTATCTCAAGGCTTGGGAAAGACAAGGTGTCCTTTCACACTAACCAATCAACTTCCCAATGTTTTGCAGGCTTCTGATGGGTCCTCCCCCTAACCAATCCATTTTCTACATCTTCTGGGGTTCTGTGTCCCGTATCCATTCTGATCCTTTTCCCAGGCTAGATTGACAGGCCTCTATGGTCACCATGTTAGGTCCCAATATAACAGTCCCCTGGGGAGCTTATGAATGTTGCAAATTCCTAGTGAAGCTGGTTCAGTGTCTGATTCAGTTCCCTAGTGGATTAGGCTTCTTAATAGAGGACACACAAATCCACACACACCTGATGATGAATTGAGAAGACTTATTGACCTTCTTATCGGCAGGAACTTTGTCAAAAGACCTGTGCATAGTACTTTAATAATTGTTTTATTACGCTTTAAATTATAAAATGGTTTAAATAGAAGGAAAATGGGATAAAAACTTATGACTCTCAAGTGCCTATTCTGTTACATTAACTCCTTTAATTCTCAGACCCAGGAGGTGAGGAAATCATACCTAGTTTAAGGATAAGGACACTAAAAGACACAGGGTCATTTATACAAGAAGGAGTTGAGGGGCTTGGAGCTGAGCCAAGTTTTTCAGATTCCAGTATTCATATTACCTCCTTCTGCTTCCTTTAAGCAACTTGTTATGATAAGACTCATCCTGGAGAATGGACACATGGTTGGCATAGAGACTTTCATGCTGATTAGAGCTCTTTTCTCACCTTATTCTCACTTTAACACTCATGTTAAATATATCTTTTGCATTTTTTGGAATGAGATGGAATCCAAATACTGTCAGTAAATAAAAAGGTATTTGTCCATATGTGTTAATGTACACTTATTCATGAACATGTGCTACATGTGTATGCGAGTGAGTAAACAACTTGGCACCCAGTAGGTCTTCAGTGTGATGGCTGTGTTCAACTCCTTACTGTACTCCACAAGGGCACTTGGGAGTTTCCACAGTGACATATGGGCCACTAGTGTCTCCAGTCCTGTTTTCCAGTTCACTGAATAGGCCTGAGTACTGGTGAAGGCTGCTTCCAAAGGCAAAGGAGTTTGTTTTTTATTTGACTGCCATCTCTGCTGGAAAATCCCCTTTAGGTTCTGGAAGCATTCTCCACAGTTGGTGGAAATTACAGGCCTCTGAATCCAGAAGGGAGGCAATTAGACACTGAGTTTCAATTAGCAAACATTCTGCCCACCCATGTCCCTGGGATCAGGTAGATTTTCAAGACAGTGGGTAGGCCCAGTCTGGCCCATGAAGGCTCTCAGTGAAGCTGGAATCTCTCTCCTGTGGTCCCAAGGTTGGTCCCTCAATGTTGGAAACTCCCACTGCCCTGACTTCTGCTCTGTTTCCTACACACTCCTTTCCCTACTCTTCCTGTTCACTCCCTTTGCTAATCCCCCCACTTGATGAGTGTGGAAACTGAGTGTGGTGGCCTTGCAAGGGTATAGCTCCTTTTCCTTCAGAAAAGAACTCATTTATCTGAAAGGAGTTTACCAAACTGAGACACCCTCTAACTTAATTGAAAAACTGAAGGGTGGTTGACTTCAAGAGATTTATAATGAGCACTGACTATGTTCCACACGTGATTATGGGTCCTGGAGGTGCAAGTTTAAGTAAAACAAGCGGTGCTTCATTCTCCCAAGCAGGGAAGGAGAAAGCGGCCAACACAATAACTAACTAATAATAAGATCCAGGTAGTGAGAAGTGCTGCACAATAAGCGAGCCAGGGTAATAGAATCCAGAAGGGTTCGTGGTGTGTGCCTGGGGCATTACCCCAGCTTGGGCGGTCAGGGAAGATCTCTCTGAGGATTTTAACCTAAAGCTTGAAAAAAGGAGAGAAGGCACAACATGTAAAGATATGAGGGAGGAACATTCCAAGCAGAGGGAAGAGGAAGGACAAAATCCTTTTCAGCTGCTATCAAATAGTTTTCTAAAAATGGCATTTTATGTTACATCTGCAAATCATCTACATTCATCCCTGCACCACCAGTAGTTTGCCTCCAATTTTGGGAAATACTAGGTGATAACCTCTAACTTCCCTCTTCTCTGATATTTTTCTATTTCATGCATCTCCCCAGGCAAAGCCAGTGTCTACATGCTGCGATGGGTTTGGAGGATGAGGAGGGCCATGGGCTTAGGATCCTCTCCCACAGTTATGCCCCTGACCTTCTCTTCTCGCTGTTCTTCCTATTTAGAGCCAAAGAACAAGGATCAAAACATGAAGAAATTCTGTTGATTCTCTTAAACCACCTCCCACCTTTCACCTTGATTATCTCCCAGCTTGCCCAGCTCTCTGAACTAGAGAAGAGAGAAGACCAAGAAAGATTAGAAAATCATTTGTTAAGTGCATTGTTAAGATTTTGCACATTCAGCCCCATGTTTTTCTCTGGCTAATGCCTCATCCTCAATAGGTGAAACACATGTTCTCCCCAGGATGCAGCAGTTCCCTCTCCATAGATTTGTTAGCTTCTGAGGTCTGGTGGTGAGTCGTTCTCAATTTGCTTATGGGCCAACCAGTGCCTTTTGTGGTTCCGTGGTTTCTTTTTTAAATGACCATGTGCAGATGAGTTCTCACTTTTATGTAGACTTTGGATTTTCATGTGCAAGGTGGTCTCCCGGATGCCTGGTTTCATTAGAAACTACATGAATGTCCACTACCCGGGGGCTTCTCAACTTCAGCACCATGGATGACTGAGACCAGACCATTCTTTTCTGCAAGGGGCTGTCCTGCACATTCTTGGATGTTTAGCAGCATCCCTAGTTTCTACTCACTAGATGCTAGCAGTACCTCTGCCCTTAGTTGTGGGGGGAAAAAAAAAGTCTCCAAACATTGCAAAATATTCACTGGGGGAACAAAACCATCCCCTGTTGAAAACTGTTTCCCACACTTAACACTGGAGCAGAAAGTATTTGATTGAAGACAAGGACATGTTTCTGCTTCATTCATGAAAACTGAATTTGCGCTGACCCCACAAGATTCTTAAAATTATAATTTCACCTATTTTTAGTGAGTGGCTTGTTTAGAGGTTTCAATCTGTGGGGTCAATTTAACTGGATGCCATCATATATTCATGGAGGGAGATTAAGAGCTGAAATGAAAAGCTTGTATAAATTGAGAAATATTAAACATGCTCAGTGTCACAGCACTGCAAGAAGAGTTACCAATGACCCATGCACTTGAAGGTGCTCCTCTTGAATAACATGAAGACTCATCTTCCCACAATTGAATTCAACTAGTTAAAATTTATCAAGGTCCTGATTCCTCCCTGGTAAAAATCATGGAGTTGTCTGCTATGGGAGCATTCAGAATTCAGGAAGCATATAACCTCATGTAATGGGGCACTTTATAAGTGGATCAAATAAGAAAATGAATTACCTTGAGATTAATGACTCAAGTTAAACTATCACATCATCCTATTTGTTTCTTTGGTAGCTGATCCTCATCAGATCATGGTGTTTAAATTCTTTATTACCCGATTCAGGAGCAGGGGTCTTGTGTATCTTCCTCACTGCTATACCCTCAGTGCCTAGAGCAGTGCTAGACACATAGTGAGTGAATGCCTTATGAATGAGTGAAGCTATTCCTAACACACATATTTGTACAACTGAAGAGAAAGTAAGTTGAGCAAAAGGGTAGAAGAGGCTTCTAGGAAGGCTGTTTGAAAGGAGAGCAGAGAGTGGGCAAAGTTCTTTGTCCTCCCTCCTGCCTTATTGTTCATGTTTCCAGGGACATGGATGTTTCAGCTGGAGCTCCAGTAACTTCTACTGTTTGGGGTTCAGGAGGCATATTTTTGACACCCCATTTTGCTGCTTTAAGATCTGTGTGAAATAACTTCTGTGACCCATAGTTTCTTTCTCTGTAAAAGGGAGAAGCCTAATACCCACTTGTGTCAAAAACATTTACTGCCAAGCATCATTGTTGCCCCACCGACCACTTATTTCCCAGCCTTCTTGCCATTAGGAAGAGACATGTAACTAATTCTGGTCAAGGAACTGTGAGAGGGAGTGAGGTGCCCCTTTTTGCCAAGACGTTTCAAAGCCAATGTGTTTCTCTTCAGCTCGTGTTTCCCAGATATAGCCATTGTGGAGGCCCCATGGTGAGCACTGATCAACCTGGGTCCCTGAGTGAGGATGTGGAGCGGAAGTCCCCACTGAGGTAAACTGGACACTTAATATGAGTAAGACATAAACTGTTATTGAGGGAAACTGGTGAGTTAACTACAGCATAACCTAGAATTTCCTGACCGATGTGCAGTATGATGCGGTTGATTTGAGCACCATATGGAAATACTCAAGCAAAAATCTCTTAACAGGTGCTAGGTATAAAGCAAGTGCCATAATCATTTTCACCTGCTTCTGTAGAACCAGTTTTCTGTTTGGGTGGACTGCAGTCACCTTCCCACGGTGCCAGTCCTAAGCGGCCCCTCTCTTTTCTACACATGAAAGCCCATTTAGGAAAAGGTGAACCTGTGAGGTTTCTCAGTGAGGGCAGGAGAGTTTCCTACTTGGCATACTGTTCTTTGTTTTTAAAAGGATCCAGTGTAGGAGTCTTTGAAAACAGCAGGTGCATCTATACAATGGATAAGCGTGTGGATAAACAGGGAGCGAAAGCCACCTGTTCTGGAACATACAAATCGTGTGTCGCCAAATGAGCAACTGGCTGCAGGTGTTATTGGAGACACACATGTTTTGTTATGACAAAAGCCTCAAGGCCTGAAGAACAACTTCTCCCTGAGAGACAGAGAGCAAGACCTCTGTATTCTAGGTCTCTAACTGTATGATCTGATTGTCATTGAGCTGCACGTGGTGCACATTGCAGCAACGGTAAAATCTCTCCAACGCCACAGTTGCGAAGTACACTTGGACTGATGTCTGGCAAAAACGGAACACTCAGCCCCAGCTCAGCATTTCCTACCTGTCTGAATTTAAGCAAAACACTTAACCTCTCTGAACTTTGGCTTTCATCTGCATAATACGGATACATTTTCATGCTTACCTCATGGGTTATTGACAAGACGGAGTGAGATACGCAGGTAAAACAAATATTACAGTGTCTGGCACATAGTACCTGCTCAATAAATAAATCGTTTAAGACCATTATCACCATCACCACTGTTATTCTCAGGACACCATCTTTTGCATCACTCTCTCTTCCAGGATTATGTGGACTGTTTTTGAAGTACTAATGATCGCACTTTATTTTTTTAATTTTAAAATGATATTCATTGTTTTTTCCATTACCATTTAGTCCCCTTGTATCTGCCATGCCCCCACGATCACCACACTGTTGTCCATGTCCATGAGCCCTTTTTATGTTTTGCTCAATTCCCTCCACTTCCTACCCTCCCCGCTCCTTAGCTGTCATCCTGCTGTCTATGAGTCTGTCTTTATTATGCTTGTTAGTTCAGCTTGTTCATTGTATTCCACATATGAGTGAAATCATGTGGTATTTGTCTTTCTCTGACTGGCTTATTTCACTTAGCATAATGTTCTCCAGGTCCATCCATATTGCTTCAAAGGGTAAAACTTTCTTCCTTTTTACGGCCCAGTAGTATTCCATTGTATAAATGTCCCATAGTTGTTTTATCCACTCATTTACTGATGGACACTTGGGCTGCTTCCATATCTTGGCAATCGTAAATAATGCTGCAGTGAACATAGGGCTGCTTATGTTCTTTCAAATTAGTGTTTTGGGTTCCTTCAGAAATATTCTCAGAAGTGGGATTGCTGGGTCAAAAAGCAGATCCATTTTTAATTTGTTGAGGTATCTCCATACTGCTTTCTACAGTGGCTGCACCAGTCTGCATTCCCACCAACCGTGCAAAAGCGTTTCCCTTTCTCCACATCCTGGCCAGCATTTGTTTGTTGATTTATTGATGATAACCATTCTGGCAGCTGTGAGATGATATCTCCTTGTGGTTTTAATTTGTTTTTCTCTGATGATTAGTGACATTGAGCATCTTCTCATATGTCTATTGGCCATCTGCATGCTCTCTTTGGAGAAGTGTCTATTCAGGTCCTTTGCCCATTTTTAAAAATTGGATTGTTTGGGTTTTTTGGTGTTGAGTTTTGTAAGTTCTTTATAAATTTTGGATATTAACCCCTTATCAGGTGTATCGGTGAATATGTTCTCCCATTCAGTGGGTTGTCTTTTTATTTTGTGATGGTTTCCTTTGCTGTGCAAAAACTTTGTAGTTTGATGCAGTCCCATTTGTTTATTTTTTCTTCTGTTTCCCTTGCCTGGGGAGATATATCTGAGAAAATATTGCTAGGAGTAATATCTGAGATTTTGCTGCCTATGTTTTCTTCTAGGATTTTTATGGTTTCAGTCTAATATTTAATCCATTTTGAATTTATTCTCATGTGTGGTGTATGAAGGTAGTCTAGTTTCATTTTTCTGCATGTATCTGTCCAATTTTCCCAACACTATTTATTGAATAAACTATCTTTAGCCCATTGTTTGTGTTTGCTTCCTCTGTTGAATATTAATTGACTATAAAGGTATAAGTTTATTCCTGGGATCTCTATTCTGTTCCATTGATCTATGTGTCTGTTTTCATGCCAGTATTATGCTGTTTTGATTACTATGGTCTTATATCATAGTTTGACATTATGTAGCATGATTCCTCCTTTCTCAGGATTGCTGTTGCTATGCAGGGCCTTTTATGGTTCCATACAAATTTTTGAAATATTTGTTTTAGTTAGCTTGGAAATATGTCATTGGAATCTTAATAGGAATTGCTTTATATCTATAGGTTGTTTGGGATAGTATGGACATTTTAATGATGCTAATTTTTCCTATCCATGAACACAGTATGCACTTCCACTTATTTGTATCTTCTTCAATTTCTTTCTTCAGTTACAATTTTCTTTGCATAGGGGTTTTACATCTTGGTTAGTTATTCCTAGATAATTTATTCTTTTTGAAGCACTTGTACATGGGATTTAAAAAAAAATTTCCCTTTCTGTTAGTCCATTACTGGCATATAGGAATGCAACTGATTTCTGGATACTAATTTTTTATCCTGCTACTTTGTTGAATTCATTTATCAGTTCAAGTAGTTTCTTAGTGGAATGTTTGGGATTCTATATGTACGGTATCATATCATCTGCAAATAAAGACAGTTTTACTTCTTCCTTTCCAAGTTGCATGCCTTTTATTTCTTCATCTTGACTAATTGCTGTAGCTAGGACTTCCAGTGCTACGTTGAATAAGAGAGGTGAAAGAGGACATCCCTGTCCTGTTCCTGATCTTAAGGGGAACACTTGTAGTTTAATAATTACATTTTAGGGGAAATTCTCCAAGTTCTTCTTAATCTTATCTAGCCCAAATTTAATTTAACAAATTAACTATTTATCAGGCACTGTATTATATGCTTTTACTAAAGTTATTTCAATTTGTTCTTATAAAACCTCTATATACTCATTAAAACTGCACAAGTAGAAACACATAGGCTCAGAGGGGTTAAGTAATTTGCTCATGAGTAAATACTTAATATTTCTTCATACTTTTGCATTCTATATGTTGGGGAAGTGTAAACTAAGATCTGATTCTACAGCCCTTTGCCAATTCTTTATCACAATTTCAAGTGACTTAGGATAGCCACCCTGAGGTATAGGTGCCCTCCTTCACCCAGTCTGTGTAGTGTTGGTCGACATAAGTCTTTGTTTCATAAGCATTTACAAATATTCATAGTTAGATATTATTTCCCTGTACTTAAATCAAAAATGAACTCATGGACATGATTTTATTTGAGTCTTGTAATAATTGCCTAGTCCAATGAAATTCCATTCATCCTCTTTTTCCAGATGAGAAGATTAAGGCTCAAAGCAATCAGGTGACCTGCGTGGGGTCACAAGGGTACCCAGGGACAGTGCAGAGAACACCATTCAGGTCCTTGGACACCCAGCCTGTGACTCCTCCCCTTGTCTCCATAACTACAGAGGCATCTGCAATCGTGTGCTAATCATCACAATTAGAGAAAATAATACTAAATGTTTTTTTTTTTCCAAATACATTGCAGGAAGGACAAAGCACTCTACATTTTTATGCAGCTGAACTCTTTTCCAATTATTTTGTTTTCTTTGCTGTGAAGAAAATGCAAAAGGATATACTCTGCGCTAGAAAATAGCCCCCAAGAGTATACCAATGAACTGTTTGCCTAAAAATAAACTCAATTTGGCAAGAGCCACCTGCTGTTTCTAATAAAGTGGCTGGAAAACATAGATTCAAAGGCCTCAGGGATCTGTTCCCTTTCACTTTTCTTTCCAAACTCCCCACACTCTCTCCATTTTTCAGTCAACCTCACTGAGACATAATAAACATACAGTAAGATGCACATATTTTAAGTGTACAGTTCTATGAGTTTGGGAAATATATAGACATATGTAACCATAATCTGAATAAAGATATAGAATGTTTCTATTGCCTCAGATAGTTTACTTATGAGCCTTTGCAATAAATCTTCCCTGACCTTACATCCCAGGCCATCACTGATCTGATCTCTCTCATTATAGATTAGCTTTGCCTAATCTTCAAATAAATAAAGCTCTATATATATATATTTTTTGTATCTGACTTCTTTGCTCAGTATGTTTTTGAGTTTCATCCAAATCATTCTGTGTATCAGTAATTCATTCTTTTACATTGTTAGAAAATATTCAGTGTACAAATACATCATATTTTTCAATGCATTTCCTTGTTGATGGGCACTTGGTTGTTTCCAGTTTTGAGATATTATGAGAAATGCTGCTATAAAAAACTGACATACAAGGATTTTTGTGAACATATGCTTTTATTTCTCTTGTGAATTGCTAGGCCATACAGGAAGTGAATGTTTAACTTTATAAGAAGACTCCAACCTTTTTCCCAAAGAGGTACACAGTGTGAGGCTTATGATTGCACCATATCCTTCATCAATCTCTTCTCCCAACGTGTCCTCAGGCAACCACTGGTCTGCTTTCTGTCCCTAGAGACTCGTTTGCAGTTTGTACAATTCTGTATAAATGAAATCATAGAGCATGCACTCTTTTTGTCTGGTTTTTTCACTCAGCATAATGATTTTGACATTCATCTGTGTTTTTATGTGTATTGATATTGCGTTACTTGTTTTTGTTGAGTTGTATATGATTGTGTGGATGTACTACAATTTGTTTATTAATTAACCTGTTGATGGACATTTGAGTTATTTCCTGCCTTTGGCTCTTACAAATAATGCTTCTATATACTTTCATTTAAAACTAGTTGCATGGACATATGCTTTCATTTTTCTTCAGTAAATTTCTAGGAGTGGAATAGCTGAGCCATATGGTAGGTGTATCATTAACTTTTTAAGAAACTGCCATATTGTTTTTCAAAGGGGTTAAAAATGTTACATTCCCACCAGTAGTGCATGAGAGGCCTAGGTGCTTCCTTTATTTCCCAGTATTTGACATGGTCAGTCTCTTTAGTTTTAGGTGTTCCAGTAGGTACATAATGTTAACTCATTATGGTTTTAATTTGAATTTTCCCAATGGCTAATGTGTATTTTTCTTATATTTATATTCCATCTATATATCTTTTTGTGTGAAAGTGTCTGCTCAAATCTTCCACCATTTAAAAAAATTGGGGTATCCATCTCCTTATTATTGAGTTGCCAGAATTCTCCATAATTTTTAGACACAAGCCCTTTGATGAATATATAGTTTATAAGTATTTTCTACCAGTCTGTAGATTGCCTTTTAACATTTATAATAATGTATTTTGAGGAACAAAAGTTAAATTATGATGAAGTCAAATTTATCAATTTTCTTTTATGATTTGAGTTTTTGGTGTCATTTATAAGCAAGAATGCAAAAATGTTCACCTTCTAAAAGTATTATAGTTAAAAAATTTGTATATAGGTCTATAATTCATTTTGAGTTCATTTTTATGTGGTATGGGGTATGGGGTCGAGGTTCAGCTTTTTGCATATGGTGTTCCAGGACCATTTATTTTTTGGAAAAGACTATCATGTTTAACAGAATTGTTTTTGAAGGATTTTTGAAAATCGATTGATCATATGTGTGTGGGTCTACTTCTGCACTCTGCTCTATCCCATTTATTCACTCTGATCCAATGGTTTTATTACTCCCACCTTGTCTTTATTATTGTATATTTTAATTAATTATTTTTAGACTCAGATATGTAAGTTCTTTTCTTAAGTATATTTTATTAATTATACTATTACAGTTATCCCATTTTTTTCTTCCCTTTATCCCCCTCTACTCTGCATCCCCCAACCTTCCTGCATTACCCTCCCCACCCCCTTAGTTCATGTTCATGGGTTGTACATATAAGGTTTTTGGCTTCTCCATTTCCTATACTCTTCTTAACCTCCCCCTGTCTATTTAGTGCCTACCATTTATGCTTCTTATTCCCTGTACCTTTTTCCCATATCTTCCCCCTCCCCTTCCCCCTCCCCACTGATAACCCTTCATGTGGTCTCCATTTCTGTGATTCTGTTCCTGTTCTAGCTGTTTGCTTAGTTTGTTTTCATTTTTTTAGGTTCAGTTGTTGATAGTTGTGAGTTTGTTGTCATTTTACTGTTCATGTTTTTATCATATTTTTTAAAAATTAGTTCCTTTAATATTTCATTTAATAAGGACTTGGTGATGATGAACTCCTTGAACTTTACCTAATCTGGGAAGCACTTTATCTGCCTTTCCATTCTAAATAATAGCTTTGTTGGATAGAGTAATCTTGGATGTAGGTCCTTGCCTTTCATGACTTCGAATACTTCTTTCCAGCCCTTCTGTGTTGGCAAGGTTTCTTTGGAGGAATCAGCTGATGGTCTTATGAGCACTCCTTTGTAGTTAACTCTCTCCTTTCCTGTTGCTGCTTTTACGAGTCTCTCCTTATCTTTAATCTTGGGTAATTTAATTATGATGTGCCTTGGTGTGTGCTTCCTTGAGTCCAACTTCTTTGGGATTCTCTAAGCTTCCTGGACTTCCTGGAAGTCTATTTCCTTTGCCAGATTGGGGACGTTCTCCTTTATTATTTTTTAAAATAAGTTTTCAATGTCTTCGTCTTCCTCTTCTCTTTCTGGCACTCCTATGATTTGGATGTTGGAAAGTTTAAAGTTTCCCGGCAGGTTCCTCAGCCTTTCCTCATTTTTTCGAATTCTTGTTTTTTCATTGTTCTGGTTGGATGTTTATTTCTTCCTTTTGTTCCAAATCATTGATTTGAGTCCCGGTTTCCTTCCTTCACTGTTGGTTCCCTGTATATTTTCCTTTATTTCACTTTGTATAGCCTTCATTTTGCAATCAAACTCAGTCATTTCTGTAAGCATCCTGATTATCAGTGGTTTGAACTCTGCATCTGATAGGTTGTCTATCCCCTCATTGCTTAGTCCTTTTTCTGGAGTTTTGATCTGTTCTTTCATTTGGGCCATATTTCTTTGTCTCAGTGCATTTGTCACATTGCACCGAGTGGGTGCAGTCCTGGAGGGGGGGAGCCTTAGGTATTCGCCAGGGCAGGGTAACCCACTTTGCTGTGTCCTGGCACTCACTGTCTATGGGTGAGGGGTCAGAGAGGGAACAATGCAACTTGCTCAGCTCTCACCCCACTCTCTATCACTTTCCTGGCTTCCCATAAATGGATTGTGCCCTTTCAGATGTGATTCCCAGGTGCATGGGTTTGTGTACATTCTGGGACCCTGCGGACCTCTCAAACAGAGTTTCCTGTGAGACTGGGAGTTTCTCCAGCCTCTCAACCCCTGCAGCTTTTTACAGCCAGAGGTTTTGAGTCTTTAGTTTCCTTGTGCTGAAACCCTGGGTTTCAAAGTCTGTCTCACGCTCCAGTTGTTCCTCTCGGTTTATCTGTGCGTGAATGGGGGACTGCCAGGTTAGCCAGCCCCTGCCTAGGCCATGAAGTCCACCATCTTGCCACTTGTCCTCTCTACCCAGCTGCCTGTCTACACCTCTCCTACCAATCTGGGTAAATGTTTCTTTTACTCCCTGGTTGCTGAGCTTCCATGTAGTTTGATTTTTTTGGCAGTTCTGGTTGCTTTTTGGTTTTTAAATTGGTTGTTATCCTTCTTTTGCTTGTAAAAGGAAGTGAAGCATTTCTACCTATGTCTCCATCTTGGCCAGAATTCAGATGTGTAAGTTCTTTAACTTTGTACAATGTTATTGAAAATGTTTTGATCAATCTTGGTAGTTTCTTTTTTTGTTGTTATTTATTTTCCTTTCTTTTTTAACTAATGACATACATTTTAGATTTTTTTGTTGATTTTTTTGTTGTTGATTTTTTCTTTTTCTTTTCTTTTCTTTTTTTACAAAAAATACTGCTGAGGACTAGATTTGAATTGAATTAAATCTCAACTTTGGGAAAATTGACCTCTTAATTTTATTATGTCTTCCAATGTGTGGACATGGAATTTCTCTCTGTTTATTTAAGTCTACTTTGATTTCCTTCAGGATATAAGTATTGCACATATTTTGTTAGAATTCCAATTATTTTATGGTTTTTTTCTTGCTATTATAAATAAAATCATTATTGATTTTCACTTTCCAATTGTTCATTTCTGATATTTATAATGCAACAGAATTTTCTGTTGACTTGGTGTCCTATGATCTTGTCAAACTCACTTAAGAGTTCTATTAATATTTTATGTAGCTTCTTTAACATTTTCTATGTAGACATTCATGAAATTTTGGATACAGAAAACTTTATCATTTATTTTCAATGTGCATGATTTAATTTATTTTTCTTGTTTTATTACACTGGCTAGGACTTTGTTACACTTTTAGATACAAGAGATGACAGTAAATAAACTTGTTTTATTCCTAATATTAAAATGGAAAACACTTATTTATTCACCATTAACTACAATGCCATTTGTGGGTTTTTGTTGTTTATGTGCTTTGTTTTGTTTTTGTTCATGCCCTTTATAAGACTGAGGAAGTTCCTGTCTAGTACTAATTTGCTGAGGGGTTTTATCAAATACTTTTTACTTTTAAAACTATTGTGATAATCATATGATTTTTAAAAAAATCTGTTAATACATTGATTGGTTTTTTAATATTGAACCGATATTGTATTCTTTGGATAAACTGTACTTAGTCATTGAATGGTTAATTTTATTTGTCAGATCAATTTTACTTGGGTAAGGGATGCCCATATAGCTGATAAAACATTGTTTCTGGGTATGCCTATAAGGGCATTTCCAGAGGTGATTAGCATTTGAATCAGTAGACCCAGTAAGGAAGCTCCACTATCCACAGTGTTAGTGGGCACCGCCCAATCCCTTGAGGGCCTGAATGGAACCAAAGCAGGAGGAAGGAGGAATCTGCTCTTGTACTTAAGCTGGACATACATCTTCTCCTGCCCATGGACATTGGTGTTCCTGGTTCTCAGGCCTTTGGACTTGAATTAGGACTTTATGCTATTGGTTTCCATGATTCTCAGGCCTTCAGGTTTGGGCTAGAACTAAACTACCAATTTCTCTGGTTCTCCAGCTTAGAAATAGCAGGCAGATCATGGGACCCCTCAACCTCCATAACTGTGTGATCCAATGCATCATAAAATAAATTTCTTTCTCTCTATATATATCATATATATATATTATGGGCTCTTTTCTCCAAAGAGCCCTGACCAATACAATCACTATATATTAATATTTTCCTTTTCATATATTATTGAGTTCATTTGACTAATATCAATTAGATCAAAATTTTTGTGTATATGTTCATGAGGAATATTGACTTATCATTTTCTTTTGGAATACAAGTTTTCAATTCCGGTGAGGTCAATTTTTTTCTTTTATAGACCATGATTTTGTTGCCATATCTGAGAAATCTTTGTCTAGCCCAAGGACTTGAAGATATTCTCTTGGTTTTCTTCTAAAATATTATTTTTAACTGTTACTTTTAAGTCTATAAATAAATCCTTTTTCTGGCTTTTTTTTTTTTTTGTTATTCTTGGATTTCAGCAGTTTGACTATGACATGCTTAGGTGTGATTTTCTTTGCATTCATTCTACTTAGTTTTGTCAGAGTTCTTAGGTCTAGAAGTCAATGTTTTTTAATAAACTTGGGGAAATTTTTGACATTATTTCTTCATCTGTATTTTTGTATTATTTTCACTCTCTTCCACGCCTAGGACTCAAATTATATATATCTAAAGTATTATTACATAGTCCCTAGGACTTTGTTTATTTTCATCAATATTTTTTCTTTTTTCTTCTTTGAATATCCAGCAATTTTTGACTGAAAATTGTAAACGACTTGTTATAGAATAGATACTTAGAGTTTTATTTTAGTCCTCTAAAGACTGGTGCTTTTTTATTGTTAGATAATTACTGACTTACTACCTTGAACTTGTGTAGGCTTATTTTTGCCATGTTAGAGCAGATTTGTGAAATTCCCAGGATTTTCCAGGCCCCTCTAACTTGTAAGATCAAAACCACCAGACTCTGTGTCCCCTGCACTCCTGTTAATGCATCATAATAGGAATTGTTAAGACAGGTCTAGAAAAGGCCTCACTTTAGGGTAATATTATCACTCATAAGCTCTGGCCTTTCTGATGTCTCTTACCAAAAGGCTGGGGCAGGGGTAAGTAGCCCGTTGTTAGTAAAGTCTTTATTCTGACCAGGCTAGAATTCTAACACCCCTTCATATCTTGACCTCTTGTTTCCCTGTTTCACTTCCGTCACTGTAGTAGCCACTTCCTTGCAAGCCTCATATCCTCTCAGCCTGCATATGCACAGCCCAGCATTTAGCTAAGAACTCACAGGGGCCTTCTCATAGACTTCTGGGCACTCCCCTCCCATGGCTCCCTTTTACTTAATGTGTGGCACAGCTGCCAGCTTCTTCAGCTGCCCCAGAGGCTATTCTTTGCTTCTTGGTGCAGTATAACTGATGTGCTCTGCTTGAACTAGAGCTTATCTATTCGTTGGGAAATTACCCCATGATAGAGCTAGGCAATTGTGGGATTGTGGAACTCTCCTTGTGACTTTTTCTTCTCAGGGATTGTAGCTGAAAACAGTTGCCTCATTTATGTTGTTTAATTTCACAGTTGGTCATATTGGTAAATCTTCTACAAGCTACTCTCTCATAGCGGGAAGCAGACATTCTTTCCATCTTGTTTTGAAAAACAAAATTAATCAACAAAATAAACAAGCAAGCAAAATATGACCAGCAACATTGAAATAAAAAACAAACATACAGTAACCAGAGGGAAGGAGGGAGGGGGATAACAGGGGAAAAGGAGGGTAACGGTCATCAAGGAACATGTAGAAAGGACCCATCGACAAAGCCAAATGGCAGAAGGATTGAGGATGGGAGGTGGGGGTGAGTGGGGCCGGGGAAAGTGGTGGTGGGAAAATCTTGACATGGGGATGATGAGATGGGGTGCAGGGAGGAGGGGATAAAGGGGAAGGAAAAAATGAGACAACTATAATAGCATAATCCATACAATATACAAAAAGAAAAGAAAATTTAAAAAAAGACAAATAGGTTAATTTCACTTGACAGTCCTAATTGATTTGTCATGGTTGATTGCATTGAGAAGGGGTTTGGTCTAGGACTGATTAGTATGTTCTTCCATAGATGATGGTTAAAGTGGAGATTCGTATTACTTACCTGTTATCAACACTTTTCTTGAATCTTAGCTCCTCAAAGGAAAAAAGGTCTTTATAGGTCATCTTGTTTAAGTACCTTACAGGGCAGTCGATACTTTTTAATAAGGAAAGATGAGCTTCATTTTTGTCCAAGCACTCCTATGGTCTGAAAGTCACGCTGAAATTTTAATTCTTGTCTTTCTTCACTCCAGACTCCATGTGGATATTTCTCAGTGGGTAAAGACCACTAGTGCTCACCTACGCCTGGTTCTGCTCTCCTTCTTTAGAAACTCAGACAGGCTATGATTTCTTGCTCATGGCAATCAGCCAGGAGCGTAACAGTGGAGCATTTTAACGGTGGGGAATTGTAACCCACCCCACAATTCTTCTGACATTGTTTCTGTAAGTGCTCACTCTGACTAATATGTAGCTTGTAGATGAACAGTATGTTTGTAAAAGAACCCTAGGACCTAACTTTAAAAGATACAGACCCCAACCTTCAGGCATCCAAATTCCAGGAGGTTTGCTGACCTTCATCCATGAAGCCAGGATGACGTGAACCAAGGATGAATAAACCAGGATGATGCACACTGGACCATCACTTGTCTTATCAGAATGGACTCTGCACATCTGCATGTAGAGAACTTTTCAACCCCCTCCCTTGATCTCTTTGTTCTGTTCCCCTCTCCCTCATTATAAAAAACCTCTACCTCCACTGAGAAGAGGAGATGGGCATTGAGACCTGAGCCCCCATCTTCCCAGGAGAAGGGCTTTGTGATGTGAGCCCCCCATCTTCCAGATGGCCAGCATCTACAAATAAACCACTTTCCTTTATATCAGCACCTGCCTCTTGAGTACTGGTTTTTGTAGCAGCAGGCTGCTGGACCTGTTTTTGGTGACAGGACCATATGACTGGATCTCAGGAAGGAAGGATAAGCAGAAGAAATATATGTCACTATGAGTTGAAGCATTCAAGAGCTGACATGTCACCACATGCTTCTTCTTTTCAAGTCATGGTGCTCTTGGAAGCCACGCTTTAAAGTGGTAGCAAGAAACAAAGGAAGAAGGTTGGGTCCCTGAGTCATTGGATGGTGCAGAGTCCCCACCAATCTAAACTGGCACTTTTAAAAGTAAGGAATAAACTTTTATTATGCTGAGCTACTAAGATTTAAGGTGTTATCTGTAATAGTAGCTATTGGATAGTTATTTAGTTTAATATACTCTGTTCTGTCACAAATTCTGTCTTCTGTTTCTTTGAAACATCGGCATTCATCCTTTCTTTCTCATCATCTTTGATGAGAAATTAAAATTTTAAACCCTTAAGGTAGTTTTTGAAAATGGCTTAACTTCTCCCCTTATCAATGAACTTCACTAGTTTAACCTCAGAGACTTTAAACTGTGCAATGGCATGGAGTTACTAAGGCTAGGCTTGCTCTAAATGATCAGGTAGCCGGTGCCTGTCCCTGAAGGGCCTTATTTTTAAGCTGAGGTCTTTTTCAGCTAAAGGGAGAGACAGGGGTGTTTTGAAGAAATGAACTATTGTTTTGAATGCCAGAGGAAAATCTCCTGAAATAAATCCCCTGAGTACTTCAGCCTGGCTTTCTTAAATTTGGAGCTTATCAAACTTCACTATCCGAGTCAAGTCCAAGCAGAGACATGGCCATAGCCTCTTGGCCAAGGATAGCCTCATATCCCTGTGTTTGCCAATAACCTTTATTAAGCCAAACTGTCCCATTCCAATTTAGATTTTCCCAAGAAAATGCATCTAAAAGTGTTGGCAAATATAATCACCATAATCACATCTATCACCCTGCTTGGCTGCACCACTGTCACTCCCCTCAGCTTGACCATCACCACCATCAACATGAACTTAACCATCACTAAAATTAAAACCAGTACCAAATCTTTATGACTGATACAAATGCCTTCATCTCGATAGCAGTTAGTCCTGTAATTGTATCCGCCCCCATCATTTTTGTAATAACTGCCTTTGAAATCAATAATCATTATTGCACCGTTTGCATAAGGAATTATCACCAACATGGTCATTATCACTATTACCTTTATCAGTTAATTCATTTATTGAACAAGCATTTATTTCCTATCTAACATGACCAGGCACCATACTAGATGTTTAAGGAACAGAGGAGAATAACTTAGAAATTACCTCTGTCAACCTGTGAAGACAGATTATTTTAAGCAAACGTTTATAGAAAGTATGATTAATGTGACACGAGTAGGTGCTGTGACCAGACATAAGAGACAATTTTTCCTGGGACCATCAATGGGAAGAAATTATTCTAAGCTGAGTCTTTAAGGGCATGTGAGAGTTAGCTAGATAAAGATGGTATGGAAACAGGAAATTTCAGGCAGAAGAAATAGTAATTCACAAAGGAAACCAAAAGCAAATGGCCAAAATTTGATACTTTAGCCTCATTAGCAATAAACATTTAATTAAATGGAAATACCACAGTTACTTATTAAGTTGACCAAGATTATTTAAATATTAAGCCCATTATTGTTGGAAATGCCATGGCCTTAGACTATATGACATGTAGAACTGGAATAACTTTCTGGAAGGCACTGTAGAAATAAAACAAGAACTTTCAAAAATGTTTCAGTTTTTGAAATTATATTTTAGGAATTTATCCTAATTAAAGAAAAAAAACCCCACAGATATGGAAAAAGGTAAAACAAAATTCTAGTATAACCACATGATGAATGATGCAAAAACATTAAAATTACAATGTAAAGGAATATGTGTTGACATAGGAAATTGCATATGAGACAATGTAAAATGACAAAAAGTAGACCATGAATCAGTGTATACAGAGTGTGTTAGCCAGGATGGGCTGAGGCGTGCTGTTCTGATAAATAGGTCCTTATATCTCAATTGCCTGAGGCAGCAAATATTTGTTTCTTGCTCTCATCACAATCAGATGCAAGCCTCATAGCTCTCCTTTATGTCTCTTCTTTGAGTCCCAGGGATTCAAGGATGCTTCCACTGTAAGGTAGACAAGGTAGAGACAGTGTATGGCTGATTGTGCAAGGAATTTTGATGCCAGGAATGGAAATGATGAACATTATTTTCACCCCATGCTTTTGACCAGACCCAGTTTCTTGGCCTAACTAACTTTAACACAGGTGGAGAAATATAGAGGAACGTATGGGTATTTGGTGATAATTAACCATCTCTGACGCATTATGATCCCAATTTTTTGAAAATTAGTCTCTGTATCTACTTATGTGTTTATTTATCATCAGTCCTATCATCCACCTGTTCATCCATCCACACCTCCACTCACCCGTTCATTCATTAAGTTGCTTTCGAGAAAAGATTGGAAGAAATGAATGAATGTGCTTAACAGTGATTATATACAAATATAATGGATGATTTTTCCCTTATCTTGTTTTGAATTTTTTAAATGTATTACATTGTAGGTGTGCTTATATAATCAGAAGAAGAGATGTTACATTCGATTTTAAAAGAGCCAGCCAACACACTTCCTAATCTTCTTGATTGAGGGGGAGGCTCACTTGAATTAGCAGCACCTTGAATTATAGACTGTTTGCAAAGAGATGCAGCTCTATTACTTCTAACTAGCATCTTGGACCTGCTTTAATGAGTAGGTAGGAGTGATTTATAATTAGCCTAGTAATTGTTTGAATTTAATTGACTATTCCTAATGTGGCTTAAGAACTTCTTATGTGCTTCTGAACATCATCTCAATTTCTCTTTTAATATTACAGATTTTTGTGTGGGTAGAATCCAAATTCATGAGCTTTAATTGTAAACAAATTAAAATAAATGCTCACACTAACAAGGGAATGAAACTTTGCATGATTGGGGGAGAGACAATGACCAAGAGCAGATATTTTAATAGTATCTGCTATGAGATCAATTCAGGAATAACATAGTTTTCATCATATCGGAACTCACAGAAATATTTTTCTCAAGCCCACAGATGGTCTAATGACCTTGCCCTCAGACCTGAGGAAGACTCTAAGACCTCTGGTTTTCATTTTATCAGTTGAGGAACATTTCGTGGAGGAAAGTCTGAATGTGTGAGACAATCTCTTCTGCTTCATCTCAGAGTTCCGTGTGCTGCTTCTCCCAGTCTTGTTCTATAGCCTCAGTGTTCCCCTTAGACAACATGCTTCATGCCAACCCCAGGGCCTTGGCACATGCTTACCATGGTGCTCTCATTGAGCTCCTGTCCTCCTTTTCTCTACTAAACTCTATCTAATACTGCAGAACTCAGTTCAATCTTCCTGGCAGGACTCCCTGTTTAGGCCAAATCCCCCTACTGCATACCATGTACCTCTATTTCAAATACTCATCACAGGCCTAACTTCACAATTTGTTGTGTGGTCAAAATGACTTATCAAAAATGACATACCTATTCCTCAATATAAATGCAGGTGTAATGAGAACATAATAATTTATTATTTTTTTCATCATAAGTTATTATGAGAATGATAACCTTGGAGAAATAAGTAAAATTTATTTCTTCAGGGTTGTACGCTAGGTTGGGCACAGAGCAGGCGTACAAGGACTGCATGGTGCACTCACGGCAAAGTGAAAGATTCAGTAAGAAAACTAAGGCACAAAGAGGTTAAGTAACTTGCTCAAGGCCCTACGGCTAAAAAAAGAGCATTGGAATCAAAAGATTTGCGTCATGAAAATAGAAGAGAAAATAATAAATGGTAACTCATATTAATAAATAATGCTGGAGATGCCTAATCAAGATCCCATCACTATGGTCTCAGGCACTATGCCAAGTGCTTTATTATATTACTCAATCCTCACAGAAATTCTGTGGTTGCTTTCATTATTCATACTTTGCAATTGATGACTAGGGATATTAAATAACTTTAGGATCTTATAAAAGTTTTTTAAGTACAAAATATTTAAAATTTCTTGAGAATAATGTGACACACTGCCATGAGGTTAGACAGTGTTAACTGGCAGAGTAAAGATTCACATTCAGGATTGCCCAACTTCAAATACCCAAGTTTAACTTTCATGCCAATTTGACTCCTTAAACTCAAACGACAGTAACTGAGATACATTGTAGAGACACGTTAGGAAAGCATGATGATACTGTGAGAGTTCAGAGGTTAGAAAGACAAGTCTGGGCTGGAGGAATCTAGAAACACAGGTGGGACATTTGACATCTGAGCTGGTCCCTTTGTGAACATGTGGAGATGAGCAGTGACAAGCACACCAAACACGGGAAACAGCGTGAGCAAAAGTCTGGCAGCAGACAGGTGCAGCGCACAGGGCTAGGGCTACATGTGCAGTGGGGAGGTACGTTCAGGCGCAAATATGCATGGCTTTCCCTACCATGGGTTTAAACAGAGTGGGAAGAATCAATGACCATTTGGAGGATCAGGTGACCCAGCAAATTAGAGCTGGGGAATGGGTTTGGCATGAGTATTGATATGACTTGATCGAAAGAAGCAAGGCCCTCAGGCCGGTATCCAAAGACTCTATCTAGCAGACTAACTCTGAACTTATATTTTACCTGGACACTCATGATGGATAACGTTCACATGAAGCAAAAACACATTTTGTCATGAGGGAAGTCTAGGGTATTAATCAGGGCTCTCCACAGAAACAGAACCAGCAGGATCTCTCTCTCTCTCTCCCTCCCTCTACCTCTATCTCACCTAAGGAGAATTTGCTCATGTGATTATGGAGGCTGAGAAGTCCTATGATGTCCATCTGTGAGCTGATGTTTGATAAAGAGGAAAGTCAGTGGTGTACTTTAGCCTGAGTCCAAGGCCTGAGATCCAGGAGTTCAGGATAAGCTTAAGAGAACCAAGAGTAGGATAGGCTTAAGCAGGTAGAGGCAGAGGGTTTGCCTTTTTTTTTTTTTTTGGCCTTTTTGTTTTGTTCAGGCCTTCAGTGGGTTGGATTATGCCTACTCACAGTGGGGAGGGAGATGTGCTTTGCTCACTTTAGCTCATCTGTTCTGGAAATAACCTCACAGACACACCCAAGAATCATATTTAACAATGTGTGTGGTTAAACACAGAGTTAGGCATTTTATCCTGGGATTGTGTAGGCTGCTGTGTAGATAAGGTGGGTTACAGATTATATGCACAGCCTGTTGAAAGAGAGAAAACCCCATTCTTTCCTCTCCACCCCTGACAGTATACCCTGTCATTGAGTAGCATGGGGGCCAACCACTGCTTTAGGGTAAGACCTTTGTTTCAAGAATGGAGGTCAGACACTTAAAATAGTTCTTCCTTGTGAGATCCAAAACCCCAGCTTAGGGATTCTGAGAGAGGCAAATTCATTAGTAAGGACATGGGCTTTGTAATCAGACAGTCCTAGATTCAAATCCTGAATCTGCCACCTTGTAATTTTGTGTATGTGGGGAAATATCTAAACCTCCTTGAACCTAAAATTTTTCATCTGTGATGTAATAATATGTCTTACCTCAGAAGATTCTGAAAGATCACTGAAATGTAGGAAATATCTCAGCACAGTGCCTAGAGTAAATGTCGGTCTGCTGCTACTTGAATTGGCACTCGAATTGGTATGTTACCTTTCAAATCTAGGTAACAAGGCAGAGAGTCAGACATTTGAAGCTGGGTACCAAAGGGAGCTCATATTTGATAATGTCTACTGAAATTAAGATGTACGTATCTAAATTGACCAGGAATTCCATTTTTCAGTATCAGATTGTGAGAATCAGTTACATTTGCACAGGAAAGCACATAAAAGAATGTTCATTGCAGCATAGTATTTAACTTAAAAAAGAAACAATCTATATGTTTATCAATGGGAAATTGGCTAAATAAATTGTGATATAGATACACTATGGAAAAGAAACTATGGTTTGAAGAAATAAAGTAGATCTATAAAATATAATTACATGGAAACAGCAAAGACTTATAGTTGAGTAAAGATAAGAAAATTACAAACTGATACATGCATGATACTATTTAGGTAAAGTACACACACATAGTTACACACACACACACACACACACACACACACACACACACACACAAAACTAGTAACCTGGTTATCACCAGGGAGAAGAAGGAAGGAGACAGGCTGAGACTGAGTTTTAGATTCTTCATCAAAAGAAACTTTAAATTTTCTCTACCCTTTTCATTTGTTACAGGGAGAAGTTATTCATGTAGAATTTGTGCAACTAAATTTTAATTTTATAAAAGATATAGACCAAGATTCTTTCAAGAGCCAGTTGGGAAGCTGAATCTCTACTTTATGGACAGAGGCTTGTTTTCAGAAGAATCCAGCTCCTGTGTGAAGGCTGAGCCTCCAGGGTGGAAGTTCCCTGGTTGTGAAGAGAGGGGCACAGGCAGAGGGGAGATGCCAGCCAGCCCTGGGCCAGGGTAGGAAGTAGAGTATGTAAAGGATATGTAAACAGGGTCAAAGGAAGAAAAAGAGGCCATCTGTGGCTGCAGGGCCCATATTCTGGACAAGCCTAACAAAATGCCTTCTAGCTACTGTCCCATTATGGAAAGTCTCATTATTTCTAACATTACACACAAAATTTCTTTTTATTTTATTTTATTTATTTTTTTAGTCCTGACTGGTGTGTCTCAGTGAATTGAGTACCGGCTTGTGAACCAAAGGGCTGCAGGTTCGTTTCCCAGTCAGGGTGGGTGCCTGGGTTGCGGGCCAGGTCCCCGGTTAGGGATGTGTGAGAGGCAACCACACATTGATGTCTGTTTCACTCCCTTTCTCCCTCCCTTCCTCTCTCTCTAAAATAAATAAAATCTTTACAAAAATTTTAAAAAATTTTAATTATTTTTGTTGTTATTCTATTACAGTTGCCCCAATTTTTCCCCCTTTGCCCTCCTCCACCAATCCTACCCCCTCCTTCCACAGTCAATTCCATTGTCCACACCATTGTCCATGTCCATGGGTCATTCATACATGTCCTTTGACTAGTCCCTTCCCCTTCTTTCTGCTATTACCCCCCTGCCCCCACTCCTTTGGTTGCTGTCAGTCTGTTCCATGTTTCCATGCCTGTGGTTCTATTTTGTTTGTTAGTTTATTTTGTTCATTAGATTCCTCTTATAGGTGAGATCATATGGTATTTGAGGGATTGTTTTTCACCATTATTATTTTTTCCAGTTTTATTGAGATGTCACTGATATATAACACTGTATAAATTTAAGGTGTATAGCATAATGACTTCACTTACCTACACTGTGTTGAGTGGCTTTTTACATGGATCTCTAGGTCTTTTAGCAGATGATCCAATCTTCTTGGTAGCTTATTGGAACAGGGGAACCACTTGACCTCCCGCTCTATGAACCTATGGTAAGCAACCTTCAAGCTGGCCTGGAATTTTTTGAATCAACAGTGGTAGAGAGTCTAAATTCAAGATACAGAGAGTGGGAAGTTTAAAGAAGCCATCATCTGAAGCAGAAGCAAATGCAAGGAGGTAAATAGAAGGTATAAAGAAAAAGCCATGAATGCCATGAATCAGGTGATGCCCTAGGTAAGCAGGTGCTGTGAAGGTAGAACCATAACATAGAGCTGGAGACACAATTGATCTGGTACCAAAATGGGGTAGACAGCAGTGGAGGCTGGTGTTCAGATCTGTGTTCACAACACCAAGAGTTTGTTGCTGAGAGGTTGACCAGGTGTCCCGCATGTTACAGAGATGCCATACCCCTAAAATTTCTAACTGCTGTCCAGTCATTATAGGGTTCCTTACACTCCCAGGTGTTCTTACAGAGAAATACAGAACTGCTAAAATTCACTTAAATTCTCTAAGTCATTGATCAATAATTTTAAGTTTTTGGTTTCTCGCTTTATAAATGAATTCATTGAGCATCAGCAAGACACTCTGCGCTATGTCTAGTACGTCACATTCACCAGGCTGATGAAACTGCCACCTTCCGAGGGAAAAAGGTCCCTAGGGCTTTCACCTCAGAGTGACACACGTCACATCCACGCATATTTTATTGACCAAAAAGGTTACATGGCTCACAACTTCTAAAAGACAAGGAAGTCCAATAATCCCTTGTATCTAGAAAGTGAAAATCCAGGTATTTTGGGTGAATCCCATGGAAGTATGCCATAACCATCATTAGCTGCGTGACCTGGAGCAACTTTCCTCACTTCTCTGTACCTCAGGTTTCTCATCTTCAGAGTGGAGGTAATTACAATACCTAAAAAGCTGTTCTGAGAAATAAATGCAAACTAGAAGTGCCTAGCACAATGTATAATACTTATAATACATTTTCCTTAAGTATTGGCTTTATCATAGTTAGGATCTAAGCACTTCCTATTGCTTGAAGTGACTTGGTTCAACTTTCCTTCTAGCCTAAACCAATATAATGGACCATCTCCCCCTAGACTCTGTGTGGGTGAAGCTTTCTCTGATGAGCTGCCATCCATCTTAAGGATGTCAGAAAGTCATGTCTAGGAATCTATGGCACTGAAAACAGTTTCAGGTTTGTGAATCAAGAAATGCAGCTAAAATTTTTTGATGGGTCATTTGTTGAGGCAAGGAGAGAGAAGCCTGTAATTTAGAGAGCTGAAAGTTGGACAGAGTGAAAACACAGCAGGAGAAATGAGTCTAGGGGGTGCATTTCCAAAGCTTAGTGTCAGGGACAGAGACCAGGGAAGCTCCCAGTGTGAAAATAGGAGGATGAGCAAGAGGCAGACAAGCAGATAGGATTTATTTTTTTTAAAAAGGCAGCAAAAAGAGTTGTGGGAAGAGAATGCTGCAGACAGGGGAGCTCTGGAGCTATGGGCTGGATGATGGCTTGGGCGTCCTATGGAGAAAAATGTCTGTCTGGGTTGACAACCTGAACCATTATTCTGGGAAGAAAGAACTTCTGTGGACTCATAGAAAAACAGGTGTCAGAAGCACCTCCCACTTTCCATGTCTGAAGCGTCAAGAATAAGAACATCATCACTGAAGTCAGGGAAGTTTGCAAGTGACAGAAAACTAACTTCAAACTGTTTAAATAGAAAAGTTGTATTAGTTCACATAGTTGCAAAGTCCAAGATAGGGTTCAGCTTCAGACAGAATTACATCTGAACACTGGACAGTATGACCAGTACTATGGATTTTTCTAAGTTTTGTTTTCACAGTGTTGGTTTCATCCTTAAGCAAGTGCTTCCCTCCTGGTGCCAGATGGCAGCTAGCACCTCTGACTTGCATCTTATCTTCCTGTCATTCTTGTTAAAAGAGGGCATCTCTCTCCCAGTCACTCTAGCAAGAGTTCTGAGATTTTTCTCTGATTGGGATGAACTGATCACTGTGGCAAGGGGACATGATTTTCTGCTTGGCCAGGGTGGGGTCACATGACTAACCCCAGCCCTCAGACGGAATCAGCTTTACTTAAACTGCATGAACTGAATGAGGGTAGGGGGAACAACAAGTAATTATATAAGGAAAAATTTTGGTGCCTAAGGATGGAGGGAAAATAGGGGACAGGCAAAAAAGAAATGTGGACGATTTTTATACCCAAGCAACTCTGAAGTGTTCAGCACCACCACTGCCTTCTTATAACACCACTGTCACCAACACGAATGACTTTCACAATGTAGGCTCGTCTCCAGCCTAGTGGGAGCTCCAAGACCCATGCTGTCTTGGAGCCACAATCTCTGCCATTCCTATCAAAGAGCACTGGTTTCCCTGCCTAGCTCTTGTATTTCCCAGAGGAGCCCAAGCCTTTCTTTGAATCCCAGAGCAATGGCTAAGAGCTTGAAAACGTATTTATTTGCTGGTTGCTCTGTGTCCCCAGGTCTATACACCTTTCCCTAAGACACTGGCCTGAGCCATGCTCTGTATTAGAGAGATAACTCAGAATTAAGACAGCAAACTCACTTGATATTGATTGCTACCACTTTAGAGTAGAATTTAAGAGGCAAAACCCAATCTTATTTGGACACAAGACTTAGAAATGTCCCTCAGAGAATGAGGACTTACCTATTTTGGTTGGACTCAACATGGTTGGACATAAAGTTGTGCAAAAATCTGAATAAAATAATAAGCATCTTATTTGGGAACATTCCTTCTGATTTGGCAAACCTACACTAGTTCTCCAAGGCCCATTTCAAAAGTTATGTGCTCTCTGAGCCGTTGCCAATGCCCTTAAGAACAATTAGTTGTTCCATTCACCTTGCTCCCACTATGCATGGATCCTATTCATTACAGCATTTGAGCTCTTTGAGGTCAATCTTTCTCATTCATTCTAGTATCATCAGCTCCTGGGTGGTAGGTAAGTACTTAATAAAAGTATGATGGATGAATGAATGCGAATGATGGCTTATGCAGATTGAGCTGGAAGAAATATTAAGAATTTATAAAATCCAAACCATTGGTTATGCATATGAAGAAACTGTCAGTGAGGGCAAAAAACTTACACAAAAACAGAAAATTCACAGCTGTGTGAAAACTGAGGTGTCCTAATTCTTAATCCAGAGTTCTTTGTGCTACAGTTCTGTCCTGCAGGGGGCGCTCAGTCTTAGCGTTTTGCGTACATTGTTTCATTCACTTCTCCTGGTAAGCCTTATTATCTCTATTTTAATGATAAGGAAGCAAAAGGCCAAAAACAATTGCCGAAGTTTTCTCCCAACTCTGTGAATGCTTCAGGAGCTGAATGTCCAATTCTGTCTCTGAGCCTTCTCCTGCCGGTAAGCAACCTGAAAAGCATCTGGAACCCAGCCTGCTTAGGAGAAAGTTGATCGTTCTCTGTCTCACTCCTTCCCTCTGGCAGAGGGCCCAGTAACCTGAAATAGAACCCATTAAGTAGGAATGATGTTGTTAACCTGGAATCCTACTTCTGCTGCCAGAGAAAGCAGGAAGGCTTTGGAGGTGGGCATAACTGACTGTATGGTAGTGGCAGAAACAGACCCTGAGCACAGTTTCCTACAACTTCTAACCTAGGCCTGTTAAACAGAGGGAAGAATTAGGGTACTTACGCCAAAAACTGATGGCTTTATGATGAAATTTTCCATGAAGCAGCTTTATTTCCTTCCCTAGAAACCCAGTAACTAAGGCAGGTTCTATCCATTCTTGTTCATAATAATAACATCTTATGTATTACCTGATATATGTGCATTACATATAATCTTAGTTGATCCTCACGACAACTTCACAAGGAAAGTACTATAATTATCTCTGCTTTATCAATGAGGAAAAGATGAATCATACTATGTTAAGCAACTTACCTAAAGTCACCCATTTAGAAACTCCAGAGCCCACATACTTAGCCACTGAATGAAAATGTCTCATGATAAAATTAGAATATTTGAATGCACAGCCTCTTTGAGATCTCTCGCGCTGTACAACTTTGTGCAAACCTTGGTGTCCTCATGTATAAAATAGAGCTAAGAACACCGTTTTGATAAGTTATATGATTACCAAATAAAGCTATATCCATGAGAATATATTATGGAATATATTTTTTTACAAAAGTAACATAGAAAGCTTTGGAATAAAGTCCTGGTTTCATATCTAATCTCCTCAATTTACTAACTTTCTGCCCATAGACAAATAATTTAAGCTCTCTGAGCCTCAGACTTGAAATTGGATGTGAAAAAATTTTGCCTGTTAACTAGGAATAAAAATTGTTACTTATTAAGGATGGTTGTGAGTACTGAATGATAAACAATGTGAAAACATCTAGCATAGGGGCTAGTATAGTCAACTCACAGGAATGCTAGATTTTGTTTGTTTTTTCTCTTTTGCAAATTTATTGCCTGCCACTTCTTCTAATTATTCAGTCTGAACCTTACTATGGAAAAAGCTTAATCCAAGCTACAAGCTGTCAAAAGCAGACTGGAAACTCAAAACCCAAATGTGGAGGGTAGGTGCTTAGATGATGATAACATTTTGAGAGTGCAGGTAATCTCAGAGAGATAATGAGGGATTTCAGATTTTAAAGGACGGAAGTATGAATGGAATCCATCTTAAGTTGGAAGCTGCTTAAGACAAACAAACATTGAGTAAATGAGAGCTGGAGACAAATTCATCCAACTTTTTTTGCTCTGAGCAGTTCAGGGACTACATTAAAGGCAGAAGCAGAGGATTCTGGCAGTGGTCATCATTTGCAATGGCTAACAGAGCTGACCTGCAATTTCCCTCCTTAACAGCTAGTCAGTGTCAGCCACAATGCACAACACCATGAAAACGTGCTGTGTGCCAAGTTGTTGGTTCTGGAAAATAAATTAATTGTAAGTTTACATAAATAAAGCACTTATTTGCATATGGGAGTCCCTATACTCTTCACTATGAGTGTAACATATGCTCATAAAGGAACAGAGCCCCGCTCTTCTCATAACTCCTCAGAAATGGTTATTCTGATTGTGGGCTAGAAAAATCTAAGTCCTTAAACTTTATATGACCCAGTCATGGAAAGGAAGCCTGTTAATAGCTGCCCAAGAGACTGGGTAGAAGGTGACAGGAAAGGATGGTGTGGGAAGGAACTTCCAAGCAGCCAATTTTACTATTTCTTAGAATCTCAAACCAAGATTCATGGGGTAGAAGTGTCGAATATCATAGGAGAAATCACATTCACACAAACAAGCACACATACATGAAATAAGGAAAGGATTATTTTATTTCTATAAAAATATGTCATATCGAAGGAAATTTAGTGTGGTGAATAAGCATGACAGCTCTGGCTAAAGCGTTGCATTCAAATATCAAAGCCACCATGTGCTGATTGAGAGGATGTGTGCAATTCTCTTACAATTGATTGATTTCTGTGTGCTTCAGTTTCCTCACTATAAAATGTAGTTGTACTTGGAAAGATGGTGGTGAGGTAGGTGGGAGCTGAACCCAGTTGCTTGTGCACCCAATGGGGACACCTAGCCAATTTTCTTAAGAACAGAGTGAACAACCAATGAAATCCAAGCTTATATGAAGTTTGGAAGCCAAAGACTGCAGAGGGTGTTTAAAAATGGGTGGCAAGGAGATTTTGTAGGTCGATGGGAAGGGCCCTGCACCGGGGACTGCCCCTGCTGTGGGCCCCCAGCCCTGCACCAGGGACGATGACTGTGGTAGGAGCTTTGGAGACTTGGGTCAGTGATTGCGCTTGGCAGCTCCCTCCCCTCCCAGAGCAGGGAAGCCACACCTGCACCAGGAGAGACCTGGATGCTTGAAGTCACTGGGGGGAAAAAGACGCAGTGGGAGACACAGCAGGCGGCGTTCCCTGGCTGGGACTGTGGTCACTGGTGGGGACAGTACCAGAGATATCGGGGAGCTGGGTGACACCTGGAGATGTGAGAAGAGATGGGTCATGACTGCTGTGAGCCAGATAGTCCTGGGGACTGGTCAGAGAGTTGGGCCTTGTGAAAAGCTGGGCACTTGTTAGGAATGGTCAGCCATGACCAAGGAGAATTCACACAAAAAAAGGCTCTCAGTTCCTGTGCAAGGACCTCTTGTGTAGTGGCTAGGCCAGGGAAGAGGGAGAAGGAGGGGCACAATTTGCTCCAAATCAGAGCACCTCAAGGATTGATCAGAGGAGGGCAGTAGGGGCTCAGAGAGGTAGCAGTCCCCAGAGAGACTTAATTTAATAGGGAAACTAAAATGCCCTGAAGGGACTTCCCACACACACAGCACCTGGGCCAGCAAAGAAGGAGGTAGAGGGGTGTGAGTCACTCCCACTCAGTGCACCTCACAGGCTAATCGAAGTGTTACATAATGAGGTAGATTAAAGGCACCAGCCTGGTGCATATGGACAGTGTAGGCCATTCAGTGCTCTGAGGGCTTGGGCTGGAGGCTGGGAACCAGTGAATCTTGTAGCCCAGACTGAACTCCAATCTTCACAGAGCCACAGGAAAGGAAAATATAGAGCCCAGTCCCCGTCTGCCTGCAGCATCCAGGAAGATCAGCAGGACCTACTTGGAGGGTTTAAAGTCAGCAGGGGTTTTTGTTTTTTTTTTATTTGCAAGTTTAAGACAATAAGACCTAGAGCTGTGAAAGAACTAAAGACAGATCCAGAGAGACCAGAAGCCTAACACCAACAACTGAGACAAATTTCACTTTGCCATCCTTCAGAACTTTTATATTTTTTATTTTTATTTTAGTTTTTTAAAAAATTTCTCTTCTACCCATTTAGTTTTCTTTGTTTTGTTTATTTATTTGATTTCATTGTTTGACTGGTTTTCTTTGTTCTCCCTTTCATATTGCATGTTAATTTTTCTTCTTTCACTTCACCTGTATTCTAAAAACACACTACTCTTGGTCTTTTACTTTTTATTCTTTTTATTCAGATTATATATTTCTTGTCATTTTATTGTTGTTCCAAATCCCACACAGTACTCTTCCCTGGTCTTCGTCCATTTTGCTCGCTATCGTCCTGAGCTTTATTACTGCTGTGGTTAACTTGATTCTCTCACACACTATGCCAGGTTTCTATCCCTTACTCTCACTATATCTTCTCCATCTAACCTCGCATAAACGCTCTGCTTTCAGGAGTCAGCTCACATTATTTTTCCCCCATAATAAGAGTTTTTTCTCTTTTCCATCTTTTATAAAAAGTGGCTAGCTGGGTGAAATATCACAGTTATTGCTGTGCTTCTCCAAAGGATCTCCTATCTGTTCTCTTCTTTTTGATACTTTAAATGCCATAGAGGGATGACAAGACAGCAGAGGAGTGGATGAAAGTCACACTGACTTCCTACCAGGATGAATCTAGAATTACAAATAAATTGTGGAGAAATCACCCGGAACAAACAACTGACCAATAGTAAGAGAGAAGCCTTATAACCACAGACGGACAGAAGAATCAGCTTCAGCACAACCTGACTGGTAAGGAGTGTGGTGAAGACTCAAGAAGGCTGGCTGGGCACCCACAGGCAGCAGCACCAGAGGAATATTTAAGCAACCAGTTGGATCCCCCTGAGAAGAGTGGGGTCTAAACCATAAGTGGGGATCCTGAACCTACAGCACCAGAGTCCGAAAAGTACACAGATAGTAGACAGCTGTGAAGAGTAGCAGGGTTACTTGCTGCCAGAGATGGGCAGCTAGAGAAGCAAAGAGCCATTTAAAGGACCAATGCATAAATTTTCATTTGTAGCCACTTACTCTGGGCTTCGGCAAAGGCCTGAGCAGAATGGGTTGGAGATACCTGAGGAGAGATTGGGGACAGAGGCTCTGGGGAGAGAACTGAGAGAGCAGCTGCTGGGATCCTGGTGCTGAGTCATTCCTCACATGTCAGCAGCCATCTTTCTCAGGCAGACCACTCCCCTACGAGTGGCAGCAGCCTGAGGGGAAATAGTAGCCCTGACTCCAGGAGAGACTCTGCCCCACCCTATGGTACTTAAGTCTGACTGCTGAGCACAGAGTGACTAGATTAACAACCGAAGGAGTCAGTCACAGACAGTGGATCCCTGGCAAAGGCAGGGGGTGGGCAGAGTGAACTAGAGATGCTGGAGGAGAGGCTGAGGATGGAGGCTCTGGGGAGAGAAATAAGAGAGTAGCTGCAGGATCCTGGTTCTGAGTCATCTCCCATACAGCAGCAGCCATCTTGCTCAGGCAAACCACACCCTTCTGAGCAGCATCAACCTGAGGGGAAACAATAGCCATGATCCCAGGAGGTGCCCCGCCCTGAGGTGCTTACAGACAGTAGATCCCTGGCAGTCTCTGAGCAGGCAGCCGAAGGACAGAGGGGGTCAACATCTGACATCACCAGAGGCAGAACCAGAAAGAAAAACAGTAGTAAATACTAGAGGCTACTGAGACAAAATCCACTGTAGTCTTCTCCATGATTTGTGATATATTCTTTCCTGCAGGGATTTTTAATGTTCATTTCTTGTCCATCAAGTTTGTGTATATTAAGTCACTAGATTTTATACTATTGTTTATTTCTCTCCTTCCCTATAATAGTCTTAGTCTCTTTACACCCTTATTAATACTGCTTCATTTGCTGTTAATAGATGGCTTGCAGGGGGGCATTATTTTTACAGATGCGGGTTTGTTTCCTGGGCTTTGTGGTTTTGTTCTGGCAGCACCTACACAACAGCATACAAGACATGGTGGGCAGGGTGACCCTCAGTCAACCAGTTGGAGGGAAGAACCCACCAAACAAGGACCCAACAACAATCAAAACCAATTACATCCAGAGAGCCAACATAAATGGCAAAAAGGGCATCCCAAGAACATCAAGTACAGGAGATCAAGGAGACAGCACCAGTGAGTCTCACAGGTCTCCTACCATAGAAGTTCACACCACAAATTCAGAGAGTCAAAACTTAAGAAGCAAAAGCAAACAAGGTGAGTCTCACAAATACTGGGAAGACGAAGAACAACCCACAATCAAAAGGAAAGGAGGAATACTCAGAAAGAGTGCTAAATGAAATAGAGGCAAGTCGACTATCAGGTATTAAGTTCAAAACACTGGTTATAAGGAAGCTAAATGAGCTCAGTGAGAATGACCAAAAACTACAGGAAACATACAAGGAACTTACTGCTAATTATATCAACATGAAAAAGGACATAGAAACTATCAGCAAGAACCAAGAGAAAATGAAGAGCAATTTCTGAATTGAAGAACGCAGCAGAAGGAATCAAAAGCAGGCTACATGAAGCAAAGGATTGAATCAACAAGCTGGAGAACAAGATTAAAAAAAAAAACTCTCAGAAAGAGCAAGAAAAGGAAAAAAGATTCAAAAGAGAATGAAGAGGGGTAAGAGAAATGCAGGACAACATGAAACATGATAATATCCATATAATAGGGACACCAGAAGAGAAGAAGAGGAGCAAGGGATAGAAACCATGTTTGAAAAAGTAAAATTGGAAAGTTACCCTAATTTGATAAGAGAAAAAAATCACACAGGTCCAGGAAACACAGAGGGTCCCAATCAAGAGGAACCCAAAGAGACCCTCTCTGAGACACATCATAATTAAAATGGCAAAATTCAAAGACAAAAAGAGAATCTTAAAGGCAGCAAGGGAGAAACAGGAAGTAGCATACAAGGGAGCCCCAATAAGGCTAGCCACTGACGTCTCCACAGAAACACTACAAGCCAGAAGGGAATGGCAAAAAATAATCCAAGTAATGAAAGGCAATGGCCTGCAACCAAGATTACTCTACCCAGCAAGGCTGACAATTAAAATGGAAGGAAAAATAAGGAGTTTCCCAGACAAAAGAAGGCTGAAAGAATACACCTCCACCAAATCAGCACTGCAAGATATGCTAAAGGGACTACTTTAGGAAGATGAAGAAAAAAAGAGAGAGGAACAAACACAGGTGCAAAGGGGGAAAATGAATTAGGACCTATCAATAATAACCTTAAATGTAAATGGATTAAGTGCTCTACTTAAAAAACATAGGGTAGCTGAATGGATAAGAAAACATGACCTGCACATATGCTGCCTACAAGAGACACACCTCAAAACAAAAGACCTACACAGGTTGAAAGTGAAGGGTTGGAAAAAAATATTCCAAGTAAACAAACAGGAAAAGAAAGCCAGGGTAGCAATACTTATATCAGACAAAATGGACTTCAAAACAAATGCCATAAAAAGAGACACAGAAAGATCCTTCTTAACAGTCAAAGGAAGGATCAATCAAGAAGACATAAACATTGTAAATATATGTACCCAACATAAGAGTACCCAAATATATAAGGAAAATCTTGAAGGGCTTCAGGAAAGATAGAGACAGCAACACATTTATACTAGGGGATTTTAACACTGCATGGTCAAAGATGGTTAGATCTTCCAAACAAAATATCCACAAGGATATTGTGGCATTGAACTATGCCCTAGATCAAATGGACTTAACTGACATATATAGAATGTTTCATCCCAAAGAGGCAAAAAACATATTCTTTTCAAATGCAAATGGAACAGTTTCAAAGATAGACCATATGATAGTACACAAAAGCAACCTCAACAAATTCAACAAAATTGAAATCATATCAAGCATTTTTTCAGACCACAAGGGCCCAAAACTAGAAACCAACCTCAAGGAAAAACTCAAAAACACTCAAATTCATGGAGATTGAAGAGCATGCTGTTAAACAATGAATGGGTTAATAATGACATCAAGGAAGAAATCAAAAAGTATCTGGAAACAAATGAACACACAACAATCCAAAACTTTAGGACACAGCAAAGGCAGTTCTGAGAGGGAAGTTCATAGCAATACAGGCCTACCCAAAAAAGACAGAAACATTTCTAATAAACAGCTTAACCCTACATCTACAAGAACTGCAGAAATAGCAAACAAACAAAGCCCAGAACAAGTAGAAGGAAGGAAATAACCAAGATCAAAGCAGAATTAAATGACATAGAGTCTAAAAGAACAATTCAAAGGATCAAATAAACCCAGGAGTTGGTTCTTTGAAAAGGTAAACAAAATTGGCAAGCCTTTAAGCAGACTCATCAAGAAAAAAGAGAAAGGACTCAAATAAATAAAACCAGAAATGAAAGAAGAGAAATTACAGCTGATACCACAGAAATACAAAGGATTGTAAGAAATTACTATGAACAACTATATGCCAAGAAATTTGAAAACTTGGGTGAAATGGACAAATTTCTGGAAAAATATAATCTTCCAAGACTGAATGAAGAAGAAACAGAAAGCCTGAACAGACTGATAACAGCTGGTGAAATTGAAGCAGTAATCAAAAAACTCCCAGCATACATAATCAGGTGGATCAGGTGGTTTCACAGGAAAATTTTAGAAAACATTTAAGGAAGAGGTAACCACTGTTCTTCTCAGACTATTCCAAAAAACCCAGGAAGAGAGGCCAAACAAACTCTTTTTATGAAGCCAACATGATCCCAATCCCAAAACCAAATAAAGAGACAACAAAGAAAGAAAACTACAGGCCAATGTCGCTGATGAAAACAGACACTAAAATCCTCAACAAAATATTGGCAAACTGCATCCAGCAATACATTAAAAAGACCATACACCATGATCAAGTGGGATTCATCCCAGGGATGCAAGGATGGTACAACATTCACAAATCAATATATGTAATACAACACATTAAAAAAAAAGAAAAGACAAAAATCACATGACCGTATCTGTAGATGTGGAAAAAGCATTTGATAAGGTACGGCACTCACTTATGATAAAAACACTCATAAAAGTGGGAGTAGAGGGAGCATACCTCAACATAATAAAGGCCATATATGATAAACCTACAACCAACATCATACTAAGTGAGCAAAAACTAAAAGCTTTCCCATGAAAATCAGGAACAAGACAATGATGTCTACTTTTACCACTTCTTTTCAACATAGTATTGGAAGTCCTGACAACAGTGATCAGGCAAGAAAAAGAAATAAAAGCCATCCACATTGGAAAGGAGGAAGTAAAACTGTCACTGTTTGCAGGTAATATGATAGCATACATAGAAAACCCTATAGAGTCCATCAAAAAACTACTCGACTTAATAAGTGAATTTGGCAAAATAGCAGGAAACAAAGTCAATATTCAGAAATTGAAGGCATTTTTGTACACCAACAATAAAATACAAGAAACAGAAATTAGGAATAACATCCATTTGCTATAGCAAAAAAAAAAAAAAAAAATTAAGTACCTAGGAATAAACCTAACCAAGGAGGTAAAAGACTTATACTCAGAAAACTACACAACATTGAAGAAGGTTATTAAGGAAGACACAAATAAATGGATGCATATTCCATATTAATTGACTAGAAGAATTAACATAATAAAAATGTCCACACTACTCAGTGCAATTTATAGATTCAACACAGTCCCTATTAAAATATCAATGACATATTTCGCAGATATAGATCAAGGTATTTAAAAAATTTACATGAAACCATAAACGACCCCGAATAGCTGCACCAATTTTGAGAAAGAACAAAGCAGGAGGGATCACAATACCTGATATCAAACTATATTACAAGGCTACTGTAACCAAAACAGTGTGATACTGACATAGGAACAGACACATAGATCAATGGAACAGAATAGAGAGCCCAGAAATAAACCCATGTCTCTATGGTCAATCAATATTTGACAAAGGGGGCAGAAGCATAAAATGGAGTAAAAATAGCCTCTTCAAAAAATGGTGTCGGGAGATCTGGACAGCTACATGATAAAAAACGAAACTCGACCACCAACTTACACCATACACAAAAATAAATTCAAGGTGGATAAAAGGCTTAAATATAGGGCATGACACCATAAAAGTCCTAGAGGAGAACATAGGCAGGAAAATGTCAGATATTCCATGCAGCAATATTTTCACTGATATGTCCCCTGGAGCAAAGGACATAAAGGAAGGAATAAACAAATGGACTTCATCAAAATAAGAAGCTTCTGTATGGCTAAAGAAAACATCAGTAAAATGAAAAGGGAACCAACCATATGGGAAAATATATGTGCAAATGATACCTCAGACAAGAGTTTGATCTCCAAAATATATAAAGAACTCACATGACCCCACTCTAGGAAGACAAACAATCCAATTAAAAACTGGGCAAAGAACCTGAACAGACACTTCTTCGAGGATGACATACAGTGGGCCCAGAGACATATGAAAGGGTGCCCAGCATCACTAGCCATCAGACAGATGAAAATTAAAACCACAGTGAGCTACCACTTCACACCAGTCAGAACGGTCATCATAACCAAATCAACAAACAACAAGTGCTGGCGAGGGTGTGGAGAAAAGGGAATCCTAGTACACTGTTGGTAGGAATACAAACTGGTGAAGCCACTGTGGAAAGCAGTATAGAATTTCCTCAGAAAACTAAAAATGGAACTGCCTTTTGTTCTGGCAATTCCACTGCTGGGATTATACCCTAAGGATCCTGAAACACCAGTTCAGAAGAACATATGCACCCCAATGTTCATAGCAGCACACTTTACAATAGCCAAGTGCTGGAAGCAACATAAGCGCCCATTAGTAAACGAGTGGATCAAAAAGCAAGGGTACATTTACACAATGGAATACTAGTTAGCAGAAAGAAAGGAGTTCAAACCGTTCACGACAGCATGGATGGAACTAGAGAGTATTATGCTAAGTGAAATAAGCCAGGAGGAGAAAGACAAATACCATATGATCTCGCCTATAAGTGGAACAAAGTGAACACAACAAACAAGTGAGCAAAATAGAACCAGAGACATTGAAAAAAAGAAGAAAATTACAGTTACCAGAGGGGAGAGGGATAAAGGGGAAAATAGGGGAAGGGTCATTAAGGAACATGTATAAAGGACCCATGGATGAAGCCCAAGGGGGTAGGTTTGAGGGTGGGAGACAGGCAAAAATGGAGACAACTGTATGAAGAACAATAAATGAAATTGTAATAGCACCTACCACCCAAATTTGTGAGGGTGAAATCATCCATGTTATGTGCTAAACTATTTGCCTAATGTATAGTGAGTGCTAGCTATTATGTTTGTGAATAAAAAAATGTCTATTTTTGCAGTGAAAGTCTGGGGTGCTATACATAAATGCGGTGACAACAGTCATCAGAATTTTCTTTTTTGTTTTCTCCTTAGCTTTTGCGTTATCTAATATTCTCCAGAAAATTCTTAATATTTTATCATATATTATTTAAGGGGGAATAAATAACTGGTCCAAAAAGGTATTTTTTGAAAAATGGTGACAAAAATGTAAAGAGCTGACTTTCAAAATGTGTAATTTATTTCTATGTAGACCAGGGTAACTTCTCCAAAGTTGAGGCCTCTGATGTATCTCAGACCCACCTCTGCAACATGAGGTCTCTTTCCTTCTTCACTCTCTATTACAGGACTTGTAAAGGAACTAACTATACTCATATAACCTAATAAAGAACCTAATACAGGCCCTAAAATGTAGGGATTAAAAATAAGCTTTAGAGACAGAGAAAGAAATATGTTCAAATCAAACTCTGCCACTACAGTAGAATGTCATTTAAAGGTAGACTATGCTAACACTAAAGCAACTGATAAAATAACAGTTCTAGATAATAGGCCACAGAATAAAGTAGATAGATAAAATAGAATCATAAAAATTAATACAAAAAGCAGAAAGGGGTAAAGGGAACAAAGAACAGATGGAGTAAATAGAAAAAAGTAGTAATACGGTGGGCTTAAGTATAGTCCTGTGACATTTCAGACAACAAACCACAGATAGGATTGTGGTTCCATTGGATTGTTTTGGGTTATAAGCAGAAGTTTGTGTTTGATGTTGAAAGAAAAGGCTAGATCATACTGTGATGCTGAATTTATAGCTAACTTTGGGTGGTTTAAGTGGACACGGAGGCTCAGTATGCTGTCCACTCACCATGAACCCACCTGAACCTGGGGGCTAGAGATGGTGAGGGAGCAAGGGGACCAGACTGGGGAGAAGGGGAACCCTGGAACCCACCCCCACCTGCCCATGCCCACTCCTACACACACACACATACACACACACACACACGTATGTGTGTGTGTGCACGTGCACATACAGTTGTATGTGCAAACTCACTTCATTTCCCTCTGTTCTCTTTCTCTTCCTCCCCATTCCATTGTTCTCTGTCTCTGTCTCTGTCTCTGTCTCTATTCTCATTCTCACTCTCCCTCTTCTCCCTGTCATTCTTTCATTATTTCTCAGTTCAAGTTTTATCTCTCTGGGTCTCTTTTGATCTGTGCTCTCCCATTTCCCTCCTCTTCTCTCTCCCTTCCTCCCTTCCCTTCTCTTGAGGTCCACTCTCCCATTCACAACAGCACTTCCCTCTGCAGACATCCCATTGGCATGCACATGCCTGTCTGCACCCTGACACACACACTTTATCTTTTATACCATATATTTACTGTTCTTTTTATTTTTAGATAAGTTTAGACACACAAATAATTATATCATTATGCTATAATTGCTTACAGTATTCAGTACAGTAGCATGTTGTACAGGTTTATAACCTAGAAGCAAGAGATTGCACCAGACAGCCTAGGCATATAATAGGCTGTACAACCCAGGGTTATGTAAGTGGACTCTGTGATATTCACATAATGCCAAAATCACCTAGACACATTTCTCAGAATATATCCCCACTGTTAAGTGACACATGACTGTGCAACCATATAAATAATCACATTAAATGTTAATGGTGTGAATGCCCAAGTTAAAAGACAAAAGATTGTCAGATTAGACTTCAAAAGCAAGGCCAAAATATATTCTTCCTACAAAAAATGTATTCCAAATATAAAGATACAATAGTTTAAAGTAAAAGATGGAAAAAGATATGCCATATGGATACTATTCCAAAGAAAGCTAGAGTGGTTACATTAATATCAAACAACTTAGATTTCTGAGCAAAGAATATTCAGGACTAAAGAAGGCCACTTCCTAATGATAAAGAAGTCAGTGCATAAAAAGGACATAACAATCTCAAATTTTTCTGAACATAGCTTCAGAATATGTCAAACAAGAATCAGTAGAACCAAATTATAAATGGACAGAGCAACACTTATGCTCACAGATTTTAATACCCTTGTCTCAATAATCAGTAGGACAATTAGAAGGGATTTTAGGAAGAAAATGGAAGATTTGAATAACACTGTCAACAAATGATCAATTGACATTTACAGAACACTCCACCAAACAACATCAGAATATACGTGCTTCTCAAAGGCACATGTAATATTTACCACAATAAACCATATTCTGGGTCATAAAAAACTTAATAAATTTAAAAGGACTCAAACCATAGAAAGTGTGTTTTTCATCCACAATCTAGTTAAATTAGAAAACTATAACTAAAAAAAAAATCTCTGGAAAATCCCACAATATTTGGAGGCTAAATAGTATTCTTTTAAATAACACAGGTGCCAAAGATGAATTTAAAAGGAAAATTGCAAAGTACTATAAAATGAAAGAAATGAAAATTCAAAATATGAAACTTTTTGAGATGTCACTAAAGCAAATGAGAAAAACTTATAGCACTAAATGCTCATATTATAATAAAAGAAAAGTCTCAAATAAAAAACATAAGCTTTCACTTGGAAGAATGAAATAAGGAAGAGCCAATTCGATGTAAAAAAGAAAGAACATAATAAAAGACAGAACAAAACAATGCAACAGGAAACAGAAAAACAGTAGAATAAATTAATAAAACAAAAATATTTTTGAGAGGATCAATATAATTAATTTACCTCTAGCTAGGAAAAAAATTGAAAATACAATATCAAGAATGAGAGATATGCCATAATCCGAGATTCTACAAATATTTAAATAATATTAATAGAATATTACAAACAGCTTCAATGAAATGCACAAATTGCTTGAAATCCACAAACTACCAAATGACATTTGAGAAAAAGTTAACATTATCAAGTTAACTATTATGGCTTTTAAAAACATTGACTTTTTAATGAAAAATTATCCCATAAAGAAAACTGCAAGCCCAGATAATTTTTCAGGTGAATTTTACTAAACATTTAAAAATATATATAATTAATTCTAGCCCTGACTGGTGTAGCTCAATGGATTGAGCATCGGCTTGCGAACCAAAGGGTCACCAGTTTGATTCCCGGTCAGGGCACATGCCTGGGTTGTGGGCCAGGTCCCCAGTAGGGAGCACTTGAGAGGAACCACACTTTGATGTTCCTCTCCCTCTCTTTCTCTCTCCCTTCTTCTCTGTCTAAAAATAAATTAAATAAAATCTTTTAAAAAATAAAAGTAAAATACATATAATTAATTCTATATGAACATTTCCAGAAAACTGAAAATAAGGGAATACTTCCCATCTCATTTTAGGAGGAAAACATTACTCTAATACCGAAACCAAAAATATTACAAAAAAGATAACTACAGATCAACTTTGCTCAAGAACATGGACACACATTTGAAATAAAATGTTGGTAACTTGAATCCAATGAAATTTGATCAGGATAATATGTAATAATGTAAAGAGAATCACATATTTCTGGGTGCTTATATTAAGAATGCAAGCTTGGTTTAACTCTCAAATAGCAATCAATGGTAATTCAGTATATGAACAAACTAAAAAACCCCATATGATTATTTTATAAATGCATAAAAAGTATTTGACAAACTACCATCTATTCCTGATAAAACTCTCAGTTAACTAGAAATAGAATAGAACTGTTTCAACTTGGTAAGGAGCATCTATAAAAAATCTACAGCTACTGTTATACTTGGTGGAAAAAGGTTGAATGTTTTCTTGAATGTGACATCTCACAAATTTTTTTATGATGAATTTTCATTTTAATTCATTTAAAATTATCATGTAATTTTTCTTTTAGCTTCTCCTTCGACATATGTGTTATTTAAAATGTAAGGATAATCCCTTTTACCACTTTTATTCAATATTATACTGGAAGTCCTAGCCAATGTAGTTAGGCCAAAAATAAATAAATAAATAAATAAATAAATAAATAAATAAATAAATGCATCTAGATTGGAAGGAAATATTATACCCTTTTTATTTATAGATAACAAAATTCCGTATGTAGGAAATCCTAACACACACACACATACACACACACCTTCTAGAACTAATGAACAATTTTAGCAAGGTCATAGAATGCAAGACCAATATACAGAGATCTATTACAATTCATCTATATCTGGAAAGAAAAAAACCCAAAGTGAAACAAAGAAAACAATACCCTTTACATAGAATCAGAAGAATAAAACCCTTATAAGTAAATTTAACAAAATAAATTCAAATTTTATATGCTGAAAACTACAAAACACCACTGAGAGAAATTAAAGTGACTTAAATAAATAGTAAGATATACCATGTTTATGGATCAGAAGATTCAATATTATTAAGATCTCAATTCTCCCCAGATTGATCTATAGACTGGTCTAACTGTGTAAACTCTCTGTGACTCAGTTTTCTCCTTGGAAAAATATGGATAATGACAGGACTTAAAATGATGAGAACTGGAGAAAGTTAACTTAGTCACAGAAGATAAATACCAGGAACACAACCGAGTTAAAGCAGAGGGACTGCCGTACAATAGGCATTCAATAAATATCTGTTAGAAGAAGGAATACAGGAATTGTCCAAGGTGGCATACTTTTCTCAATTTTAATTTAGAAGTGACTGGTAACACAATTTCCAATCCAACCTTCATGGCCCAAGTGAGACATGCAAGTTATGATTGAAGAGGATGAATTGTTATTCAAGACCGAGCAACTTTATATAGACATATTCATATGTGTATAAGCATTATATATATTTATATACATTTATTATGTGCATATATAATGGATCCTATATGTACATTATTATTCATATATATTTATAAAAATTCAGAATATATATATTTTGATTAATTAGGTAGATAATAGAGACATGTTAAGGGTTATTCTGGTTTTCTGGCCTGAATACTGGGTGAATGGTGAAAACTTTTGCTGAGAAGATGTAGCCCCAGGGAGAACTAGTTTTGGATCCTCATCAGCAAATTCAGCTGGAGATGAAGGACAATGTGTGAAAGAATCAAGGAGGGCAAACCTACATCATCTAAATCTGTTTTTTCATTTCTTGCTATCTCATTTGGTACTAGGCTACTTTAATTTTTAGAGCCAGAGTCCTTGACTGTTCTATTCCCTCAGTGTCAGTGTTTTCTCAGGTGCTTACCTGCACAAAAGCACCATTTATAACCTTAGCAGGTCCTCACAGCAGCTGTCTGAGCCCATCCTCAGGTTTCTTGGGTAATGCAAATGCAAACAACCACCATATTAGGTGACTGATATTAACATGAAGAACAGCTGTGGTTTCCCAAGACTTTAAAAAATGCCTTCGGCACTAAATCTGGGTCCCTGGTGTGAAGCTCCTTGACCTCATGTGTGCTCTCCTCCAGTGCTGTTTATCTGTTTAGGGGCTTCTGCTTATGAAGAGGTTAATGATGGTGGATGCGAGACAATAAAATGTGGGCTGATTTTCAAAAACGAAGGTGATAAATGAACAGATTTTTTCCCTTAGATTGCTGAGCAAACATCAGCAGAGCCAACGAATGTAAAGATATAATCGTGATTAATCTCTTGATTAAAATAATTAATCTTGGTTAATTCTGCATTTAATCATTTCTTTTTATCAATGTCTAACATGCAGCTTTATAGAAGTATTCATTTAGACTAATGGATATTTCATTCCTCCAATTACTCTGTTTATTCTGAGCTTTTACCTCAAATTCCAGCTCTTTCATTTGCAACAAACTTCAGTATATTATTAGAGATCTAGGCGGGATGTTTTTTTCATACCTAAGAAGTCCTCACAATGTTTGCTTATGGACCAAAAAAAAAAAAAAAAAAAAGTACTTGGGAGGGTATGAAAAAGATCTTGAAGGGTTTGAAGGAGAATGTGTAAGTGATCCTTACCAAACATTGGCTTAGGGACCCAGAATTTTTTGCTTTGTGGCCACTAATTACTTGTCCTGGTAATAATTGTGTCATGCATTGAATAAGAATTTGCAATTCATTCTTTCATATCTAATATCTGGCTTAATTACCACTAAGACAAGGAGTCAATTTCTCATTTTGTTGATGGGAAAGCACAGATCTTGAGTAGTATGCAGCTTCCTCGAGTTCATATAACTAACAACATAGGTAACAACGAACACTGGCTCCTCAGATGATCAGTGTTCTCCCCGAGTTTGAGGATCTTATGCAAATGACAAAAGTGTCCTAAAACATCAAGGGTTATGACTCTTATACAGGCTCTGTAGTGAATGTGTTGAGTGAGTGGAACAAGTATTTCCACCTGTGTGAGCACTCAGTCAGTCACCCGTGTCTCTGATTTGGGCCTTGAGCTCTCAGTGAATATGTAGTGAGTACCTACTCTATACCAAATAGGGATTCTGTCTGAGTAGTAACAGATACATCAGGGCACAAAAACAAAGGCTGAAACTGTGACTTCCAATCCTCCTAAAATCACATGGTTCAGGTTTAGTGCCTGAATCACAGAATCAAAGCTTATCTAACCCTGCACTGTAGGAATATATGACAAGAAAGAGGTCACCATGATGTAGGTTTCTGGTGGGGCCTGCCATATAAGCTGCTAACATGGAGATAGAACTAGAAACCCTTGGAAAGGTCATATGAAGTCTTTTAATTTGACTCCTGACTTCTGCAGATAGGGAGATAGAGGCCAAGAAAGTGATTCAAGTCACACAGTTGGTAAGCGGAAGCATTGGCATTTAAATTTACGTTGTCTTTTTCCCTCTCAGTTTCTTTTAACTGTCTCCATTCATTCTCCAGAAGACCTTCTCTGGACACAAAACACCTCCAAAGGCCTGAGGACAACTGAGCTGCATAAAAGCCCAACTCTACTGGCTGGGACTTTCCTCTGTACTCAAAGGTCAGACAGCCAGAGTCATACTCTTTTAACAGCTGCCATTTATGGGGTATCTACCACGGGCCAGTCACTGCAGAAAACTCAGCAAAACTATCTGCCATCTCCTGTGGCACACATGCTATGATTCCGGATCTGCAGTGCTAGAACTGAGGTTTTGCAAATTGAGGTGACTCATCCAAAGACACACAGCTGGTAAGGAAATTCCATACTGTTTTCCGCAGTGGCTGCAACAGTCTGCATTCCTACCAACAATGCACTAGGGCTCTCTTTTCTCCACATTCTCGCCAGCACTTGTTTGATTTATTAATGATAGCTGTTTAGGCAGGTGTGAGGTGGTATCTCATTGTGGCTTTAATTTGCATCTCTTTGCTAGTAATGTTGATCATTTTTGTTATGTCTCTGGGCCCTCTGTATGTCCTCCTCAGAGAAGTGTCTATTCAGTTCCTATACCTATTTTTTAATTGGATTGTTTGTCTTCCTGGTGTTGAGTTGTGTAAACTCTTTATATATTTTGGAGATTAAACCCCTATCCATTGGTGAATATGTTCTCCCATACAGTGGATTCCCTTTTCATTTTGATGATGGTTTCTTTAGCTGTGCAGAAGCTTTTTAATTTGATGTAGTCCCATCTGTTTATTTTTTTCCTTTGATACATCCCCTCGCCCTAGGAGATGTATCCGCAAAAATATTGCTATGCAAGATACCTGAAATTTTACTGCCTATGTTTTTCCTCTAGAATTTTTATGGTATTGTGACTTCTATTTAAGTCTTTTATCCATTTTAAATTTATTCTAGTGTATGGTATAAGTTGGTGGTCTATTTTCTTTTTTTTGCAAGTATTTTATTAGTCCAATTCTCCCAATACCATTTATTTAAGAGACAGTCTTTACTTCATTGTATGCTCTTGCCTTTTTTTCAAATATTAATTGACCACAAAGGTGAGGGTTTATTTCTGGGTTCTCTACTCTGTTCCATTGATCTATGTGTCTGTTCTTATGCCAGTATCAGGCTATTTTGATTACAGTGGCCTTATAGTGTAGTTTGATGCCAGGCTTTGTGATCCCTCCTACTTTTTTCTTCTTTCTCAAGGTTGCTGAGGTTATCTATCTGGGATTTTCGGTTGTTGTTATTTTTATAAATTTTTGAAATATTTGTTCTAGATCTGTGAAATATGCCAATGGTATTTTAAAAGGGATTGCATTGGATCTGTAGATTGCTTTGGGTAGTATGGACACTTTAATGATGTTAATTCTTCCAAACCATGAACACCATATAGCCTTTCACTTATTTGTATCTTCCTCAGTTTCATTTTTCAGTGTCTTATAGGTTTCTAAATGCAGGTCTTTTACCTCCTTTGTTAAATTTATTCCTAGGTACCTTATTTTTTTGTTGCAATAGTAAATTGGAGGGTGGCAAAGGGGGAAAAACTGGGACAACTGTAAAAGCATAAACAATAAAAAATTACACAGCTGGTAAGTGGTGGGACAAATGTGAAGTGATCTATCCCCCAAACCCATTTGTGTTTCTTCCACTGCATCTGTTTCCCTTTCTTTTGAGACCAAAGTGTTCATAGGCTAGAGGATGGGGTGCTTTTTGCTTAGACAGTATCTTAGAATAACTTGACTTTGCAGATTAACCCTGAGCCAGAGCAAGGATTGCATAAAATGGAACAGGAGACTTGCTTGTTGACCCTTCTTTTGTTCAGCCATTCAACAAGTATTTTAAGAACACTTACTAAGAGCCAGTGCTTGGATCCAACACTGGGCAAAGAGCATGACCTAGGGATAAGGTTAATCTCTGTGCCATTAAGTTGAAATTTTCTTAGGATCTTTTCTCCTCTCTTTTGACTCTGGAATTCCAATCTCCCATGTGGTCAGTATGACAAGAGGGTCCCGATGCTTCTCTTTCTAGAAGTAGTTTCATTCCAATCCTCATGGAGAAACTCTTTCTTACCTCAGCTTTGGAGCATTATTGTGGGCTGAGGTAGGCTCTGGGCCTCATTTAAGGCACTCGTGTGGCTGCCTAATCATGTTTAAAGCTGTAGGTTTAAGTTTTTGCCTAAGCTTGGCTGTAGGACTTTTAGATCTATTTGTGGTATGCAGCTCACTAAAACTTCATGGTGTCCTTTGGAGCAAAGTCTTTTTTTTTTTTTTTTTTTTTTTAATGATTCTCAACTTCAACTGACCTTCAGGATCAACTGGACTGAAAACAGTGGGATAATCTGTCCTAAGCCCGGAAACTCAGTCTCAAAAGGTTTGGGGGACAGTGGTGCACATTCCGGCCCGAGAGCCCCCATGTTCTGAATAAAAAAGTGAATGATTTGCCTGGGGTGTCCCTTCCTTGTGCCCATCTTTTGGTCTGATGGCAGTGTAGGAAGCTGGGTAGAGACTGGAGCATTCAGAGGTCCCAGAATGAAGCCTCACATCATCTCTTCATTACCACAGGATTGTGTGAGGTACTAAACTGGCCACCAACATCATCCCTTACCTTAAGAACTTTGTGTCTGTAAGCAATCTGAGGACTCTGGAATGTAAGAGGTGGGTTAGAAAGTGATCGTGTGATGGTATTGCCCTCTTCCTCCAGCCCCTGCACCCAAGGACAGATGTCTGAAAGGGAATTTCAACTCCCTTTTAGGGAGGCACCTGGTTCACTTCCCCCACAGTCAGAAGAAAAGTTGCAATACTCTCCTCTTAGGGCAAGTGCGTGTACAGCATTCGTAGAGCAGAGGATCGCTGGATGACTTCTTACCTCACTGGCTCCAGATGTCCCTGGGGTTGTTTCACCTGAGCCGCTGAAATTCCTGTGTGTCAGCCTGGGACTAGCATCCTCTAATGAATCACCTACCCTTCCTTATTTGGAAGGGAGAATTGCAACTTTCAGAGCCATCAGACAAAGTAGATGGGATTGTCACAGAGCTAGTGATGTTGTGGAGATGACTGTACTTCAAGATGTTAAACCGTAAGGCAGAAGCACGCTGGGTTAAAGGGTGTGCATGCTGTTTACAGTATTGGAATTGGATTCTTCCTGGATGGGGGCTCATGACCCCAGGGAGTCAGATCAATGTGCAACTCACAATGCAAACTCATGCTGGGTTCCACAAGGTACCCTCCCCCTTCAGGTTTTGATGGTCAGCTGTTCAATCAATAACAATTATTGGGTGCCCTGCTGTGTTCTGAGCACTGGATTCTGGATTTGTGGGCAGAAGGGATGGGAGGGGCCCAAAATTCCACTGATGCTAAGTTCAAACTGTGCATGGGACACGGGGTGAATGTTCATTCATTCACAGGCATTTCCTGCATCTCTAGAGTGGTGACTATTTTTACTGACCAAATTAATACTGAACTTTTGCCAGGTGCTGCTCTAAGTGCTTTATATATATTTAGGTATTTGGTCTTCCTAACAACCCTATAAGATATATACTATTATTATTCCTACTTTACAGATGAGTAAACTGAGACCCAGTGAGGTCACAGACCTGGTAAGAACGTCAGTGATTGATCCCAGGCTTTGTAACAGAAGAGTTAAGACCCTTAACTAATCCATGTGTGCCTTGCTGAGTGTTTAGTGTTATGTGCACATTACAGTATAGGATTTGGGACATCGAAGTTGTTCAGGGTCTGGATGGTAAAGTTCCCACTGCCTCAGTCTGAAGGCGTGCCCACTGCTTACTGCTTACTTCTTATAAGTCATTTAAATTCTTTGTGCCTTATTCTTCCATTGGTAAAATGGAGAAAATTATAGGTCTAGTATTCAGAATTATTATAAGAGTCAAACCACAAGATGTGGTATATAATTATAAAATCAGTAAATATTATTTATGATAATAATTATTAACAATTATATGATCCAATAATAACATATTATACAGTAATATACAAGGTCTGTCCAGAAGGTATCCAGCCATGCAACATGAAAAACAGAGACATTTAGTGAAGAGAATACAAGATAAAAGAAACATTGTACATAGTACAATGATACCTTGGTCCCCTTCAAAGTAGACACCTTGGGACCTCACATAGTTCCACCAATCGCCACCAGCTGTCCTGTCTTACTTTCCTGAATCTCATCAATGCTCTGAATTCTCTTCGCTTTCAAAGGTGATTTTAGTTTTGGGTAAAACCAGAAGTTGCAGTGCACCAAATCTGAGCTATAGGGGGGTTGAGTTACCTGGGTGATTTGATGTTTCACCAAAAAACTCTGCATAAGATGTGATGCATGAGTGGGTGCACTGTCATGATGAAGCTGCCTATCACCAGTTGCCCATAGCTGTAGCCTTCTGAATCATCTGAATAGTTTTTGTGGAGGAACGTTCAAGTTTAATGCAAAATTTGATGCAGATTCATTGCTCTACTCACTCAGTCATTTTGACTTTGATGGCCACACAGTACACATTCTCACTCAACAGCATCTACCACTGACTGGTACAGTGAGGCCATCATTGTTCACTCATGCACATCCCAGTCCACTCTCCTTGGCTGCCAGGTTACATCAATGATGTGTAAACTGTTCTCATTATATTAACAATGGCTGGACTTTTTTGAGACAGATGTCATATATCTTCCCTTGAAAATTCAGTCTAGTCAAAGAGAGTTTCCATCCCTACATGTTTTACATTCTAACTGATTTATGTGCAAGAATTGGGGGGAGACAAAGATGCAGAGAGAGATGGTTCTCAGTAGGTTCCTTGAAGGAAATAAATTTGTGTATCTTGTTTGCTACTGCATCCTCAGATCCTAAGCATAGCTTTTATAGGTGCATTCTAAATATTACATATTTAATCGATCAATTTACTCATTAATCAGTGGATGAAAATACCATACTGAATCTGGTCTCTACCTATTAACCATGGATCTTTCGTATCTGTGCTGGGATTGGAAAAAGGAGAGAAAAATTTTAAGGACTCTGGAGGTCCCTACCTTAAAAGACTATGAGATTGCACAGATGAGAAGTAAGGTGGCATGGGTGGCATAAATTAATGACGAGATACAAAAATGTTCCAGATACATGTGGAGGACATGGAAAGATGAGTCCCACTTAGACAGAGCATGTTATTTAAATGAATAGTAGAATGAGACTGCAAGGGTGGCTTGGAACTTAGCTGTGAAGGACTGTGAAGGAGTTTGGACTTTTTCCAGTCATCATAAAAACATTTCCACTAGTTTTGACATACCTAAATAAACCTGGAAACTGGCTAGCTTGGAAGGGGAGTGAGTGGAGCTTGGGGTATTGAATAAAGATACTTGCAATAATCCAAGCGAGAGGCAATGAGACCCAATGAAGAGGCAGTGCCAACAGAAAGGAGATTGGCTAGTCCATGGCTAGCATTCTGTTAATAAGAAAGAATGGAAGAAGACATTGGACACATAGCTAGCAGAGTCTGACCCTCCACAGACACCATCTCCGGGAGCTGCACCTTGGAAAGACCCTTGGCATCAGAAGGTTCTGGAATGTACTTAATCTAGCCCATCCCTTACTGGCTGGATGAATGTGGTGAGTTCAGTGTTCTCTGTAAAGCTCTGTGTTTTAGGTGTGAGTATGCATGTACACTTGCAGGGTATGCATGCATGTGTGCTAATCGTGATGCCTTTCCTGTGCATAGAAGCCTATATAGAGAGGGTAGATTTTAGTCTTTTTTGCCATTTGTTAATATGAAGTTGAAGAACAAAGCCTGGCATACCTTTTGCCCTTAGAGGCCAGGTACTGACTGAAGACAGAAATGGGTTTAGGAAAAGATACTTGCAACAAATCTCATTAATGTCCCTGAGTTCTAGTTTATTTATTTGTAACATGAGACCATGATATCCACATCATAGTGTGGCTGAAAATGTAAAATGAGATTCCAGTGCCTAAAACACATAGAATTGAGTCTGATACATAATAGTTATATAAGATGAACAAAAAATTAAATGACCTTTGATGTGTTGGTTCTTTGGACATGAAAACACTGGTAAATGGTTGTGGGAATATATACCAGCTTTTGAGAACCATCTAGAAGAATATTCATTGGGTTGGCATTCATGCTAATGCCTAACCCAAGGCCATCTGATATGCTTTTGACCCACAGACCTACTAAAGTTATTATTTTTCATATAGTTGATATATTTGACAAAAAAAAATGCTTGTAAACATTACCCGATTTCCCTCTGGAATTGAGGCTTTTCTCTGGGTTTTTCACAAAGCAGTACTGTGACAGGTAGTAGCAGCCTATTTTGGGAAAAAAAGCCCCAAATCCTTTTTTTATTGCAGATGTCTGCTTCAAAGGAGCAGTTTTTCACCACCTGGTGCCTCTTTCCCCCAGAATCCATCACAGAGTATTTTGGTACCTCTGTGCCTTTATCTTGTAATCACTGCCCCAAATTTAGATGCAAATATTGTTTTCTTTGTCAAAAGCACTTCCAAGGCTCTCACTGTCACTTAGTGCTTGTGGCAAGCTTCCCATCTTTTGTGAACGGGTGGCCTTCTCTTTGTTTTCAAATTGATTTGAGAGAGAGAGAGAAGAAAGGAGAGAGAAACATAATTTTGTTGTTCTACTTATTTAATTCATTCATTGGTTGATTCTTATGTGTGCCCTGATCAGAAATCAAACCTGTAACCTTGGTGTATCGGGATGATGCTCTAACCAGCTGAGCTCTCTCTGACCAGGGCTGGCTGGTCTTCTCTTTTTATTTTTATTTCATTTTACTTTTTATAATTTTTATTGTATTTTTCCCATTATCATTTAGTCCCCTTATAACCCCCCTGCAATCACCACACTATTGTCTATGTCCATGAGTCCTTTTTCCTTTTTGCTCAGTCCCTCCACCCACTAACCTCTCTCAGCCCTTAGCTGTCAACCTGCCCTCTGTCTATGAGTCTGTCTCTATTTTGCTTGTTAATTCAGTTTACTCATTAGAAAATATTATGCTAACTAAATTCAGTGAAGGAAAAATACCATATGATCTCACCTATAAGAAGAATCTAATGAACAAAATAAACTAACAAACAAAATAGAACCACAGGCATGGAAACATGGAACACACTGACAGCGACCAGATGGGAGGGGAATAATGGTAGAAAGAAAGATAAGGGACTAGTCAAAGGACATGTATGAGTAACTCACAGACATGACAACAGTGTGGTTGGTCTTCTCTCTCTATTTTTTTTTCAATTCTTTTTATTGTTGTTCAAGTACGGTTTTGTCCATTTCCCTCCCACCACTCCCTCTGCCCCTCCCATCCCTTCTGCCCACCCTCCATCCCACCCCCCTTGACTTTTTCCATGAGTTCCCCATATATGCTCCTTGACCACCCTTCCTGTTTCCCCCCATATTCCCCTTCCCCATCTCCTCTATTCACTGTCAGTTTGTCCTTCACTTCAATGTCTCTGGTTATATGTTACTTGCTTGTTTGTTCTGTTGATTATGATTGGTCTTCTCTTGACCAAGTTAACTGCACAGGTGAGGCTAGGCAAGAAGCCATTGTTCTCGGTGCTGAGAAGAGCTTAGCCCTGCTCCTCCCACCCTCATTCATAGGAGGTAACACAACACGGAGGAGAAGGAGGAATAGCTCTGGCCCACTTTGATACCCACAGTATTCTGTGGCAGGCCCTGTTGTTTTCCAGAGCATTCAGCCATTTCCACAGAGGGGCACTCATCCGGCCTGCAGGTTCAGACCTGATGTGAGCTTTAGCTAATCAGAACTGGGTGCCAGAAGGCCCTCTTTTACCCTCAGGTGGGTGATGAACTGGAACTTTCATTCCATGTTTTTCCATGTTTCTCTCCCTTGAATGTTGCTTCCTTCCTCTCTTCACTCATTCATTCAGCAGACACTGCTCTTTACCAGGGCACTATTAGTATGTAGAGGGTAAATATATCAAGCATAATTTTTAAGTTTGAGGCTCACACAGTAGTACTATGGTATCAGAGATAGGCATACACAAACTGATAATCATTTCATAACTATACAACAGATGTGTGTGAAGTTTGAGTAAAATTATGTTCAAGAATAAGTTGAATATAAGCTGAGGCAACTAGTCACTTTGTTAGAGGTGGTGATAAGGAAAGTCTTCCCCAAATCTTAACATTGCAGTTGGGACTTGGAGAATGAGTAGGAGTTCAACATGTAGGCCAGGTTGGCAACAACATTTTTGGAATAAACAGTAAGAAATGAAAGAAACGAACATAGGGCATAAAGGCAAATAGAGTATCTGGGCAGCAGTGAGCATGCCTAGAAGCTGGGTTGAGCAGAAGGGCCCACCTAGCTGATGAAGGCAGCAAGGAGTTTTTGGTATGTGAGTAAACATTGTAAGAATAGAGGCCAGACTGGGCATTTGGGATCAGATCATGCACCAAGTGAAGGTTCTGGGGAGCCATGGAAAATGTTGAGTGCATGTATATACCAACCATTTTGGTACAATGTAATCCCCACTACAAGAGTGTGTTCCAACAGTCACAGAGAATCTGGAGGTCAAAAAAGAATTTATGTAAAAGGTGTTCTGGAAAATTTGGGAAGATGAGCAGCAATTTTCTATGCATTTTATTATATACAAATTATTTCTCCTTAAAGTCAATTTTAAAAATAAATAACATTTCCCTTATGAATAAGATTTTGCATCCATTACAATTTTTAGAACCATTTGAATTGTCTCTGCTGTGAACTCCCTATTCACTTATCTGACCATTTCTCCCTCCAAGGAAATGTAGAACCTTTTTTCTTAATGACATATAGAGGCTCTTGATATATTTAGAAACTTTTTTTGTGTTGTGTGCCATGTTGTTATTGTTGTTGTATCCTATATGTGTCATTATTTTTTTTCACTTCATGTGGTGATTTTCAAAACACATTTTAGATCATGCCATACTTCTTATTCAGAATAGCCAATGACTCTCCCTATCCATAAGGTGATTATGGGACACTATACATTGTAACCATTATGAGCTTAAGTTTGTATCAGAAAGACCTGAGTTCAAATCTCAATCCTACCACTTTCTAGTACCATCTCCTTAGGAAAGTTATGTGACTTTTCTACAACTTATTTTATCATGTGTATATCGAGGATAACCCCACATGGGAGCACTTTTCATGTTGGTTTTTCAAAAACAACAAATATTATAAATTAGACATGGCTCAATTATATATCAATATCTCTTTATATAATTTATTCAAATATGTGTTTGATTATTATATTTATAGTGAATTCATTTATTACCTCTAGTAGTTTTGGGTGTGTGTGTGTTCTCTTTGGACCTTTCTACATATAGAATCATGTCATCTGTGAATAGAGAGAGTTTTGCTAATACTTCTTCCTTTCTAACTTAGATTTTCCTTATTTATTCTTCTTACCCAAATCCTCTGTCTAGGAATTGTAGTACATTGTGGAATAACTGGAGAGAGCAGGCATCCTTATCTTTTTCCTGATCCTCAGTGATAAGCTTATAGCCTTTCACAATTGAGTATGATGTACTTCATTTTATTTTCCATTAAATAATATTCTATTGTCTGATTTGTTTTTGAGTTAAAATATTTGCTTTATCTGGAATAAACTTATTATAAAGTGAGAAGTAGAGATATAGTTATTGCCATATGGTTTTCTAATTTTCTTAATAAGAATTATTGAGTCATTCACACTTTCCCCCACCAATGTGTATTTCCTTTATCATTTCTTAAATTTATCTCTGTATTTGCTTCAGCTTTTATATTCTCTGTTTTCTGCTGTTGGTCCATCTTTATTTGCTAAAAGTACACTATTTTAATTACTGTAGTTTTACAACATTTCTATATGTAACATTAATCTTCATAAAAAATCTTATCTTTTCTTGGATATTTTTATTTTTATGTAAATTTTAATATCATTACTTTGGTTCAGAAACAAGCCTGTTGGTACAGTTTAATGAAAATTATATTGAATGTGTAGATTAATTTATACAGAACTAATAATTTGAATATTAGTTTTACAATCCAAGAAAAGAACACGCCTTTCCATTTGTTTATGTCATGCGTTGTGTCTTTTATTATCTTTCAAAGAGTTACCTCATGCATATCAAGCCCATGATTTTTAAAAATGGATTTCTAGGCAAACTGAATCATTTCTTTTAGAAACGCTTTCATCTTAATTTGATTTTGAGGTTTGGAACATCCCCACTAGCACCCACTAAATCCGGTGTTATTATCCTTATATCATGAAGACTGTACCAGAGCCAGTATTCATACCCAAGTCTGCCTGATTCCAACATCTGTGCTCTTACTCACAGTTATATCACAGGGTTGAGGGAGATGGATTGGGTTGTGTCCAACAAGTTGGTCTTTTCCAAAGAAGATTGGAATGTATACCCACTGTGCATAGAACTGGACCTTTGAAGCTTAACTAATAAACATTCAAATACAAGTAGCCATTTCTACACCATTTGTTTAGGAATTGTCTTCAAAACCAGCCAGTTTAGGGCCTCTGCTTTCCAACCTCCCAATCCCCCAGCAATGACTCATACATCTTTTTTAGGAAGTAGGAAGGTATAGGATGAGAAACACACCCCCCTGATACTGGTGAAGGAAGTGTTGATGGAGGAGATGAAGCTCTAGGATGCCAGAAGGTGGAGAACCAGTGCCTGGGACAAACTGCATTTGAAAGTTTTTAGCAAAGTTAGAGTTTGCCCCTCAAATACTACTATTTGCACAATCAGGAGCGTGAGTCAGTATGAAGGAGATAAACAGCAATGAGTTTAAAATGGAAAATTTCTTGGACAGTCAATTTTACTGGAAATATGTAAAAAAACCTTTTTTCAAATTCATATCCATATATTTATGGGACCGAGTTTCTGAAATTTTTGCAGCAACACAGAAAAGAAGCTTTCCTGCCTATTGAATCTAATATGTAGAATTGCTGTTCTTCAATGCATTAAATATTTTTTAAATGTTAAAAAACATTCTCCATATGGTGGGACACTTGAGGCTATGCTTTCTTACTGCTGCAAGGTTTAGGTTCAATCTCTAAGCATTTAAGGAATCTTCATTGTACGAGGTTCCTGTCGAGAAGTAACTATTTAACATTTTGGTACACTTTTCCTGTGTGTGTGAGTATGTGTGTTTCTGCATGGGGATAATTCTGGAGCCCATATTAGTTTTTTATATAAAAATACATGTCATATTATCAAACACTTAAAACATTTTTATAAGTATGTAGCATTCTATATTATTAATGTATCATGAATTCTTTTATTTTTATGTGGGATAATGTTATATATTTTTTCATAATGTTTTGTTGTTTATGCTGTTATCATTGTCCCAATCTTTTCCCCCTTCTCCCACTCTGCCCAGCCTGCCCCCCCACTTCTGTAGCCCATCCCCACACCATTGTCCATTTCAATGGATCCTTCACATGTGTTCTTTGACTAATCCATTTACCTTCTTTCAAACAGTCCTCTTCTTCCACCTCCCTTCTTACATCTGTCAGTCTACTCCATGATTCTATGCCTCTGGTTATCTTTTGCTCATTAGTTTATTTTGTTCTCAGGACCCTTGTTCAAATGAGGCCATATAGTATTTGTCTTTCACTGACTGGCTTATTTCACTTAACATAATAGTCTCCAGTCCCACCCATGCTGTTGCAAAAGTTAGGAATTCCTTCTATTTTCCTGCTATGTAGTATTCCATTGTGTAAATGTACCACAGCTTTTTTATTCACTCATCTATTGATGGGCACATAGGTTGTTTCCAAATATTAGCTATTGTAAATAGTGCTGTTATGAGCACAGGGGTGCAAAAATTCTTTTGAATTGGTGATTTGGGATTCTTAGGGTATATTCCAGCTGTGAATCACTGGGTCAAGAGGTAGCTCCACTTTTAATTTTTTGAGGAAATTCCATGCTGTTTTCCACAGTGGCTGCACCGGTCTGCTTTCCCACCAAGAGTGTACTAGGTTTCCCTTTTCTCTACATCCTCACCAGCAACTGTTGTTTGTTAACTTTTATTAATGATAGGCATGTTGGCAAGTGTGAGGTGATATCTCATTGTGGTTTCAATATGCATCTCTCTGATTGCTAGTGGTGTTGTGCATTTTTTTCTTATGTCTGTCAGCCATCTGTATGTCCTCTTTGGAGAAGTGTGTACTCATGTCCTTTGCCCATTTTTTAATTGGATTGTTTGTCTTCCTGGAGTTGAGTTGTATGAGTTCTTTATATATTTTGGAGATTAAAGACTTGTCTGATGTACCATTGGTAAATATGTTCCCCCATACAGTGGGTTCCCTTTTCATTTTTATGATGGCTTCTTTAGCTGTGCAGAAGCTTTTTAATTTGATGTAGTCCTATTTGTTTATTTTTCCTTTATTTCCCTTGCTCTAGGAGATGTATGAGCAAATATATGACTATATGAGATGCCTGAAATTTTACTGCCTATGTTTTCTGATAAGATTTTTATGGTATCACAACTTATATTTAAGTCTTTTATCCATTTTGAGTTTATTCTGGTGTATGGTGTAAGCTGGTGGTCTAGTTTCATTGTTTTTGCATGTACCAGTCCAGGTCTCCCTACACCATTTATTAAGACACTATTTTTACTCCATTGTATGCTTGTGCAAAGCATTGTATGCTTTGTCAAATATTAATTGGTCATAGAGACATGAGTTTATTTCTGGGCTCTCTATTCTGTTCCATTGATCTATGTGTCTGTTCTTATGCTAGTAACAGACTGTTTTGATTCCAGTGACCTTGTAGTATTGTTTGATATCAGGTATTGTGATTCCCTCCTACTTCGTTTTTCCTTTCTCAAGATATCTTAGGCTATTTGGGATCTTTTTTGGTTCCATATAAGTTTTTGTAATATTTGTTCTAGATTTATTCCAGGGATGCAAAGGTGGTACAATATTTGCAAATCAATGAACATAACACATCACATTACAAAACGAAAGACTATAATCATATGATCATATCAACCAATATAGAAAAAGCATATGATAAAATCCAGCATCCATGTATGATAAAAAAAAAACAACAAACACAACACTCAGCAAAGTGGGAAGAGAGGAAGAATACCTCAATATTATAAAGACCATATAGGAAAAACCCACTGCCAACATCATACTCAATGGGCAAAAACTAAAAGTGTTTCCCTCAAGTTCAGGAACAAGACAAGAGTGTTCACTTTCACCACTCTTATTCAACATAGTACTGGAAATCTTACCCATGGCAATCAGACAAGAAGAAGAAGAAATAAAAGGCATCCAAATTTGAAAGGAGGAAGTAAAACTGTCATTATTCACAGATGACTTGATAGTGTACATAGAAAATGCTACAATCTCTACCAAAAACTACTTGACCTAGTAAGTGAATTTGGCAAAGTGGTGGGATACAAAGTCAATATTCAGAAATTGATGGCATTTTTGTCCATCAACAATGAACTATCAGAAAGAGAAATGAAGAAAAAAATCACATTCATCATAGCAACAACAACAAAAAAGTAAAGTAACTAGGAATAAATTTAACCAAGGGAGTAAAAGACCTGTACTTAGAACAGTATAAGAAATTAAAGAAGCTGAAGAAGGAAATTGAGGAAGATATACATAAGTGGAAGCATATACCATGTTCATGGATTGGATGAATTAATAACATTAAAGTGTGCATAATACACAAAGCAATCTATAGATTTAATGTAATTCCTATAAAAATACCAATGGCATATTTCACAGATCTAGAACAAATATGTGGGGTAATGTTTTATTAACAATGAGGCTGTGAAAAAATTTATGGTATGTTCATCTTTATTGACATAATCTAACCAATATTAACTTATTGCCTCAATCTCAAAATACAGGGTTGGACAAAAGGAGGCTGTTCATATGGAAAATAATATTATAACTAATAAATAATAATACAAAAATAAACACTGTGTTTTACATACTCACAACTTTAAACCTACTTTTGCCCCACCCTGTACAGGACAAATGCATGAATTAAAGGTTCACATGAGCCCACCTATGCCAGTGACTTTGATTTCTATACTGTGAGATAAATCAATTGACAAATACTCCTGGCGGTAACTCTGACTTCCAGAAGATTAACTAGAGAGAAAATATAATAACAATAACATAATTACAATATTAATACAAATGACTGTCATTGGTACAACACAAACCACATTCCAGGTATTATCCTAAACACTTTCTATATTGACTGATTTAGTTGTCACAACCATTCCAAGATATATATTCTATTGTCACCAGATAATATATATTCTATTGTAACAAAATGGAAACACAGAGTTTAAGTGACTTGACCAAGATTGCACATCAAGTGCAGTGGCAGAACCAGACCTCACATCTAGTGGCCTGGCCCCGGGGTTGGCACTCTAACAGTGGCTCCAACCTTTAACGAGATCAGACAGTGAGATACAAATGCCAGATAAAGAAGACAGAAAAGGGGGAGAATAAAGGTGATGATGGGATTGTGTGTGAGGCTACAAAGAAGTACTGGCATTGTGCTGGCCACTTTCACATACCTTATTTAAGCCTCCAGATAAAACTGGGTGGTAGAAATACTTATCCCAACTTGTAGACAAGGTAACTGAGGTTCAAAATGTTGATTTACTTGCCTAAAGAGTCAAAGCTCACACTGGACTGCACCTGCATTCTCTCCAGGAGACCCTCATAGGTGAGTCCCACACAAGAGCTGCAAAAGAAGCATTTATAGTTCAGATTTGGTTTTCATTTGGCTGCATCCTTAAGTCAACTGAAGTCTTTAGCATGTACATGCGCAGAGCAGCTCTTAGGCTTACATGGCAAGGAGGCATTTGTCATCAAAAATGGCTCTCTGGACACTCAGCCTATCTGTTGAGGACCAAACATGCTGAAGAATTGCTTACCACCTGATTTTATTGACTGTAATCCCAAATCATCTTTTTTTAAATAGGCTGTTTTCAAAGGGTGAGTGGAGAGAAGTGACATTCTAATGCACAGCAGCCAAGACAAATCATCAAAGAGGTTGGCAGCCTGGAAGAAAACCCTTCCTGAAGTTACAGATGTGGAATTAACCTTTACATCTATCCTGCAAAGTGGAAAGACACAGGCAGGTGAGATGTAGCTGGGGAAATAAAAAGAAGATTCTTACCCAATGTTAAGGCATAAAGCAGAAAATGCCAGAGGAATCTATTACAGTCTTGGGCAGGCATCTCAGACTGTTAAAACAGCCACAGCCTTGGCTTTCTTGAGCACCTTTCATCCCCAAGCTCTTTACAACATTATATAAATACACTGAGCTCTCTTCACTTAGTATTGCCAAGAAACCTCCACTGAGAGAGAATGTAATGGTCACTGTACAAGTGCCACTACCTCCAGCACCTAAATTTCCTCTTTTAAAATTTTCTCAGACAAGAGGTCTTCTTCAGGAAGCCACTTGACTACTTGACAATTGGCCAAATCCTTCGGTACCTTCTTCTTGCTCCATCTCGTTTCTGCCCTCTGCTCTGATATCATCTCTTGCCATTCTCCCATTTGATCTCTATACATAAGCCACCTTGATCTCCATTCCAATTTCTCATGCCTCCAAAACCTCCTATGCCTCAGGATTTTGGGTCATGTCTTCCTTTCACTTTTTGCAAGAATATCCCCCTCTCCCCCTTCAGGTTTCAGAATATTACCAGTCCCTCTAAAGATTTTCTCTGTATACATCATGTACAGTAGCATCTTAACCCCTCTCAAACCCAGTTACTGTCTATTACATCACTTTCTTGGAGCCTTTGTAGAACTTACTGAAGTCTAGCCTCTTTATGTGTTTTCTTGTTTATTATCTGTGTCTTCCATTAGATTAGAAACTCCATAGGAGAAAGGGTCTTGTCTCTCTTGTTCCTCCCTCTTTTTATATCCTAACACCCAATAGTGTATTTGGTTTGAAGAAGACACTCAGTTTAACCACATGTATTTGGATAAATAAATCTGTGAACTTATTAAAAATATTAAGTAGCCCTGTCAGTTAGGTAAGCTTTCCTTCCTCATGCTGTGGCTGAAGCCCACTGTCTGTTTCAGTTTCCAGTCAAAGTAGAAATTATTTATGGAAACTGTGTATGTAAAAGGAAAACTCAATAGTACTGGAATTAAAAGAAGTTTCCAAGCCTTATCTTTGTTCCTAATTACTGAGTATTTTAGAGAAATCCAGTTTCTCAGAACATCAATTTCCTAACTTTTTAATGAGTGAATTAATGGAGTTCTGGGCAATGGTAGCATGCTCAAGTTAAATCATACATGTACAATACTCAAGATATCACCTCACACAAGTCAGGATGGCCATCATTAACAAATCAACAAACAACAAGTGCTGGAGAGGATGTGGAGAATAGGGAGTCCTAGTGCACTGTTGGTGGGAATGCAGACTGATGCGGCCGCTGTGGAAAACAGTATGGAGTGTCCTCAAAAAACTAAAAATGGAACTGCCTTTTGACACATTATTCTGATGCTGGGAATTATACCCTAAGAATCCCTAATCACCAATTCAAAAGAACGTATACACCCCTATGTTCATAGCAGCACTATTTGCAATCAACCAAGTGCTGGAAATAGCCTAAATGCCCATCAGTAAATGAGTGGACCAAAAATCTGTGGCACATTTACACAATGGAATACTATGCAGCAGAAAGAAAGAAGAAATTCCTACCTTTTGTGACAACATGAATGGAACTGGAGACTATTAAGCTAAATGAAATAAGCCAGTTGGTGAAAGGCAAATACCATATGATCTCACCTATAAGAGGAATCTAATGAACAAAATAAGCTAATGAGCAAAATAGAGCCACTGTCATGGAAACATGGAACAGACTAACAACAGCCAGAGGGGTGGAATGAGGGGAATAATAGTAGAAAGAAGGGGATGGTACTAGTCAAAGAACATGTAGGAATGACACGTGGACATGGACAACAGTGTGTGGAATAACTGTGGGTGTGGGGTGGACTTGGTGGAGAAGGGCAAAGGGGGAAATTAGGGCAACTCTAATAGAATAGCAATAAAAATTAAAAAATAAAAATGGCAAAAGCAACATAAAAATTGCTACCAGGAGCCATACAATAAAAAGAGTCAGCTTAATGTTATATACCTGAAAAAATGAGAATAAGGGGTGGAAGGGGGACCAGAATATCTGTTGAAATGCTGTAAAGCTTCTAACCCAGCCTGCATTCATCAGAATAGAACTGATTGTGAGTGAAAGAGCATGAACCAATAAAATGCCCATCAATACTTTCTAGTTTAAAGAGATATGGCCTGAGGAGCTGCTCGTTAAAACCTGTAGGACAGCTTTCAATCTTGGCTACTTACCAGAAAACTATTTTTGTTAAGACAGGTGGGACCATTAAGTTCTGCCTTTTTCCTCCCAGTCACCTAGACTTAATTACACATAATATCCAGAGTGTGAATTAATTTTCTCAACTTGAAATACACCTTCAATTTAGGGGTGAAAAGCTTTTATTGAGAGAGAGAGAGAGAGAGAGAGACAGAGAGACAGAGAGAGAGAGAGAGAGAGAGAGAGAGAGACTGGGTGATCTAACCATTCCTACAGCTAAGCTTTCTCCTTGCCCCACCTCACACCTCATATTCTTCTTACGTATTTGTGTGTATAGGTAAAAGTGCATGTAGGCAACATCCTGACTTTAGCTGTTGCTAATCGAAAGTTAAGCAGCTTTCATATAAGGACCAAAAAGGGCAAAGTAAATTCACATTTATATACATAAAAGGTACGGAAAGAGCACCCATGGTTAGTATGAACAAGAGGCTTACAGTAGCATTGAAACACTGAAAATTTACTAATGCAATTAAAAGACAAGAAATAGAGAAACATGCAACAAGGTTCACAAAAGTTGGATGGAAGAAACCTGTTGGAAAGAAAACATAGCTCACAGTGCTGCTTGAGGAATATTTTAAGCAATGGGAAAGTCCTAATTAGAACAAGATTTCAATAATATTAAAGCTCAAAGTTGAGATACTAAAACAACAAAATGGTATAAAAGGGGATGTTGCAGATTTCAAGAAACAAATTGAGAACCCCAAATTATTATAAAGTTAATGTATTAAATAAAAATTACAGAAATAAAATAAACTTAACTACAAGCAAAATGATGGTATAGAAAACCAGTTTGGGATAACATGTGAATGAAGAGATAAATAAACAGAGACTACAAAGTTAAAAATATTGTAAGTAAATTGGTGGTCAAAGTTCATTTTTTTGCTTGTAGCTGTCCAGATCTCCCAACACCATTTATTGAAAAGGCTATTTTTACTCCATTTTATGCTTCTACCCCTTTGTCAAATAGTAATTGACCATAGAGACATGGGTTTATTTCTGGGCTCTTTATTATGTTCCATTGATCTATCTGCCTATTCTTATGCCAGTATCAGAGTGTTTTGAATTCAATTACCTTATATGTAGTTTGATGTCAGGCACTGTGGTCCCTCCTGCTTTGTTCTTCTTTCTCAAACCTGAAACATCAATTCAAAAGAACCTATGCACCCCAATATTCATAGCAGCACAATTTATAACAGCTAAGAATTGGAAGTAACCTGAGTGCCCAACAGTAAATGAGTGGATCAAAGAACTATGACACATTTACACAATGGAATAGCATGCAGCAGAAAGGGAGGAAGAGCTACTACCCTTTGCAACAGCATGGATGGAACTGGAGAGCATTATGCTAAGTGAAATAAACCAGGCAGTGAAAAAGAGATTCCACATGATCTCACCTATAAGTGGAACCTAATAAAAAAAATAAACAAGCAAGCAAAATTTAACCAGCAACATTGAAATAAAAAACAAACTGACAGTAAGCAAAGGGGAGGAGGGAGGAGAAGGGTCATCAAGGAACATGCATAAAGGACCCATAGACAAAGCCAAATGAAGGAAGGCTTGAAGGTGGGAGTTGGGGGTGGGTGGGGCTGGGGAAAGTGGTGGTGGGAAAATATTGACCAAAAAAAAAAAAAAGACAGGGGGAAGCTAAGAATAGTATAGGAAATTAAGAGGCCAAAGAAGTGAAATGTACATCCCATGGACATGAACTAATAGGTGTGGGGATGGTGGGTTGGGGTGCAGGTCAGAGGGGACAAAAGGGGGGGAAATGGGACAACTGTAATAGCATACTCAATAAAATAAACAAAAAAGTGTTAAGTATGTTTTTTCTTATTTTGCCACCAAGTGGAGAGAGCTTATTTTAGTGTAAGACCAAGAGAGAATAAACAGGAGCCAAAAGATAATAAAGACAGATTCCAGGCAGCATTACTTAATCACCTGGTTTGACTTTGCCTGAAGCTAGAAATTCCCCCTTTGGACTTTCTAGTTACCTGAACAATAAATCCTCCACTTCTTTGCATAAGGCACTTTTCGTTATATTTTTTCACTTGTAACTAAAAACATCCTTCTTAATAAAATACTTAGAGCTGGATAGTCTAAAATAACATTGTAAGCTTTCAGTGTCTTATTTCCTGACCTGCAACATAGAGATAATAATTGCATCTCCCCTGAAAAATTATTGTAGGTATAGTGTACAGTATCTAACACAGTGTCTGGTATGTAGTAGGTGATATACAAAGAAGCATTTATTATTGATTTTTTATTAAATTCCACTATGCTATTCTACCTAAACTGGAGAGATAAATTGTTTCCATTTTTCTTTGAAAGATTTTATTGACTAACTCATGTGGTACTTAATATATGACAGGTATTTCTTTAAGCATTTTTTAATATACATTAATTTGTTTAATACTTACAAAACCTATGGAGTAGATATGTTATTATTCCTATTCTATAGAGGCACAAAGAGGTTCAGTAATATTCCCAAAGTCACACAGCTAGTTAGTGATAGGGGAGGATGGCTTCAGGAGCCATGGTCTTTGCCGGAACTTGGTACTGTCACAAGACAGAGCTGGAAGAGTTTATTGCAGTAGGGAAAATCATGGAACATATCTGAGCTGATAAATGATGTTATAGGAGTGAGGTACAAATTCCATGTAACATAATTCAAAAACTTTCAAGTGAGGTATTGTAGCAGTGTCTGTGAAGCATGTCTGTGAGTATGTGCTGTCCACCCTCTCAAAAGGCAATTAAATGAAGACATCTTGTGGGTTTCAGTTTCAGCACCTTGGAGAGGACTTTTTATAATGAGCCAAGCTCCACCTGATGACTTCCAAAAAATCTTACCTCTAACATTTAAAATAATCCTTTGGCAAAGATAATTAAAATGTACATAGAGAAAATATACCTATATGGAGAAAATTGCTGAAGTTCATGAAATGTGGCTCTATTCTCTTGTGATATATTGTCAATCATCTTAGCAACATAACAAGTCACCCTTGTGCATCTCAAATGAAGAAGGAACAATGGTTTGAATAAAGGCAGCTGTCTCACTGAGATGCGGGGGTGATGGAGGTGCTGATACACATCTGACAAGCAGAAGGTGGGTGTGGAAGGCAGAAGGTGGATGCCACAGAGAGATTCAAATAAGGAAATAAGAACGAGAAGGGGGTGTATTCAAAGGAACAGGAAGAAGAACATCTTTCATTAATTAAGAGCCTACCATATACAGGCAAGGTTAGAAATCTTAAATGTATTTTCTAAACCTTAAAATAGTCATGATGATACAGTTATTGATCCTTACTTTACAGATATAGGAATAGGAAGAAAGAAAGGATGAGATGTGGAAAGAAGGAATATGTAAAGCCAGGTGCTAGAGGAGAGAGAAATGGAAGACAAAAGGGAAGCAAAAATCAACATATATGAACAGGAAGATAAAAAATGAGAGAGGAGAGATGATAGTGTTCTTATAGAGGTACAAAAAATGAAGAGAATGAGAGGAAAACCAGCACAAATCTAAATTCCAGTGACCCTAAAAATAGGACAAGTTGAGCCCTTTATCGCATGAAAGATTCCATGGGAAAAGATTGTTCTCATTTTTGGTTGTGCAGAGAACACAGAAAAAGGTTACAAAGGGGGTAGATATTTGCAAGTGTTTTCAGGAGAAAGATACAAACGGATGTGCAACATTGGCCTGAGGTTTTGTGATGGGGACCTGTATGTCTTCTTTCTGCAGTGACCTTCTCTTTTGAAGTAGACTATCAAGGCAGTCCTGAGGATCTTTTTTTTCTATCTAACCCTCATAACAAATAACCTTAGGAGCCAGGTACTATTATCAAACCATCACGAAGCTAGGAAGCACCTGGGATGGGACTCAATTCTGGTATGTTTAACTATAAACCTGAAGTTGTAAACGCCGCCTCTTTTATTGTTAAAAGAGTGGAAAGAAAGGTATCATTGTTTACTCATCTTCTGAGACTATCTGTTGTCTGTTTCCCATCCTGCAGGTGTCTGGCAGAGAGTGAAACACACGGGAGGCTTTGCAGCGCTGCAAGTCTGGGGAGAGGAGAGTGCCCCTCTAAGAAGGACACTCCTGTTCCCAGGTTTCCAGGGTTTTTATTGAGGCTGCTTACTAAAGGTGCACAGAATTGCCAGCAATTGCAACTGTTCTCAGGGTAGGGAAGGAGAGGGGTGAGAGAATGGTCAGGTAATGTTTACCAGGACAACCAAGAGGGAGGGAACACTGGTTCCACTTCAATGGCCATGTTCATGCCAACTTCTGCATTTGGAACTCTGTTCTTGGTGTCACAGGTACACATGCCAAGGGGGTCGAACTTTCACAATCTGGAGAGAAACATTAAGTAGTCCTCTTTATTCTGCTCAGACCACTCTGGACGAACAGTTCACAGGGCTGGTCTAGAGGCATGCATTGCTGAAACGTTTATACCAGAGTTTACAAAGATGCTGCTTCATGGTTGCAACCCTCCTGTAGATGTGTTTTGTTTAGATGATATAGTATTCATTTTTAAAATTGAATTAATTACAAATATTAAAATATTCAAAGATTTCACATAAAAACTCAGATAAACCCCTGTTCACATAGTAGACACTGGAGGCTACAGGAGATCCTAGTAAGCTGAATCTTTCTCTTTTATAATAGCACAAGCAAAAGTCCAGAAGCTGATGTCTGTTGTCTTTCAACCAATCAGTGCTTTCTTGTGGGTTAAGTGCCCTGACTCACCGAGCATTTGTTATATGTCTTCCATCCTTGTAGTTGAGGTTGTGGTCATCCCCACTAAAACCACAGGATAGGGAAATGGGGGAGAAATGGCTTTGCAAAATAAAACCAGGACACTGTCACAAGAAGAGGATGAAATGGATGTTATAATAACAGATTTCTACTTCAATTCTTAATAAACAGTCTCTTCCATTAAAACTTCTGCAAACGAGTAAGTAAAAGTAAGACACTAAACAAGAGCCATCACAGGTCTGATCTTGGAGATCTTTAGATATGATGTTAATCAGTTGCTGGGATCTCGCTCATGATAAACGCTATCCAGGCACCTTAGAACCACTGTGAGCATTTTCAAGTGGCCAGGCCTGAAGGCTGTCTTTCTGGCTAAAAGAACACTGGGTCTGTTAGGAGGCAGCTATTGGTTAATACTGTTCAATTAACAGAGGCTAGCCCGTTTACTCTCATAGGTGAAACCATGAAAGGCAAAGCGGGTACAGGTTTTGGAAAATGCTTCCTCTCCAGCTCCTGCAGCCTGCCCCATACTGGAGAAATGCCATGTTGTGGTGATTCAGGAGAGAAAGGTAAATATACCTTATTTTACCAGGACTCTATATTTTATAGGCACAGTGATAAACAATTTATATTTACTGTTTCATTCAATACTTACAACAACCCTGTAAGTTAGAGGGGTTTTAATACTAATTAAAGATGGGGAAACTGAGTCTAGAAGCTTCTATGCACTTTGCTCAAGGTCACACATTTGGTATTTATTGAGTCCAAATATGACATTGATATTTATTCCCCACTTTCATTATGGTGATGTTAACTGCTCTCCTGAAATTTTCCCATTAAGGCATTTATCATACTGTTGTGTTTGCTCATTTACTCACACCTAACAAACAACACATTTGACTGCAAGCTGCTTGTAAGTACCAGTCTTATCTGTCATATCTGCTAGATCACCACTTTATCACTTAGCAAGGTGCTTGGCTCAGTAGATAACTGGAATGAATATGTGGATGAATTATTTAACTCATGCTTATAAAATTCATATTTATTTTATTCTACAATCATTTTGCATGTTTGCTTAAAATGCCTCTTGGCTCCCCAACGACTGGAATACACTGTTTGCACTCCTTACTTATGTAATAATATGTAAACTTATACACAAAATAATGTTTTATGAAAATTATTTTATAAAATTAGACAATACGCAAATCAGTTTCTGCCTGTTTTTTCCACTTAACCATACATTGTAAACATACTTCTAGAATAACATGTGCAAATCTAATTCAGCCTTTATTATTTTACAACTGAATAATATTTCATAGATAATAAATATACTGAGATCTGTTCAACTCTTCCTTTATTGGTCAACATCCATGGTTTTCTGACTTTTGTTTCTTGTCATTTTAAACATACTTCAGTAGCATCTCTGTACACATATTTTGTTTACTCACACATTTGCATTTATGAAATAGATTTCCTGAAGTGGGATTTCTAGGTTGGTGACAATAGTGTGTGTGGTTTTTTAAAATCGTATAATAGGTATTGTGAAATAGCTTCCCCGGAGGCTGTAGCATTTCTTATTTATACAAGAAACACATGAAAGTATTCCTTCCCTCCCATTCCATACTTGTACATTAATACTTTTATTTATTTTTCATCTGTTGAATGAAAGGTAATGTTTTAATTTGCTTTTCTCCAATACTAACAAGTCAGGGAACTTATCAAATGTTCATTAGGTACTTATTTCCACTCCTGTGAATTGCCAAATTGTGGCAAAGTCTTCCAGAAGATCATCAAACCTATTTCTGCTTTTTGAACACACATCTGGACTACATTTCCCAGATTACTTTGCACTTGGCACTATCATGTGACTAGGTTCTCACCAGTGAGATGTGAGTGGAAGTAATGTGATTCTTCTCTCCCAGTCCTATTTCAATAACACCTCCCATGTGTGATCATTCCTTCTTTTCCTCTGTCATTCTTTTTTTTTATTTTTCATTAAATTCTATTACAGTTGTCACAATTTTTCCCCCTTTACCTTCCTCTGCCCATCCCACCCCCATGCTTCCACAGTCAATTCCTACACTGTTGTTCATGTCCATGGGTCATTCATACATGCTTTTTGTCTAGTCCCTTCCCCTTCTTTCCACCATTATCCCCCTCTTCCCACCCCTGGTCACTTTAAGTCCATTCCATGTTTCCATGCCTGTGGTTCTGTTTTGTTCATTAGTTTATTTTGTTCATTAGGTTCCTGTTATAGGTGAGATCGTATGGTATCTGTCTTTCACTGACTGGCTTATTTCACTTAGCATAATACTCTCCAGTTCCATCTATGCTGTCACAAAAAGTAGGAGTTCCTTTTTTCTATATGCTGCATAGTATTCCATTGTGTAAATGTACCGCAGGTTTTTGATCCACTCATTTACTGATGGGCACTTAGGCTGTTTCCTGCGCTTGTCTATTGTAAATAGCACTGCTGTGAACATTGAGATGCATAGGTTCTTTTGAATAGGTGTTTCAGGATTCTTAGGGTATACTCCCAGCAGTGGAATCACTGGGTCAAAAGGCAGTTCCATTTTTAGTTTTTTGAGGACATTCCATAGTATTTTCCACAGTGCCTGTACCAATCTGCATTCCCACCAACAGTGCACTATGGTTCCTTTTTCTCCACATCCTCTCCGGTACTTGTTGTTTGTTGATTTGTTAATGATGGCCATTCTGACTGGTGTGAGGTGATATCTCATTGTGGTTTTAATGTGCATCTCTCTGATGGCTAGTGATGCTGAGCATCTTTTCATATGTCTCTGGGCCCTCTGTAGGACTCAGAGGCCCTGGAGAAAGGCGAGTTACAAGATGAAAGGAGCCTGGGCCTGTAAATAACCATATGAATGGCACCTACTGTACAGGAAGACCCAGTCTAGTTCCTCATGGAACTAATACAGACATTTGTATTATGTTAAAATATAGAGATTCAGGGGCCATAGAGCACCTACCACTGTCTTTACTAATATCCTATTGATATCATTTGTCCATTTTTTTTTGTATTTTTGAGATGCTTGATTTTTATCTTAATGTTTCTGAACCATTTGTGTATAAGTGTTATCCATTTATTTGCAATATCTCACATTTATATTTTCTCCTGTCTATCCTTTGTCCTTTGATTTTATAATAATATCTTCTTCCTCCATTTATTTTTAATAGTTATTTTTGAATGTTTTGTGTTATTTAAGTTTTTCTCTAACCTGAGGTCTTAAAAATATTTCCTTAAATGTATATTCATACTTTATTATGAATTATTTTCATTGTACATTTTTTTCATTAAGCTGGAGTTTATTTCTCTATGCTCTGTACAGTAGGGACTGAGCATGGAATCTAGCCTGGACAGGCAGACTGTTATCCCAGAAACTTTTAGTAAAAAACCTTCATTTTCTGATTTGAATTAAACTATTATCTATAAAAGATATTAAATTTATTGATATATCAGGATCTATTCTGTATTTTCTATTACTTTCTACTATAATATCTATTACCATGACAATATTGTTTTGATTACAGCATCTTTAGAGTATGTTTTTTATATAGGTGGTAAGATAATTCCCTGTCTGTCACTCTTCTTTTTTTCAAAAACCACAAATTTATTCTTTAATGAACTTATTTTGTCTCATTTCCTTAAAAATAATCAAGGCAAAAAAGAAAAAAAATTAAAAATGAAGCATGGGAATTCTGATACAAAGTTTGGTAAATACATTAATTTGGGAAAGGTGTGTATTTAATGTACAAAGTCATCCATTTAGGAGCCTACCATATCTCTCCATTAATTCAGATCATGTTTTATGCTCTTCAATAAAATTTTATAGCTTTATTCAGATAAGTACTGTGCTTGCTAAATGTATTCATAGATATTTTATAGTTTTTATGACTATTGTCAATGGGTCTTCCTTCCTCCCACTTTCATTTCCCACTGGATATTTTTAATATTGAGTGAACTTTGATTTGTTGCATCAATAATTCACACCACACTAGGAAGCCCTGCCCATAATCATGACTATAGGGAATGTGGAGAAATGCATGCTTCCAAGGGTTTTTGTTTTTATTCTAACAAAATGCAAAACTTCACAAATTACACATTCTACCTGGGATATTCTGGAAACCAGATTGAAAAGCTGGTAGACTACAAGGGAATGGATGAATAATCAGGGTGTGAACAGAGGTTGAGTTAAACCAGCTTATCTGTGGCAGCTGAACTTGTCCATCTTAAAAGGACATAGTAATTCCCTTGGGTAAGTTGTCCCTTGGGTAGGAGTCAACTCCTAGGAGTATACAATGGAGTGGTAAGAGCACATTCTAAGTGATGAGGCCAGGATAGGCTGGACCTTCATGATGAAGACATGAAAAATGAGACCAGGAACACCATGCAAGGGACCAGTAAGGGGGCCGAGCCTAATGCAAGTAATAAGAAAAACTCAAAAGTTCAACAAATAATTGAGCAGGACAAGAACTGGAGACCATTGGAGGACCCAGATGGATAAAGTGCTGTTGTAAAGGGGAAGAATACAACTTCAATTGTGCTTCTTTATGCTGGTACTGAACAATTAGAAAATTAAACAAAATAAATTACATAGGGACGATTTTGCTAAAAGGTGTACAAAACCTGTAAACTTTAAAAAAATTAACAAGATAAATTAAAGAAGAACTAAAAAAAAATTAAGAGATCTGAAAGTGCATTTGTGGATCAAAAGACTCCATATTTTCAAGATGCTTATTCTCCTCAACCTTCAGTCAAAATCCCAGGAAGCTGTTTTCTTGTAGTAATTGATAAGCTGAGCCCAATTTTATTTGGAAAAGCAAAGGTTTTAGAATAGTCAAAACAACTTTGAGGAACAGAATTGGAGGACTTATACTATCTGATTTCCAGACTTATTACAAAGCTAGAGGAATCAAGACAGTGTGGCATTGATGTGAAAATAATGAAACAGAATAGAAAGTCCAGAAATAAAATAGACCCACACATATTTGGTCAATTTAATTTTCACAAAGATGCAGAGCCAATGCACTGGGAGAAAGATTAATCTTTTCAATACTAATTGATTAGTCACATGCTGAAAATAAAAAAGAACTTCAGCACCTTCCTCACATATAAAATTTAACTCAAATGGATTATGGATCTAAATGTAAGAGCTAAGATATAAAATGCATAGAAGAAAACACAAGAGAAAATCTCAGTGACCTTATAAGGCTGTCAAATGTTTTTTAAATAAAACAGACAAACATAAAAAGAAAACAATATCAATAAATTAGATTTTATTAAAAATAAAAATTGTTATGCTTCAAAAGAGTTCTAGAAATCCAAAGACAGACCACTAACTTGGAGGATATATTTTCAAAACATATATGTGACCAAAAATTTACATATGGAACATATAAAGAACTTATAATTCAAAATTAGAAACAAATAATCTGACTGATAGGGTATGAGGGAATTTTCTAGGCTGTGGCAATGTCCCCTGTGTGTTTAGGTGGTGGTTACATGGATGACATCATCTGTGGATTGCATTGCACTGCATACTTCAACAAAAACAAAATAAACATGTGAATAGTAGTAACAAAGTAATTATTATTACTGTAGTAGCTAACATTTATTTACTTCCTACCAGAATTATCCCACTGAATGAATTCTTACCTCAGCTCTGGAAAGTAGGTACCTGTCTCATTTTTTAGTTGAGAAAATTGAGACTCAGGGGCTATGGGACACCCTCAAGGTCACACATTAGTTAAGTGGAGAAGCTGAGATCCAAAACCTGAATTTGGAGTCTGAGATCTTTGCTACCTCTTCATACCACCAAGTACATTGTATTTAAGTCAGAGGCATACCGGGACACATCCAGGGTGACAGAGGCCATCGTGAATGATGGTGAGATTCCTGATGAGCACAAATGGAGAGGAAAGTGACATGAAAACTTCACTGGGCACTCACATGGTGGTCTCTTATCCATAGAACTGGTCTTCTAGGCAAGTCTGTTAGGTTAGAACATGTGATCTAGAAGAAAGGCTGGATTCTCTGGGGCCTCTGAGTGGCTGGTAATTTTTTTTTTTTTGGTCCAGTGGTATCTCTTGAGGGCTCTTTATCTCTCAAGACACATGCTTCTCCAGAGTGAGTTAGAGGGAGGCCGTGTCTAGAATATCAACCCCTTGATTTCAAGGATCTTTACCATCTTAATTCATTGATTTTGCCAGGAGGTCTAGAATAGTGACTAGCTAAGCCCTCAATAGCTATTTGGTCATTAAATAAATCCATCCAACCCTCCATCCATAATTTCATTAACCCCGTGCCCTCCGACAGCTATTTGCCATGTTCAACCTTATCATAAAGTTAGACCCAGTATGTACTATTGCTCACAGCCATGTTCAAACTACCAGAAGTCATCTCTGAGACCCCAGGTATTTGCTAGGATGGATCGCCTTTCTCCCAGAAACTGAGGAAAGTGGCTTAGCATGGCCCCCTTCATGGGTTAGTTGGACCCCCACCTCTTTTCACTTGGCCCAATGCCTGCTCCTGGAAACTCACAAAGCCGGCATTTGACAGGGTTAAGATTTGATTTGACACCCCACTGGGGCACCATTAAGAAACACAATTGTGCCAAGCAGTGAAGTAGCACTTATTGGTTTCAGAGCGGATGGAAAACAGTTTAAGCAACCTCTGTTCTCGTCATCCCAGACACACACCATTGCTCTGTTGACTTAGGAACAGCTGCTGACACTGAGTAGAGATAGGAGCTCTCTGTAAAATCCCTCCTTCGTCTGTCTCCAGCACATTGAGGAAAAACTGCACGCACAGATCAGTCAAAACCCTTTCTTTGGACCATCCTTTTAATTCAAGTTCTGGCTGCTTTTCTCATGGAAGGCAGGGTGAAACTGGGGTATATCAGAAGTCCTCAAGCCTTGAGGGAATAAAAGACAGGGAGAATGTAAGAGAGACTACCTCTAAGGATATAGCTTACGCTGCAGGGAAAGCTGGAAAACTCAGGAGATGCAAAGGGAATAAAAGGTGACTCAGGAATTTTAACGGAGACCAAGTGGGTGGGCGGCCTTATTGTTGGTAGAAGGAGACACAGGTTCAGATATACTTTCCAAAGTCCAAAGGACAAAAGACAACAAAAAACAAACAACAAAGCAGTTCAATGCATACCATAATAATATCCAGGACTTGACAATTTTATGTGTCAACTTAGATGGGAAAAGGATGCCCAGATGGCTGGTGAAACATTACTTCTGGGTGTGTCTGTGAAAAGATCTCTGGAAGAGATGAGCATTTGAATCAGTGGACTGGGAAAAGAAGATCTTCCTCAATAGTGTGGGTGGGCACATACAGCAAAAAGGTGAAGGAAGGAAAAATTCTTTCTCTTCTTGAGCTGGGGCATCCTATTCTCCTGCTCTTGACCACTGATTCTCAGGCCTTTGGACTTGGACTGAATTATACCACCAACTTTCCTGGGTCTTTCAGCTTGTAGATGGAAGATCGTGGGACTTCTAGGCCTCCATAATGAGTGTTCTAATTTACTTATCTCCTTTTAGTTTTTTTTTCTCTGGGCAGCCCTGATTAAAATATGGGAGATCTAAACTGTTCAGATTTCTGGGTAACAGAGATTTTCAGAATAAAGTACAGATGTAGATTATGGACTGAAGAAACTGAAATACTAATATAACTAAAATCTTGAGCCCATCTAAGTTGAGATGTAGTGTTGGCAAGAAATAGATGTAAGGACAACCATCAGATGAAGTCTCTGTATTTGAGTTTCTAGGGTTAGATTTTAAGGTTGATTATGAAACTGGCCCATCTCCTGTCTTCAGGTAGTTCATAATCTAATGTGATGGACATACAGATCTGATGACAGTGACTTGTGGAATGTGCAGTGATTAGGAAGTAAGGGGGTGAGGCCAGTGGAGATTAGGTATTTTTCTTGAAGATGTGAGCAGGGCCCTGGCCTGTGTGGTTCAGTTGGGTGGAGCATCATCCCATGGACTGAAGCATCTCAGGTTCAAATCCTTGTCAGGGTCATGCCCAGGTTGCAGGTTCCATCCCCATTCAGGGTGTGAACAAGATGGTGGCTGATTGATGATTTCTCTCTCACATCTAAGTTTCCCTCTCTGTCCACTCCTTCCTCTCTCCCTGAAAACAATGAAAAATGTCCTTGGGTGAGGATTAAAAAAAATTTTTTTTAAAAGATGAGAGCAGGAATTATTATAGCAAATGATATGTGTGTTGTATGTTTGTAAGCATCCTAGGAAAAGGTGACAGTTGAAACAAGCAGGTGGAAACAGTACATGTTAAGGTCCAAATGAGGAACTAAAGCAGCCAAGGGAAGAATAGTTCAGAGGTGTGGCGGTTTTCAAACTGACAACAAATTAGAATCACTGAGAATGCTTTAAAAATACTGATGTTTGGGTGCCACCTCAAAAGATACTGATTGAAATGGTTTTGGATAGGACTTTAAGATCTACCTAAATCATAATATTTGTGAAACCCATCAGGTGACTCTAACATGCAATCTTAGTGGAGGGCTACTACCTGAGAATAGTTGTTGGACATCAGTGGGTTAATATTTTTGGCCAATCAGCATATGCTCTCACTTCTTTAGTGATAGTCCTTAATTACCTTTTGAGGAGCTATCTCTCCTCATCTGTGAGCAGTCCTCACTAGGTGGCCATATGTGGTTATGAAGGTTGTGCATTGCACAGGGGTACATGGTCAAGGCTGAGTTAAGGTCAAATTCTGGTTCTCTTCATCAACCATGTACAATGGTGGTGGCCCATATCTTAAATAAAGCACATTTTCCCCTAACTTGAACCAAGGTATCATATTGTCTGGCAGCTACTCTGGTTATCAGTTAAGATACCCAGCTCTCCTTTAGCCAAGAATTAGGTACATGACCAAGTATATACCAACAATAACCTCTCTCTCCTTGGAATTTTTGACAGGGATGGAAAAATTGTGGGGGTTTATTCACTCGAGTGACCTGAAGCAATTCCATCAGTTCCTGCCACAAGGACCTCCCCAAACTCCCTGGACCCTGCATTTTTCAAACTTTTACTCCAGCCTTCACATTGATTTAGAGCTTTGGAGAAAACTATTGCTGTCTAGAGGAATAACATGGTACAGGAGAAAAGGCTTAGGTAGGACCACCAGGGCAATCCTCTTGGCAGAGATGATATGAAGAGCCATACAGAGTTCTGATAAGGGTCTTCTTTCTGTGTAGAAGGGATAGCAGGAGAAAACACCCTGAGGTTGGAACGAATGTAGCAGCTTTGAAAAACAGCAGTAAGATTAGTGAGACTGGAGTATGGTGAACAAAGAGGACAGTGTCAGGAGACTACGGACAACATTGGGTACAGCAGTGTGTGATCAGGGACTCTGACGTCAGCCTGTCCCTTCCAGTTGTGTTCCATTGGTCAAGCTACTTGACCTCTCTATCCTTCAGTGTCCTCCTCTGTTAGATGGGGCCAGTAACAGGACCTGCTCCACAAGGTTGTTATAACACATTAATATTAATACATGTCAGGTGCTTAGAACAATGCCTGGTACACAGTGCTTGATAAATGTTAGCTATTGCTGCAAATCGTGATACCAATTTAATACTTATTCTCAATGAAATAAAAGGTCCTAGGAGGATTTAAGCAGAAGAGGGACATGGACTAATTGAAGGTTAAAACGATCACTCTGGCTATTATACTGAGAAGAGACTGAATTGGGCAAGTTGACAAGCAGAAATCCAGGCAAGAAGACCTTCCCTCAGTGACTATGGTGACTCTGAGTCTGCTTTAGAGCTTCTTTCTGCTGCTTCCAAACAAAGGCCCGTTACCGTTAAAGAATTTGAGGCTAACCATGGTGGGAGATGAGGCAGGAGAGACACGCAGGGTCAGATCACACAGGGCCTTAAGTGTGATTCTAAAGAGGTTGACCTTTTGAGTAAGACAATGGGGAGTCTTTGAGGGGAAGTAGAATGATAAACTCAGATTTACATTTCTCAAATATCCCACTGGTGCGGTGCAGATGCTAAACGAAGAGGAGAGATTTAGAGATCAGAGACCCAGAAATGGGCATCCCTGGGCAGGAGACCCATCATTCCCAAGACCTGATAGAGACATTGAGGTCTTGGGAATAATGACTGAGACTATTTCTTTCTCCTCTCCATGGTGGTATGGGACTTCTAATAGAAACTTCAGGTCCCAGGGTTGCAATGGACTGTGTCTTTTAGAACCTGGAGAAATACCATCGCAGATAATATTGGTTTTATGCCAGTGCTGGGAGAAATCTATAAGGCAAAAATGGCAGGATTTAATCAAAGTACTAGAAATAATCTCAGATTCCAGCCTCCAGGCCAGAGGTTATAACAAGGTAGCATGAGGGCCAAAAATTACACAGACCTGCTCTGTTGACCCTCTCACTACTTAAAAATGTGAATTAGTTGCTATAGAGATTTCATATCAAAATTTGAGTTTTCTATACAAAAAATCTGGCTGCCCAGACTTTGGCCCCATCTGCTCTGGCAGTAATGAATTAAAGGCAGAAAAAGTGGTGCTTGATGTCTGGTTACCAGAGCTCCTAGGTGGTCAACTTACAGATTTATCCTACTGTCCATACCTGCAGGCCTTTGGGACTATGACCTCTGCAAAGGCACACTCTGCTCAAGTTTTGTGCTAAAGAGAACCATTAAAACTGTGGTGAAGCTCAGTGCCCACCTGCAAGTAAAACAGACTGCAGTGAGTTACCTGTTGACCCATCAAATATACTCAGCCCCCACTGATACCATGCTTTATAGCCAGCAGTGTCCTGTCAGTTGTCCCCAGCCCCTGCTTTCTGGGCAGCCTGCTCCCTCACTCTACTCCACACATCACTGTGCCTGGCTTCCAGGCCCTTAGAATAATTGGGTCTGAGCAAGCATTCCCTCCATAAATATTAATTCGGATATGCTTGGAGTATGCTGCTTCTTTTAGATGAATTGTTAACTAGCTTTCTATCTGAAGCTTCTTGATGAGCAAAGTGAGATCTCTCTGCTGTCTTCTTCCTCTATTGGGGGTAGGGGAAGGTGGAATTCACAAGAAGTCACAAGGATTCCCCGAGGGGAGGAGAGCTGTGTATGATCAGGCTTCCCGAAGCTGCAAGCACACAGGCCCATCTGCACAATCTTGACAGAACTACCCTTGCCCAGAAACCAGTACTGGTCTTTAGCAACTGGCAAATGCTAATTAGACTCCTGGCTATGCTGCTAAATAACAGTATGAATTGGGTAAGTTACTTAATCTCTCTGGACCTCAGTTTTCTCATTTACAAAATGGGGGTAATAATATGTGCCTAACATGGCTGTGAAAGGAATTTAGGTAGATGATATATATGTTAGGTAGTGCACAGCTGATTCTGAGAAATAAAAAGATATATTATTAATGAGGGAGAGAAGATTCTAGAGATACTTCAGGGAAGTCCATATATTTACACTCTTCTGGACACATGCACAAAATTCAGGGTTTGGCCTGGATTCTAGCTAGAGTGTTGAAGTGGTCCTGCCACACTATTGTCATGTCTAGGTCACCACTGTATCTTGAGGTAGCAAAACCACCCACCCATTTGTTCAATGAGCACTTACTAAGTACCTGCTATGTGCTTTGTATGGTGATAGTCCTTAGGATGCAGTGGGATGGATGCCGTGGATGAGCCGACAATGGAAAGGTGTTTGTTGTGGGAGCCAGTAGGTCTGATGGTTATGAGTTCAGATTTTTGTACTATGGAGACTGCTGGGTCCTGAGCTCTTAAATGACCCTGGCTTACCAAAGTTCACTTTCTTCACCTATAGCATGGGAACAGCATTCTCACCAGCATTAGGGATAATAGTTTCTGCTTTTCTTGCCTGCCAGGACTTATATTTTTAAGGTTCAAATTCAATCAGCCAATGGCTGTGAACTTGCTTTGCATGGTGCAAAATACAAAAGAATGTGTAGTGTTCCATTTTCTAAAAGGAAATTTGCCAGATCCAGCTGTCCCAGGATTTTTTCCAGACTCATAACATGGTCAGGTGCAGCCCTCCTCAGGCTGACCAGCTGGCCGGTGATCAACACCCTGCACTCCCGCTGCCAACCAGCTTCACTTCCTGGGGCGAGAGGGAGGAAATGGCACTGGTTCAGACCACCAAGTTCATGTTGTAAGTGATCATATCTGTGTGTCTTCCAGAAAGACAGAGAACAAGAACCTAGTCATTATTTAGGAACCAAGAAGAATGTCCCCATCTACATGGCATAGATTTTTACTTCTCAGTGGAATTCCCAGCCTTGTCACGGCACTGCCTTTCTGCACAAAATGGCGTTAGCTTGTTAACCCTTCTGGAGAAAGTTATAGGCTGGCATGCTCCTGTCAGTATATATATAGCTGTGTGGACTCTGAAACCAGGCTGCTGGGCTCAATACCTGCTTTGCCCTTTTCTTGGCTCTATGTGACCTTTGGCATGCTAGTCAGCATTTCTGGACCTCAGTTTCTTTGCACAATGGACATACTAATGGTACCTATATAATAGATTTGTTGTAAAGTCAGCAAGTTAGAAGTTAGCATGGAACCTGGTGCACAGTGAGCACTAAATTAATCCTAGGTATTATAACTTGGATGGCCTTATTCCTGGTGTTTTGTGGTTTAAGCACAAGATTAAAGGAATAACATGAAGTGGCTGGTGGTAGAAGAACCTCAATAAATGGCTTTTTATTATTATCATTAATATCATTTATCATTACCTTTATTACTCATGGTGGAGTGAAAATAATGCTGGTGTCCAGCTTGAGTAGGGTAGCCTCTGATTCTCCCCCACCAGGGTCTGGGTACCTGTGAGACAGTGCACCAGACAGCTCAGGGAAAAGATGCCTGAGAGGAAACTGGCCTGGCTCAGAGGGTTGTCATCATTTCCATCTGTCCACCATTCCACCAGCAATTTCCATGTGGGCTGCCATTGAGAACTACTGCTCCTTCCTTGATCTGAGCTCAGACAGACATTGCAGTGGCTTCTCACAGAAACTCACACACTGTACAGTGTTACCTGACCCCACTGGTGTTATTAGGGACTATTCTTAAGGCATTTGAGGAAACTGAGGCAGAAAAAGCCTCTCAGGTTATGACCTTGCCCTCTGGCTGGGCTCTTGCAGCAGTCTCCTCCTGCCTGCTAAGGTTAGACATGCTTCTTTCTCCGGTTGCTCCAGGCAACTTGCGCTGGCTGTGCCAAAAGAGTCTCCAAGGTAGAAGATCAGGGAGATGGAGGCCAAGTCGCTGGAAGCTAAGACCACTTGCTTGGGCCCCCAGCATGGATTTTCAGTTGATCTTACAACAAGTGACCTGAACAATCAACAGAATCTCAGCTGAAATGAATTTTGAAGCCAAGGAGTACAGAGGAAGCTTTGCACTGTCTGGTAAGAGATTTTATGAGTTGAGGGGGAAATGCTCAGTGCGAGGCACCTGCAGCAGAGGGCAGATCAGACAGAAAACACAGCTTAGTGGCTCCCTCCCCTCCTGGAGCAGGGGCCCTGGACCTGCACAGGGAAACCCCCCAACCCTAACTGGGAGAGATTTGGAAGGATACACAAAGTCTGGGAGATTCAGGCTGCACACACAAAGCTAGCAGCATGTCCATAGCTGCAGTGCCAATTGGGAGAGTTCCAGAGAGAAACTCTTATCTTTTGAAACTGTCAGAGGCACTGGCAGGCTGTAGACAGCCCTGACCAAGACAGACTTTCTGCTTTTGGGGGAGGTAGAGTGCGTGGGGAGATCCAGCCATGGCTCAGCATTGCAGTGCGGGTACCGCATAGAGACTTTTTAAAAAGGGGAGGTGAGGCGTGGCTGGGAAGGGACCCCATGCTCACGCACGTAGCAGTTCTGCCAACAAAGAAACCAGAATGAAAGTGCTGTTTGGTCCCACTGAGTCCAGCTGTGCAGGAAGAACAGAAAGTGACATGGTTCCTCTCCACCTTTATTAACCTTTGCTCTTTGTTGTTGATATGGTGGTGGTTGTTGTATTTGTTCAACTGTATTCCTAGATGTTCACTATTTTTGTATTTCGAATCTCAAATTTTACTGTTCCACTGTCCTATTCCATTTTGCCTTCCTTCTACCCTTTCTTGTGTGTTTTAAATATTATTTTCTTCTTCTCTTAGCTTGGCTTTTATTCCATGCTCATTATTTCTTCTCCCTCTATCCTCTCAAAATCATTTTTAGGTCCTTTAGACATCTCATAGCCTTTTTTATTTCTTTTATCCTTCTTATTTTCCTCTCACTTTTATTAATCTTCGATCATTTGTTATTGATATTTCTGTGGTAGTGGTTTTTCTTCCATATTGTTCCTATTTTTCACTATTTAATTTTTAAAAAAATCTCACACGATACTCTTTCTTATTCTTACTCAATTTTGCCTTCTTCCCTCCTTTTTTTATTTACATGATAAATTTTATTTATTTTTCTTTCTTTGCCTTGTTTCTGTTCCCTACTCTTATTATTTATCCTCCCTCTACCCTCTCAGAATCATTTTCCTTTAGGCATCTCCTATTTGTTTTTCCTCTCTTATTATAGTCTTAATCCCTTTCTACCTTTATTAATATTTGCTCATTTGTTGTTGATAGCACATTTGTGGCTGGAGGTTATTTTTGCAGGTGTGGGTTTTGTTTTCTGGAGTGTTTGGTTTTGTTCTGGAAGCACCTATACAATAGAATACAAGACACGGTGGGCAGTTTGACTCTAGTTAACCAGCTGGAGGGAAGAACACACCAAAGAAGAACCCACCGAAGAACAGCCCAACAACAACCAAGACCCTCTTACAACAAGAGGGTCCACATGAACAGGAGGGCCCACATAAACAGGCATCCCAAGAGTATCCAGCTGAGGAGATCAAAGAGTCTGCACCACTGAGTCCTACAGGACTCCTACCACAGAAGGCCACATAATGAAGATGGGGATTCATAGCAGATCAATATAATATGTAGAAAGGAACAAAAAGAGTCACCTGAAATGGGAAGATAAGGAAACAGCCCCCAATTGAAAGGAAAGGAAAAATCCCCAGAAAGATTGCTAAATGATATTGAGGCAAGCAATCTATCAGACAGTTATATAATGCCCAAGGAACTCAGTGAAAGCTGCAAGGAACTCAATAAGAGATACAAGGAACATAGTGGGGACTACATCAGCATGAAAAAAGACATAGAAACTATGAATAAAAGTCAGAAGGAAATGAAGAATACAGTATCTGAAATGAAGAATGCACTAGAAGGAATTAAAATCAGGCTACATGAAGCAGAGGATCAAATCAGCAAATTGGAAGACAAGGTAGAAAAAAATGACAGAAAAATAAAAAAAAAAGAAAAAGACTAAAAAAGAATTAAGAGAGTTTAAGGGAGCTGCAGGAAACATGAAATGTAATAATATTAGCATTATACAAATACCAGAAGGAAAAGAAAAAGAGCAAGGAATAGTAAACCTGTTTGAAAAGGTAATGAGAGAAAACTCCTCTAACTTGGTAAGGGAAGAAGTCACACAAGTCCAGGAAGCACAGAGTGTTCCAATCAAGAGGAACCCAGGGAGGCCTACTTCAATACAATCATAATTAAAATGGCAAATATCAAGCACAAAGAAAGAATTTTAAAAGAATCAAGGGAGGAACAGCTAGCAACATACAAGGGAGCTCTGATAAGGCTATCAGCTGATTTCTCAACAGAAATACTATAAGCCAGAATGGAGTGACAAGAAATATTCCAAGTGATGAAAGGCAAAAGCCTGCCACCAAGACTACTCTACCCAGGAAGGCTCTCATTTAAAATGGAAGGAAAAACAAAGAGGTTTCCAGACAAAATAGTCTAAAAAGAGTATATTTCCACCAAACCAGCATTGTGAGAGATGCTAAAGGAACAACTTTCAGAAGAAGAAGAAAAAGGCAGAGAGAGGAACACAGGTACAAAGGGAAAAAATAGCAATGAATAAGTACCCATAAATAGTAACCTTAAATGTAAATGGATTAAATGCGCCAATCAAAAGATATAGGGTAGCTGAATGGATAGGAAAACATGACCCACATATATGCTGTCTACAAGAGACCCACCTCAGAACAAAAGATCTGCAGAGACTGAAAGTGAAGGATTGGAAAAAAATATTCCAAGCAAACTGACATGAAATAAAAGCTAGGGTAGCAATACTTATACCAGACAAAATAGACTTCAAACCAAATGCCATAAAAAGAGACAAAGAATATCATTACATAATGCTTAAGGAAGTAGTCCAACAAGAGGGTATAACCCTTGTAAACATATATACACCCAACATAGGAGTGCCTAAATATATGAGGAAAATCTTGGACAACTTTGAGAAAGAGATTGACAACAATACAGTCTTTGTAGGGGATTTTAACACCTCATTGTCAATAATGAATAGGTTTTCCAAAAGAGAATCAACAAGGATATAGTGGCATTAATTGACATTCTAGATCAAATGGACTTAATTAATATTTACAGAACAATTCACCCCAAAGGAGCAAAATATACATTCTTTTCAAATGCACATGGGGCATTTTCAAAGATAGACCACATGGTAGGACACAAAACAGGCCTCAACAAACTCAAGAATATTGAAATCATATCAAGCAAGTTCTTGGATCATACTGACTTAAAACTAGAAACCAACCTCAAGGAAAAATTCAAAAACTTCAAATACATGGATAACTGAATAACATGTTATTAATAATTATGGATTAACAATAAGATTAAGGAGTAATCAAAAAGCATCTGGAGACAAATGAAAATGAACACACAACAAACCAAAACCAATGGGACACAGTGAAGGCCATTCTGAGAGGGAGGTATATAGCAATACAGACCTACCTAAAGATGATGGAAAAATCTCAGATGAACAATCTAACCCTCCACCTAGAAGAACTAGAGGAACAACAAAAAACAAAACCCAGAGTGAGAAAATGGAAGGAAGTAATCAAGATCAGAGCAGAATTAAGTGACAGAGACTAAAAAATACAAAAACAAAAACAAAAAGCACAAAGGATCAATGAATCCAGGAACTGGTTCTTTGAAAAGATAAACAAAATTGACAATCCTCTAACCAGATTCATCAAGAAAAAAAAGAGAGAGGACCCAAATAAATAAAATCAGAAATGAAAGAGGCAAGTAACAACTGATACCACAAAAATACAAAGGAGTGTAAAAAATTACTATGAACAATTAATTATATGCCAAGAAATTGGACAACCAGGGCAAAATAGATAAATTTCTAGAAACATACAATCTTCCAAAACTGAATCAAGAAGAAGCAGAAAACCTGAAGAGATTGATAACAACTAGTAAAATTGAAGCATTAATAAAAACAACAACAACAACAACAACAACAACAAGAGAACTCCTGGCACACAGAAGCCCTGGACCAGATGGCTTCACAGGTAAATTTTCCTAAACATTCAAAGAAGAATGAACTCCTATCCTTCTCAAATTATTCCAAAAAAATTCAAGAAGAGGGAAGATTCTTAAACTCTTTTTATGATGTCAGTATTATTGTAAATACAAAACCATGTAAAGACACAACAAAGAAAAAAACTACAGGCCAATATCTCTGATGAACATAGATTCTTAAAATCTTCAATAAAATATTGGCAATCCAGATCCAACAATACATTAAAAATATAATACACCCTGATCATGTGGAATTTATCCCAGTGATGCAAGGGTGGTACAATATTCACAAATCAATAAACATAATACACCACATTAACAAAATGAAGGGCAAAAATCACATGATCATATGATAGATGCTGAAAAAGCTTTTCATAAAATCCAGTACCCATTTATGACCCTCAGCTAAGTAGGGATAGAGGAAGCATACCTCATCATAATGAAGACCATATATGAAAAACCTACTGCCAACACTGTCAATGGACAAAAACTAAAGGCGTTTACCTTAAGATCAGGAAAAAGAAAACTGTGACTGCTTTCACCACTCTTATTCTACATAGTACTGGAAGTTCTAGCTAAAGCAATCAGACAAGAAGAAGAAATAAAAGGCATCTCAATTGGAAAGGAGGAAGTACAACTGTCATTATTCACAGATGACATGACAGTGTACATATAAAACTCTAGTCTCCACCAAAAACTACTTGACCTAATAAGTGAATTTGGCAAAGTAGCAGGATACAAAGTCAATATTCAGAAACTGATGGCATTTTTGATCATCAACAATGAACTATTGGAAAGAGAAACCAAGAAAAAAAATCACATTTATAACTATAGCAACAATGACAAAAGAAGTACCTAAGAATAAATTTAACCAAGGAGGTAAAAGACATATACTCGGAAAACTACGGAATACTGAAGAAAGAAATGGAGGAAGATACAAATAAAAGGAAGCATATACCATGTTCATGGATAGGAAGAGTTAACATAATTAAAATGTCCATACTACCCAAAGCAATCTATAGATTCAATGCAATCCCTATTAAAATATGATTGGCATATTTCACAGATCTAGAACAAATATTTAAAAAATTATGTGGAACAAAAACTGACCCTGAATAGCCTCAGCAATTTTGAGAAAGAAGAACAAAGTAGGAGGGATCACAATGCTTGATATCAAACTATTCTACAAGGCCACTATAATCAAAACAGTCTGGTACTGGCTTAAGAACAGACATGTAGATCAATGGAATAGAACAGAGAAACCACAAATAAACCCATGTCTCTATAGCTGATTAATAGTTGACAAAGGGGCATGATCATACAGTGGAGTAAAAATAGCCTCTTCAATAAATGGTGTTGGAAGAATTGGACTCGTACATGCAAAGAAATGAAACAAGACCACCAATGTGCACCATATACCAGAATAAACTCAAGATGAGTAAAAGACTTAAATATAAGTTGTAATAACATAAAAACCCTAGAGGAAAACACAGGTAGTAAAATTTCAGATATCCCATGCAGCAATATTTTTGCTGATATATCTCCCAGGTCAAGGGAAATAAAGGGAAAAAAATAAACAAATGGGACTACATCAAATAAAAAAGTTTTTGCATAGCTAAAGATGCCATCATCAAAATGAAAAGGGAACCCACATTATGGGCAAACATATTTGCCAAGGGTACATCAGACAAGGATTTAATCTCCAACATATATAAAGAACTCACACAACTCAATACCAGGAAACAACCTGATTAAAGAATGGGCAAAGGACCTGAATAGACACTTCTCCAGGAGGACATACAGATGGCCCATAGACACATGAAAAAAAATGCCCAACATCACTAGCTATCAGAGAGATGCAAATTAAAAACCACAATGAGATATCACTTCACGCCTGTCAGAATGTCTGTCATTAATAAAACACCAAACAACAAGTGCTGGTGAGGATGTGGAGAAAGGGGAACCCTGGTACATTGTTGGTGGGAATGCAGACTGGTGCAGTAATTATGGAAAATAGTATGGAATTTCTTCAAAAAATTAAAAGTGGAACTGCCTTTTGACCCAGCAATTCCACTGCTTGGAATATACCCTAAGAATCCCGAATCACCAATTCAAAATAACATATTCACTCCTTTGTTCATAGCAGCACTATTTACAACAGCCAAATGCTGGAAACAGCCTAAGTGCCCATCAGTAAATGAGTGGATCAAAAACCTGTGGTACATTTACACAATGGAATACTATGCAGCAGATAGAAAGAAGGAACTCCTACCTTTTGCAATAGCATGGATAGAACTGGGGACTATTAACCTAAGTGAAGTAAACCAGTTGGTTAAAGATAAATACCATCTGATCTCACCTATAGGAGGAATCTAATGAACAAAATAAACTAACAAGCAAAATAGAATCAGGGGCACAGAAACATGGGAAAGATTGACTGCTGTCAGAGGGGAGGGGTGATGGGGGTAATGGTGGAAGAAGGGGAAGGGACTAGTCACAGGACTAGTATGAAAGGGCTAGTATTCAAAGGTATGAATGACTCATGGACATGGACAATGGTGTGGGACTGACTGTGGGAGCAGGAGGGGACTGGGCAGAGGAGGTCAGAGGGAGAAAATTTGGGGTGAGTGTAATAGAATAAAAATAAATATAATTTTAAAAATAGAATCTCTAAGGTGGATTTTCGGGGTAAAGGATGCAGTGAAATATTGCTCTCTATCAAGAGTTGACTTAAGAATAAACTGGTAGCTACTTTACTCATCTTATTAAATCACAAGGCAGGAGTCATGTCTGTTGTTTTCTGTCCTCTACATCTAAAATGCTCAGTACATAGCAGATACTAAAAGCATTGCATGGACAGATGCATGGATGGATGGATGGATGGATGGATGGATGGATGGATGGATGGATGAATCAATGTTTCTCTACATCTCCCACTTGCAACATCCCCATAGCTGTGTCCCCTAATGTCCACAGATAACCACAGCCTAGCTCCTGAACTTCTCTCCCAAAGGCAGAAGTTTTACAACTGTCATTTCTTGGCACTTTCATCACATAGGCTCAGTTCCAACTGTATCCACCCCATTGGCTGACTGTACCCTGGGCTCCTCAGAGCTAATCTGAAGTTATAGTCCTAGCTCATATTCTCTAGCAGCCCCATGCTCCCACCTGAAAACAGGTGTATTGGTCAGGATGATTTACTTCATTTGCTGCAACAACCCCTCAATCTCCCAGGTTCTGCACAATAGTGTATTTCGTACTCATTTCACAATTCAATCAGTTATTGAGCTAGCAATCTTACATGTCATCACTTAGCAATCCAGTTTTCTCTCATTTTGAGCCTCTACCTTCCTGTTAGAGTTTTGCTGTCCTCCCCTGGATCATTATGCCCTGAATAAAGACAGTGAACCAAGTATCTCCTGAGAGATTAAGGGCCATGCCTGGAAATGGTGTATACCTCACTCACCTATGGCCCACTGACCAGAACCAGCATATGCCTTCAAGGGAAACTGGGAAATAGGGTTTCCCTGTGTTCCTAGGTCAAAGACATGGGATTCGTAAGCATCTATCTCTGTCACAACAAGCTTCCTTTGTATCTTATCTCATCTCATATCCTGTTCCATAGGACAGAACTTGTCTACTTCTTGTCCTCAGTGACCAGGTTATCCCCAGGCCTTTTGTAAGATGGAGGCTATACCATGTTAGGGACTGTGGCTCTGTCCTCTGAAGATCAGACTAGTGGCTGAGGTTCTACTCCCCATGGGCCTGGCTTTCTTATTTCTGTGCCTGTCCACCTGCTGAGACACCTGGATATTTCTTTTACCCTATACCTCAGTGTCCACCATTTACTTGTAAATGACAAATGATGGCCAAGATCCTTGGTAACACAACTTGCCCCCCTGAATATCAAGCACTCTGATTTGAGTAGTCATCCAATTGCTCAAGCCAGAAACCTAAGAGTAATACTTGACTCATCTCTTTCCTTCTTATTCCACATCAAATCCATCCATAGGTTCAATTGGATCTTTAGAACAAGCTCTAAAACATATCTTCACTAAACAATTTCTGTCAACTTTATCATTTAGGTATAATTTACACTCATAATTGTATACAAATCTGAAACATTAAGCTCCATTCATTTTAACACACAAATATATCTGCATTGTCACCCACAAGATGTCTACATTCCCAGCATCTCAGAAGGCTGCTCTGGGTTCCATTTTAGTGAACGTCCTCCTAAAAGGAACCACTGTGCTGACTTCTATCACCTGTTCATGACCCATCCATGAATGGACTCATGTAGTATCTACTCTTTGCATCTGAGTTCTTTTGCTCAACAGTGACTTATGTGAGTTTTGTGCATGCTGTCAGTTAGGTCAGAAGTTTATTAACTTAGCTATCTTCTTACAGATGGACATTTGATTTTCCAGTTTGGGGCTTCCACGAATAAGGCTATTATAAAGCCTTTCATGTGTCTTTGGTAACCATGAGCACTCATTTTGGTTGGGCACATTCCCAGGAGTCATCTTCCTGAATTGTAAGGTAGATGTATTTTGAGTTTTGGAAGATACTGATATGCAAATTTAAAACCATTTGTACCGGTTCCTGCTACCACCAGCAGTATATCAGAATCTCAGTTTCCACTTCTTTGCTATCATTTGGAATAATTAGTCTTTTTAACCTTAGCCATTCTGGTGGTATAGAGACAACCACATCTCGTCATCTGCAGTACTATCATCTTGCTCCAAGGCACCATTATTGTTCCCTGGACAGCTGCACTGGGCTCCTAACTGGACCCTTTGCCTACTGCTCTCAACAAACTCCTTTCAATCTTCCACACAGCATCCAGATACTATTACTTCCATATTAAAACACTTCAATGACACCTGGTTGCACTTAGAAACAAATCTGTGCTTTTCCAGTGACCTTCAAGCTTCTATATCTCCCTTCCCCATTCAGATTTGAGTGTAAATAATGCCTCCTCAATAGGCCTTTCCTCATTAGCTGATCAAAATAAAGTCCCCGATGAACCGTGACCTACGGAATCCACTGCTGTATCTTTTACACCCCTCTTATCACTCCCCTCATCACCTAATTCACTGGCTTACCTCTGAACTCTGTTTTCCCACTTACCTGTAAGCTTCATGAGAGCGTCCCCTGCTGCACCCAGCACCCAGCCCAGCAACCAATATGTTTTAAACCTTCCACAACTGTCTGTTATGAATACTTGACTTCCTCTGGAAATGGGGTCTTGTGAGGCCCCAATGCATTTTATTTCTTTTCAAGTTGTCATCAAACAACTGCGTTTCTCAAGTAAAGACCAAATTGTGGTAAGTGATATTGAGAGGCATAAGGACTGGCGGCTCAATTTTCCAACCATGCTGGTCTGATTGAAATTCAAGTCCCCAACAAAATTCTGACCAAGAACAGACCGAATCCACAGCTTAATAGGCCAGGTTCCCTCACTCCTCAGTCAGGGTTTTTTATCTGTGCCTCCTTGAAACAGTTGCTAACTTCTCCATCTAAACATGCCCCTGGTCCCATCCAATACTTTTATAAAATTGGCCTTCAGGGAACTCCTGGAAAGTAGAGATTTACTCTCCCCTTCCAGAGTCACCTGTGAGGGCAAGAAAGTTATTGTTACTCCTTTCTCCATTTTTCCCTTGGACAACCTGAGGCATGATCTAATGGAATCTGGCACTCTTCTCTCTGGGCCCCTCCTTCTCTGGTACCCTGGAGGCCTCGCCACCTCCCCACGGGACAGAGATGGGCTGCAAGCATCCATTTACCTCTCCCAGGCTGCATTTGACAGAAGGCAAAATGGAGAATAGCTGATTATAGCTATTTGAAAAACAATGAGTTCTTCTCCTAAGCTGTTTCTAGCCATGTAGAGGAACTGACATACCACAAAACAGGCAGAATAATCACAGCATGTGGGTTTACAGCCACTCTGGGATGGCAGAGATCCCGGGGCAGGCTTTCTGCTGGGCAGTGCTGTCGGATCTCAAACTGTCTTCTCTGACTGCCTCTCTGACTCAGTTGTTCTTTCTCTGTCTCTCTCTCCTCTGATTCCTCCCACCTACCACCACAAATCCTTATGGACCTAAACTCCAAAATGACAGAAATAATGTTTCCACCCCACCCTCCCTTAAGTGCACAGGCACCTGTAAAATGAGATTATTCAGAGATATCTCCCAGAATGTTTCTCTTTCACACATACAAATAAAAACACAAATAAGCACAAACATACACAATCACTGGTGCACACTCACACACAAATACAGGCAGACACACCCACACACATATGCACATACTCACACACCCCTTCTACCCATATGGAACAGCTCTCGCTCCATCATTCATGTACTCTCTTTCTGTCCCTCAGTCTCTCTTTGTTGCTGGGTGTGGACTCAGCACTCTGAAATGACCAAACTTAAGAGCCCCTTTCTGAATGCCTTGGTTTCTCTGTCTCTAGATGCAGATATACATATATGTGCATGAACCTATCTTGTCTCCTTCCTGCTGTCAGCTCTTGCCTTCTTGCCCCACACTGCTCCAGAATGGAGCTTCAGTGCATCCTCTCCTCAGTGTAGCTGTTCTCTTGGTGGGCAATGCACAGTGATGACTTGCATAAATTTCTTTGCGTGGTGTACCCATGATTGATGGCAGTAGCACACGGGCCCACCTTCTTTCCTTAGTGGGAAAGGGTACCTGACAGCGTAGCAAAAGACATGCAGTGGAGCAAGGATCCCTACAACTGAAGTAAGCAAGGTGGGATTCTAGTTCCACCTCCAGCCTACCCTGGCTCTATTTTCTTGGCCAGCTGCTTTCCTTTAAGTACCTGAGGCTCTTCATCTGAAATTGAGGGTAGCACAGGGTGTGTTCTTCATATATACCAATGGTCTATTGTTTATCATTTTTCACTCACTCCCCATTGATTTAGAAAATCTTACCCAGTCAATGTCTCTCTGGGTTCAAGCATCAAGAAATCAAGGACAATGATCAAACTGTGCATACCCTGTCATTGAATCATCCATCTATCCATCTAGCCATTCATCCATCCACATCTTTCCATCTCCACTTTGACCAGCCTAGTCAAAGCCGACATCATCTCCATCCTGACCTACTGCAATGCCCTTCCAGCTGATTCCCCCACTTAAATTCGTGCCCCACTCCCTGTAATCTATCCTCCATCTAGCAGCCAGAGTGATCTTTTAAAAATCTAAAGTAATTCATGCCACTTCCTGTCTAAATACCTCTAATGATTTCCCCTGTTCTTATGATAAAACCCAAAGCCCTTATTTAATTCAAGGTTCTGAGGAATCTCTCCTTTCCCTCCTTATCCGATTCTCCTTATACCATAATCCCTCCAGTCCACTACACTTCGGTTATTTGAGCATTTTTATTAGTTTCTTGGCACATCAACACCGAGACAACTTGCCTGAGTGTTTCCCTTGCCACTTAGATTTCTACCTCCCACAAGCAACATGGTCTGTTGGGCCTAATTAAGCCAGAGTCTGTCACAGTGTCTGGGGTGTCCTGGTGGGCCATGTCACAGCTGGTGCCATTCTCAGTTGCGATTGTGCACAAATGCCCACTGCTCTCTCCTCTTCCTGACCCAAGTTAATGAACTTTCATCTGATATAATTTATTCAGATTATGGCACTGTTTGATTCAAATACTAAATACTTTTGGGTTCAGGGCTCAAAAGACCAGATTTATCTATAGGAAGGACTTCCTAATATAAACAATAATGTGGTTCTGTAACTAGTGTTAGCAGGGTCTTCTATACAAATGGCAACTGGACTTTCTTCTAAGATTATTTGGCCTTGACCTGGCTGAAGCCAGAGGGTGGACTCTCTGTCCCCAGAACACATCTCCTCCACTTGCCCATTTCAGAATTCTACTGCAAATCCTCAGCTCCATGTTGAGATTTTTGTGTCATTGCCTGGTTGTGACAAGTGTTCTCAACTCCTCCTAATCTTATTAAACTGCTATTCCTGCAAAGTAGCTGGGTGATTTTCAGTCCATGCACGTTGGGGTTTAGTGCAACATGCAAGCAGCTGAGCTGATGTCAATCTCTGAATCATTAGCAGCTGTATCCGCCCAACCTCCCCAGCCCCTACCTCAGCCTAGGGCTTCCCTTGTCCATGTTTGACAGCTAAGATACCCTGTGAGGGCTGGGGACCACTTTGCTCTCTAACTCTTGGAATGAAGTAAACAGAAAGGTCAGAGGTGGCTGAGGGGAAGAGTCTCTCCTGGTTCTCTGCATCATGTGGAAAAAGAAAAAAGGACACCTGGGTCTTTCCTGAGCTTTACCCCCTCCCTTCCTGGATGATATTAGCCCAGTTACTTTCCATCTCTGGGTCTTAGTTTGGGCCTCAGTTTCCTCAATTGTGAGAAGTGAAGACGGATGGGTAGTTCTGTGTCTTCACACTCTAATGGGGACTGTGTTCTCTAGGCCATAGCCTGCCAACCGCCCAACCCAGAAACCATGGCTAGTCTGGTGGACTGGCCAAATAGTTAAATGTATATGCGCGTGCGCTAGTGTGTGTGATTCAAAGAAGGGCAGAATTGGTCTCTGAAAAATTATCTGCAGGATGTTAGGATAAAAAATATATAAAAATTAATTTATTTCCTCCCTCCCTCTCTCGCTCTTTGTGGCCTATTTCTTTTTCCTTTCTTCTTTTTTTCTCATTTTCTATCTCCTTCTTCTCTCCCCCTTCCCCTCCTTTCTCGTTTCTTCTTTTCTCTTCCTGTTATTTGATAACCAAGAACCCATCTCAACTTTCTCCAGGTGTCCAGGTGCCTGAGCCATCTCTGTGTAAATAAGAGGTTAGGGGTTAGAGACTATTAGTATCCATTAGGGTTCTCCAAAGCGAGGAAAAAGGGAAGGAGAGAGGGAGAGGGAGGGAAGGAGAGAGAGGAGAGAGAGAGAGAGAGCGAGAGAGAGAGAGAGATTGATTTAAGAGACTGGTGTTAAGGAATTGCTCACATGATTGTGGGGGCTGACAAACCTAACATCTGTAGGGAAGGCCACAGCCTGGAAACTCATGCAGGACATAATGTTTCAGTCTTGAAGCTGAAAATCTTCCATGGGAAACCTCAGTTTCTGCCCTTAAGGCCTCCTTCTCCTGACTGAATTGAAACCCGCCTATATTATTGAGGTAATCTACTTAAGGTCAGTTGACCGTAGGTGCTAAACAAATTTATAAAATAATATCACAGGCACATAGATTTATAACTCATTAAATAACTGGGTGCTATAGGCTAACCAAGTTGACACATAAAATTAACCATCACAGCATCCAATGACCAGTGGTATTTAAGACCTCCAAGACTTTAAATCAAAATTCTGTTGGTTCACCTCATTGACTCCCCCTTTCTGTCCAGTACAGGGGACTAGAAGGCAGTGGTTGCAGCCTCAACACTGACTGTCTACTCAGGGCAACTCAGGGAAAGTGCTGGAGGCCAACATCATAGTGACTTTGCAGGAGTAGAACAGAGAATACAGGTGGCTGAAGACAGATGCACATCAGGGCCAGCAGATCAGGACTGCTGTGGAAGTCTTTTCCTCTTAAACCAAATTTAGTTGATATTCCATCTTGCCAGAAAAAAGGCAAAGAATAAATTTCTGGTACTCATGGTTTAAGAATGACACAAGAGAATAATGATGGTATGGGTTTCATGAAGAGAACACTTAATCATGATAGCATTATAATGAGGGAGAACCTGTATAGCCTCAGGTAGGGGCCAACTGAAAATTCAACAGGGAGAGTTAGGGAGGAGGACTTGCCGGAAAGAAGGCTCCATGCCCATGCGGCAGCCCATCTACACATCGCAGTAATAGTGGTGGTGGTGATGGTCACATTGTAGTTGCAGTGGTAACTGTTAACACTTATTCATCTCTACTAAGTGTCAGCCTAAGTGCTTTATCTATGTACCATCTCATTTGATCCATGCAGCAATGTTACAATGTAGCTATTATTATCATCCACGTTTTATGCATAGGGAAACTGAAGCATGGAGAGGGTATATATTTGCTCATTGTCACATAGCTAGCAAATGGCAGAGCCAGGACTCAAACCCAGGCAGTTTGACTCCCAACTCTGCTCTTAAACACCCTGCCATACTGTAAGAGGTCGTGATCCAAGGCGTGGGGCAAATGTGTTAAATACAACAAGTATGTATGAAGCAGTGATTATGACTCAGGTGCTTTTATGGGCATGAGCCAGCCAGGTAAAGGCAGTGTAGTCTAGTTGCAGTGCGCGGGACACGGCTATGGAGGACCCAGTAGGTGCTTCAAGTTTACCAGTTATTAAAAGTATATAAACCTAAGTGAGTTTAGATGGCTTGGTAAAACCCTAAAATTAGAGGCTTGGGGGACAATAGGAGTCATTTTCTTTAGTCAAATTTAAAAAATAAGGACAACTCAGTCATTTGTAGATGATTGGCTTGATGTGAATATTCACAAGGACGATGTCATAGCCTGATTGCTGAAGAAGGAATTCAGAAGCCAAAATTTCCATGTTCAAATCCAGGCCCTGACGCTCATCAGCAATGTGAGGTTGGCAGGTTGTTGAGCTTCTGTGCGCCTCAGTTTTCTTGTCTGCATAACAAGGATGATAATAGCAAACCTCCCCCCTGGGACTATGCGTATTTAATGTGTCAATATTTGTAAAGCACTTAGAAGTAGACCTGGTCAATTGTGAATGCTGTATGAGTATAGTAAAATAAATTCCTCCATATTTCATTGCAGACTATTTAAATCCAAGTGGATCATCTCTTTATAAGTGATGATTTCTCATTTCTGTCATCTCTATCTCTGTGAATGACACCACCTTTGCCCCAGGTTTCTTGGTTTACATAGAACCCCTGCCGAGCACCTTCCCAAACAGGTCCTGGTGGGGTTTTCATGAGGCAGGGTTGTGAAAACCACACTCTGAGGTGAAACCCCCAGGATTCTCAGTGCCCTCCTCTGTAGTGCTGTCAGCTTCTTTCTAGCTGGTGGAAAACATTTAATGGCTCTTTATCAACAACTCCCCATTCCAGCATTTTACATTTGTTCTGGTCTAGCTACCAGTTCAGCCCTCGTTCCATGCCTCTTTGAGAGATTCCCAATGTTCTGGCCTTCCTGAGCTGCATAGTACCTCTCTTTCCCATCACCAAGCCTTTGCTTGCATTATTGTTTATGTCTAGGATCCATCCTCTTCTCAATCTGACCAGATGTGTCCCTTCCTTGAAGGTCGATCGCACCATCATTTCCAGTATGAAGTCTTTGCCGGTTTGTCCCCTTAAGCAGAGGTTAGTTCCCTCCTTTGAACCTCCAGGGTGAGAGGTTTGCACTGTAATCAGTGAAGATGACAGTCTGTCTTTTACTCTGGTTATCAGGGAGGTGGTGGACCTCAGGGGTTAATGGAAAATATTCTGGGGCCGTAATATCCTGGCTTTGTCCTCTCATTGTTCCACTTACTAAGGTTAAAAGCGTGGATGAATTTTAGCTTTGAGACTCAGCTTTTCTCATCTACACAGTAGCAATAACAATGTCTGCCCCTTAGGACCTCCTAGCTGATCCCGTTTCTTCTTGTTCCTGAAGACCATTCCTCATGCCGTGGTCACAGGAATTCTTTGAAAACTTAGTGCTGCTCTTCTGCTTTGAAATCCTCCCCAAATTTTCCTTTGTGCTCGGGGTTAAATCCAAAATTCTTCCCTTGGCCTGTGTGATCTCATTTCCCATTGGCCTCCCTCTCAGTCTGCTCTGCTGCTGGCCTCCTGGATCTCCCCGACAGTCAGATGTGCCTCAGGGCCTTTCGCTTGCTGTATCCTCCACCTGAAGGTTCTTCCCCCAGTTACCTCCCTGCTTCATGCTTTCATTTCACCCATTCATTGGAGAGGTTTTCTCAGGCTGACTTGCCTACACTGGCACTCCCGGCACCCTTCCACTTGGCATTTTAATTTATTACCTCCAGTCCTATCACACACTTCTGTGCTTCCTGCTCCCTGTTGATCTCCCTCCCAAACACCACCATAGGATATATAACCTCCATGAGGGTAGGGAACCATTGTGTGGTTCACTATTTTATTCCAGACACTGGAAACAAAAAAATTCTTGGCACATAATCAGCTCTTGAGCAATAATTGTTAAAGGAAGGATGAGGCTTCGCACAGTGCCAGGCTCCCGGGGAGCACTCAAGGTGCAGCAGCCATAATTATTGAACTCTTGCTGCTGGAGCTCACATCTGCCTTCCCCGCTGACTCCGAGCTCTTCAAGGGCAGTGGCTGCGTCTGAGTCATCTTGGTATCCCCCACAGAACCGAACATAGAGCAGGAGCCAACCCACACACAGTAATGCCAAAGACCTCTGCAGACATCAGAGGGAAAAACCAGAAAGAGAAAGAAAGAAAGCAGCCCCTTGCCTGGGTGTGCAGGCACTTGATGGATTTGGAACATTTCATCACCCTGTTATCTGTGGCAGCGAAGACACAGAGTCGTGACAGAATAGAGACAGGAGAGCTGTGAGGACTGCCACTAGGCCGTGCCATCCCCCAGGGACCGCTGCAAACATCACTTTGCATTTGAATAGTGGTTCTGTTCTTTGTTCTAATGCTCAAAGTACTGATAACAATCACTATATTTATTGTTGTTTGGCAGGTGCTGCACTGAGCACTTCTCACGTGTTGCTTCATATATTCATCGAAAACACCTCAGGAGGTAAGTTCTGTTATCATCTCAGTATTTCACACACGAAGACAGCATCAGGAATGTGGAAAGACATCACATGGCTGGTGAGAGGCAGGACTGGAAAGCAGCCCCTGGTCCAGGGCCTCGCTCCTCACCACTGCAGGCCATGCTCTCGTGCTCACTTCAGACATGAGAACAGCTTCTCGAACAGGAGCCTGAGCTTGTTCTTCAAAAAATGCGATTCTAGAATTTCTCTGCATGATGTATATACCAGAGGTGCAAGCAATGCATTAGGGGGCATGTGGAGAAATCATCTTAATTGTCCCAAGTATGTATTACTGTACAATCACTTCCTCCAAATGACAGTCTCTTTGGTTTCATCAGCGAAATGGGAAATTAAGACCTACCATGGATAGGAAAGTGTGTAAGCCAGTGCATGGGGCATAGGAGGACGTCAGGGTGTGCATATGGAAGGCAGGGCTGAGTGAGGAAGGAAGGAAAGAAGGGAGGGAGAAGAGAAGGAGGGAGGGAAGGAAGATGGACCACAAGCTGATGTGTGTCAGCAGGCATTTACAAAAATATCTCTAAAGCCTTAACGACACTTTAACTGGCACTTCTCAGTACCAGGCACTGTCTGAAGTGCGTGCATGTCTTCTAATTCTCATGATAACCCTATGGCGGAGCTAATATTCTCCCCATCTTGCAGATGAAGAAAGTGAGGCACAGAAAGGTTAGATGTCAGCTGAGCACTGCTTCACTAGGGCTTGGCACAGCCAAGGCTTGACCCCAAACACCTGGGTTCCATTGAGTCCATGTTGTTAACCTCGAGGTGCTCTATCGAGGGCAAGATGTGGGGCAGGGGGTGGGCAGCCTTTGCCCACATAGAAGCTGATTCTATCCCCTCATGGTGGCCAGACTGGCCCATGCACAGACTAGCATTTTGTAGAAGACTACAGTCAGTTTAACCATGGTACACAGAATCTTCTTCACCTGTGAGGCTGGCATTAGAAGAGGACAAAATTTGTGTCGAGTATCTCCTGTGTGCTTATCTGTGGCCTTAGCCTCCTCCACACAGACTGTCTCCAAGTATCCTCCTCATACCACTGAGGTGGCACATGGAGGAACCATTCTGTTTTTTAAAGTTATTGACTATTTTAAGGTGTGTTAGAAAGGAACCGTGTTATTGGGATTTGAAGGATGCTCTTGATAAGGTTATGGATAAATAATACCGGCTAAAAATAGAAGTGGGTCCATTTACAGAGGAAAAATTAAGTAACTGATCACCCAGAGGTATAAGTATATGAAGGCAAAACATCGATAAGGGCACTGTTTCTTGTAAATCTCTCTGTAACCTTGCATATGAATAAGCTATTCCCACTGTACAGACGAGGAATAGCCAGATTTAGGTCCATCAAATAGCTTGCCCAAGTTTTCAAAGCTTGAAATCAGCAAAGTGAACCTCTCAGTGTAAGTGTATGATCAGTGTGGGGCTCTTCTATCACCATCTCAATAGTCGGTTCCTCGGGCTACACTTAACTCAGAGCTGATCCCCACCCACACCTGACTTTCCTTCTGTCAAGATACTTGTTGACGTCTGGAGGAGTCACTGAAGCCAGTGGAAGTGTATTTGTTTAAATTGTCAAGATAAATTAACTTTTAGAGCTGCCTGGAAGGAGGCCTGTGAGGGGAGCTGTGGGTTGGGAGCCATGAATATGCAAGCACACGCGGCCATTGAATTAGGTGGCTGCAAACATATTTGTAGGCAGCTGCTCATTTAATAATCAGGGACAACCACAGGAATAGACAACCAGTTGCTCTGGCCCATTTGTGTGGGCAAAGTGGTAATTTTATAACACAATTGCAGCAATTAGGTTTCCCCAGACAAAGCCAGGGCAGCACCGTTTGGGAGCAATCTTGGGTGTTGTCAGCTGAAGCCTGCTGCAGCCTCACCCCCAACTGTCAGGCTGAATAACCTGTTTCCTGTAGCTGCAGCCTCATGTGGTGTGGCCTCTGGGCTCAGAGAGACTCAGCATTGCCACCTATGAGCTATAGAACCCCCAGATGATCCCTTAATCTCTCTGAACCTTTGTTTGTCATCTGTGAACAATGATACTATCCATACCTTCCTTTAACGGGTGGTTGTGAGGATTAAAATGATCATGTATCTAAAACCTTTAGAACTATTTAGCACAATAGTTCTCAAACTTCTCTGCACATCAGAATCACTGAGAGTCTTTTAAAAATTACTGATGCCTGGATCCCCCCGCCCTCTAGAGATTCTAATTGGAGCATGACCGTGAGAATCTTTTGAAACACCCCAGGGGATTCCAATGTGTTGCCAAGGCTGAAAACCACTGTTCAAGTACAAAAGAGATGCTTGGTAGACAGAAGCTAGTGTTATCATTTCCTCAGTCCCAGCACTCTTGGGCAGGTAAAACTCCTTTCTCACTTGTAAGGGGTCTTGAAATTCAACAGCAATTCAACCTTGGTCTTCATCCCCTATCTGGCCAAAGTCCAATCCTTCTAGACAGAGAGAAAAAGTAGGGTGTGGTCGGGTGGGGGAAACATAGCTTCAGAGGATCTGGCTGATGATGGGTCACTATCCCTGAGAACATTTTCTTAAATTGAAGTTTTTAAAATAGTTATGAATGGTAATATATAGACAGAGTCGTTAGACTACGGTGAATGAACACTGAAGAAAGCAGTGTTCTAGCAAGACTATGAAACACATAGACAAAGTGGTCAATGTGCGTTATCCCTTAAAATGCTCATCCTCCCTTCTAACCACTGAGTGAAACTGCTGATCCGGGTACCCTGACCCTGATCCCCTACAACAGTTCTCAACCAGTGCTCTTCCAGGAGGGGTATGAGACAGGAACCTTACCCCTCTCATGGATGTGAGAAACAAGCCTCAGCTTCCCTGTCTAACTTTCCTGTGGTGCGTAATACCTTCTATACCTTCTGCCTGCAGTTCTCCATCTCAGAGTTTGTTTTCAGGAAACCATATCTAAAGCAATGTTGGTGATGATGGAGATAGTAATGATAGCTTCTCAAACCAGGCTGCGGGAGTCCAGGGTGAAATAATGAGAGTTGAGAGTGCTCTGAGTCAGTGCTTTCAACGCATGTTAGTCCAATATGAACCTGAAGGCTTTCTTCGGTTGGCAGTGGTGGGGGGGGGGGGGAGGATTGACCCCCTTGAGAGATATTTGTTGTGATTTTTTTCTCTCTATGATGTCCTCCCAAGAAAAGATCCATTAGTCTCTCCATTCTTGTGGCTACTGTCCTGGATCCCCCAGGGGAGTGACTGCACAGGGTGGGTCAGCCCCTGTAACTACTCCCCAAGTCCTTGATATTCTGTATGCTGTGAAAGGCTTGCTCCCTCTGGGCTCTTTCATCAGAATCCATCCACACCAGCTACAAACAACCCCATCACCTCTTTTCTTAGCTTCCAAGAGAGCTAATCTCCTGTCTGGTGCTTTATCATTCCATTGAGGAACGCCCAGGGAACCTGCCAGTCTAAACAGAATATAGTGCAGGAAATCACATTAGACCTCCCTGTAATTCACCAAACATCACAGGCAGTAAAATTCTAATATCTCACCGACTCTTTTATAGTAATGAGAATAGAAACAGATGCAACGTCAATTCAGCCTTATTGCAGTATTACGATTCTCCTAAAATACTACACTGAACTCCAGCTCTGGGGAAATCCCATGATTACTGATTCAGAACTGCCCTACAATGAGCCTTCAGGATTTTTAGTCTGATGGTACCAAGAGAACATTGTGCCTCTTAAAAAATCATTCCCATTAGGACCTTGAAATATAGGCTCGTAGAAGATTCATTAACAGAAGGGGGCCTGGTGGGGTAGAAATGCAGATTGACGACTTGAGACAGGCACATGAGTGAATGTTGGTCCATATTTCTTATTCTCTACTGACAGCATCTTCAGGCCTACCTGTCAGAGAAGAGCTTAGTCATGGCTCCAGAAGAAAAGTACACAGTTAGAGATGGAAACTGTGTGGATGGTGACAGGAAAAGGACCACACTTCCTGCCGAGGTGGAGTCAGTGGACAGACATCCTGGTGAGTGGCACTGATGTGGTTCCAGACAAATTCCTACTTCATAGGAGAACCTGAGCTAATAATCAGAAGGAGGTGGCAGCTTGCCAACTGCTCCCGGCAGCAGGCTGTGCCTGGCTTCCCCTTGGCAGCTCTGCCAAGGCCAGGCTGCCTATTGGAGCTTCAGTGCTGAATTATAAACTGATAAGGCTAGAACGTTCTAGAGGAACACAAAAGGGATCAGAGTCCCAGCTGTGAGAGAGTCCATGGGATCGAATGGTGAAGAGCTTATGGAAGCAGAGAACAGGAACAGGCATATATTGAGCGCCTAGGGTGTGCCAGATTCTGTCATGTGTGAGCTCATTTGACCATGAAGTGGCCTTGTGAGGAGTGAGCAGGAAATAGAGGCACCGTTATTGACAGCTTCCTCTCCTCACTGCCCCAGTTCTCTTCAGTGTATCACATAATAGCACCTCTCACAGTGTCCTTTTCTCCCAACCGAGGACGTGCTCCTACCATGTTTACACAAAGTGCATTTAACCAGCCTCCCAGCACCTCCCCTGGGCCCCTCCAATGTGCTACCCATACTGCAGCCAGAACGATCTTTTCAAAAGGCAAATCTGAGTGAGTTTTTCCTCTGCATATAACCTTTGACAACTTTTATGTCTCTTAAGATAAATGCCAAACCCTGAACAAGGTGTTCTGGTACAAATCCCTGGAGGACCCAGCGTCGCCTCCCACCGCAGCCCTCTTTGCAGCATGCCAGGACTGCTGGCTTTCCTCCAGGTCCTGCCACACCACGGCCTTGAGCTAACAAGCCTTTCATAAGTTGTTCCTGTGCCTGGTACACTCTCCCCGGCCCCTCCTACCTTCAGGGTTTGACACCTGCTCTTCTTCAGACATCAGCTCCCTGTTCCTCTTCAGCTCCTGACGAGGACAGGGCCCCTTGTCACATGGTCCTGCTTCTCGCCTTCCATGCTTGTATTGTGTGTTCAGCACATTGATTCATTGAGTTTTTATCATGTTCACGAGAACAGAGGCTTCACCTGATTCTTGCCCATCCAGCCTGGGAACCAGTACAGTGCTGAGCATAGAGTACATCTCAGTTGATGGGAAATTGTATAAAATGTATGTCTTCGTTTTACTGGAGAGAAAATGGGGACTTGGGGAGGTTAGGCCATTTGCCTAAGGTGGCCCAGCAGAGCTGGGGCACAAACCCCTCACCGGCCTGAGACAGAGACTTGCTCAGCCTGCAGATATATCAGCCGAGGAAGGGTCCTACAGAGAGAAGGAGGGAGTAGCTTCTGAGCATTTCAGTTGCTGGGGAAATAAATGGATTGTGCTATGGTTGGCCCCATCTCCACTCCATCACAAGCCGTTTAAGAGGCCATGCTCCTCAGAGCTACCCTCAGCTGTGGGGGAGAGACTGATGGCCCCTAAAGAGCCATCTCATTATCCCAAGGGCCAAATTGGGACCCTAGGAAAGGATAACTGGCTCATCAATAAGCCTGGCACTAATTCTGTGACTACACAGGGCAGAGTCACTGACCAAAGGCTGGTTACTTCAGCCCCTCGGCACCCTCTCCTCTGAGGATAATGATAATTCTCAGAAAATAAACACAGCCCTTCCTGAGCCCCCAGAAGCCATTTGCTCTAATGTGGTGTAACTGTCTTAAGTGAGTGCCTGATGAATTAATGGGCCTGTTACACACAGCTCATTGTGCATCTTCATCCACGGGCATGTGCACTGGGCACCAGTGGGAGGCACTCGGAAGACCGGTAGCAGAAAGAACCAGATGGAAACAACGGGCACCTGCGTACGTGTGCACATCTGTGCATGAACGCACATCTGCAGCTGCTGTGTGCCTCTGAAGATACGCATACCTGTGTAAGTATGTGTGAGCATGTCTGAGCACATGTAGGCATCTTGTGCATAGGCACATGTGAGCACTTATTGGCTGGGGATTTGCACACCTGTACAACTACTCCAGTACCTGCAGGCCTGCCTTATTATCCGGCATGTGTCCATACTGTAAGGTATGATCCATAGGCGTTACTCAAGAAATATTCATTATTTTAGTAAATAATAAAGACTGCCTACTACTACTAATAATAACAATAATTATAATGAACAGAGAAAACAAAGCATTTTTAGACAGCATGAAAAAGTAGGAGGTTCTCCAGTATAGCCGTTTGCTAGATAAAAGTGTCAGGAGAGCATATTCCTTCTCTGACCCTCAGCTTCTCACCTGTCAAATGAAGACTACAGTCAGCATAACAAGCAGGAAGTTGAGAGTGTCAATTCTAACAGGTCCCCTTTTTCTTGTAAGAGGTAAGCCTGTTCCTTGAGAGAGGAGTTGGCTAGAGGGTCACACAAGGGGATTGGAAGACAAGTGGCTAAATCTTGGAGGATTTACCAAGATAAAAGAGGAGAGAGAGCCAAAGTCAACAATAGGATGACTGGGTGCTGTAGTGGGATTTCAGCCTGTGAACTGGGGGTTGGGGCACCATGTTGTATTCTCCAATGTATTTGTAGGTCCACAAAAAAGACAAGGAACCTAGGGAACTAAAGACGCTAGTGAGAGGTGGTAAAGTGTTTGACCTAGGAGTGGAACCGAATGCAGTAAGAAGCAAGGTCAGGAAGATGAAAGATAAGGACACGGAGAGGAAGGGTTTAAAGGCTTCCAACCAGCTGATAAAGCAGAATTAGTATAAAGAAGCGAGAAAGCTGTTTTGACCGAAGGCTGTGGTCAGGGATGTCAGAGGTGACAATTTCAGGGGAGGGGTGGGTGGGGATGGTGACGGGGAACGTCCATGATGAAGGTCAATGGAGGTGTATGTCATTGAAGGAGGAGAGGGTTAGGAATGAGGTTGAGGGCCGTGAGGGGTTCTTTTTCAGAGAAGGGGGGATCTTGCAAACCTTTGATAATCTCGTAAAAATTATAGACCCTTTCCCTGTAGAAAGGCCGCATTCACAATTTTTTATGTAAGACTCAAAGGACTCTGAACTCCTGGGCCCACTGGACCCCGGATCACAGGAGAGTAGCTGTTTGGCTGATCCCACCATAGTGAAGGGGGGCCAAAGAGTGGAGAGGCAGGTGGGAAACAGGAGTCCAAGTCCTCATCAAAGGCAAGGCAGTGATGGGGAGCTGAAGCGACAAGGAGGCAGAGGATGCAGTAGACCCAGGGCTGAGATGCCCAGCTACTTAGCTGGCCTCCCGCGGGACTGTGCCATGAAGTTTTCCTGCTGGGACTGTGAACAACACAAGGCTCTCTTGGGCCTCATTCCCTCACAGCTGCCACCTGAAGGTCTGTGGGTACTGCACAGAAAGATGAGAGTCACAGAGATGGTCTCAGGATTGCTTTCCCACAGCTGCTACCTTCCCTCTCACTCTCTCTCTCTCTCTTTTTTTTGGAGCATGACTTATTTCCATTTTTTATTCCTGTTACTTCTATTCTAAGATCTGCCTCCAGCTGTCTGTCTGCCACCTCAGTGTGCCTTGCTGTCTTTATCCAACTCCCACTGCTATGCTCCTGGCCTTCTCCCTTTGTTGGGGTCTCTGAGCAACTTCTCTCCTGAGCACCTTTCACTCATCTCCCACCTGGGGTCCCAGGTGCCTTTTCCCAGAGCAATCCTGTGCAGACAGTCAAGCTTCATAGTCCCCTTCCCTCCCTCCCCACTGAGTTTCTGTTTATTCCACCCGCCCTTTCCAGAACATATCCAGGCACACCTCAGATGCTATAGAAACTGACAGTAGTTCGTTCTTTCTTTCACTGCTTCCAGCAGGGCCAGGCTGCTCAGCGGGGCCTGACAGTGGCTCTGGAGAGCCAAGTCTTGGCCACTCACCAGTGACTCACAGGAGCAGACCACAGGACACGGCTTTCCCCACTACCTGGCCACTGAAAGCAGGTAAACAAGCCCTGGTCACTGAGTGGACAACATCAGTGTCCATCAGCCTGAATTTCCCAGCTGCACTGGTGAGAGTCCCTTAGTCTGAGGACTTGGAAAAGCCGGTTGCTGAATCAGACAAGAAGGCAAGCCAAGAATCAGTGGTCTCCACTGAGCACTTTCGGAAGAGCCTGAAAAACTTGTCAGCCGAAAAGTGAAGATGAAGAAGTCCTTGGGTTTCATGCCCTTGTCTCAAGAAATTGTTGAGAATCTAAAGACGGATCATGACCTTTCCACAAGTAGTTCAAAAGTTCTGCTGGGAGCCCTGCTCCTTGTCATCACTACTGAGCACACTGCTCAAACATAGGATGTATTGTCTGTGTTATAATTGCCTGTTGACCAGTTAATTTTCTTAATAGACCCTGATTTCCCTGTGGGAATGTGTCTTCTTCACTGTTGTATCTCCATTGTCCAAAACAGAGGTAGGTGTGCAGCAGCTTCTCACTTAGTGTTTGTTGAGTGAATAATTAATGGAACAAATGATGAATGCTCTAATCCATAATTTATATCTTAATAACGCATTCAGAAAGAACTCAGTGTTACAGACTACTTCATTTAAAATCTGAAAATAGCTAGAATTTGGTTGAGAATGATCAGCATTGTTCCACATAGAGTATATTTATGCAGTATCTCCTATCTGCCAGGTTGAAGGTGTTGAATTGTGCCAGTAGACCAAAGTTTGGAATGCAAAAAAGCTATACATGGGGAAATGGTGAAACATTCGCAAAGTTTACCTCGGACACTTCTAGGGAAGCCTAAATTTAAAGTATTCTTCCATGACACACATTAGACCAAGTGCTGGAATCTGGGCCCTGATTTGGAGTTCATGATGACAGCGCACAGGTCTGGTTAAAATGTGTACTAGAGTCTCCAAGCTGAAGTCAAGTCTTAGTTTTTTTTCTCTCTGGAGACACATTTATTTTTATTTTTCCTACTTTATCTTGAATGTGTGAACCAACAGCAAATGGAATGGAAAGACAATGCTACCAAAACAATAAGGCCACTTCTGCCATCCACAGATAGAGCTAGTCGTGAAGATCAAACCAGGAGGACCACTGCCACTTTTTTGTTTTACATAGCAAGAGACAGTGTAGGAATCAATCAGGAGGTGCTCCTCTCCATAGTTCCCTCTGGTTGGTCCTCTCAGAGGGTTAGCAAACTGCCAGGATTAACAGACCTGAGGAGTGGATTCTCTGTAGCACAGACACAGGGCCAAGGGGGCGATTAATTAAGACCAAGGCATGGCTGACACCAGCTCATGAGCCTTTGTGTCATAGAAGGGCATCTGACATTCAGTCAGCGTCAGGGAAACCTGGGATGGAATCCATGCTCTGTGTCATTCTTGCTGTGAACACCCAGGTAATTTATCTCATCACAGCTCATAAAATGAATAAGATCACATTTGCCATGAGAAGTAAATGCAATCTTTATGGAAAAATACCTGACTCATTCATTCACTTATACCTGTGATCAATGATAATAGCTAGCATTTGTTGGGTGCTTACTGTGCACCAGGTGCTGCTTAAAGCACTTTATACATACTAACTCTTTCAATCCTTAGAATAACGCTAAGAAGTAAGACTTATTATTATTATCACCATTTTATGAGTGAAAAAAGGGAGGCATGGAGAAGTTCAGTAACAGGAGAAAGGTCACACAGCAAATGAGTTTTAGACCTATGATTTTAACCCAGGATACCTGGCTGTGGAGGCCATGTTCTTAGCCCCCTATGCTCACTAAGGACTAGAATGGCTCTAGGTGCAGAAGAAACAGCGGTGAATAAGACAAAACCTCTGTTCTCATTGTGTTTACGTTGCAGTGGGGGTGAGAATAATTGTAGGCAGTGGTAAGAGCCATAAAGAAAACAGGCAGTCTGGGTCAGCTTCTCGGAACCAATAAAATTTGAGTTGAGTTGAGATTCCAATGACTAGAAGGAGCCAACCAGATGATGACTTAGGGCAAAAGTGTCCCAGTCAAAAGGAACACAGCAGGCACCAAGGCTCTGAGGTAGGAATAAGCCTGGAAACATCAAGAAACAGAAAGAAAAGTAGCCGTACTAATAGATGTGAGATGATATCTCATTGTGGTTTTGATTTGCTATTCCTGATGATTAGTGACATTGAGAATATTTTCATAAACCTGTTGACTATTTGTAAGTCTTCTTTGGAAAAATGTCTGTTTAGTTCCTGTTGGTGAGGATGCAGAGAAATTGGAACCATTGTACACCATTGGTGGAAATGGAAAATGGTTCAGTCACTATGAAAAACAATATACAGGTTCCTCAAAAGATTAAAAATAGAACTACCATATGATCCAGCAATCCCACTTCTAGGTATAGACCCAAAGGAAGTGCAGAAATTCCAAGAGATGTTAGCACTCCCATGTGCATAGCAGCACTATTTACCATAAAGCCAGGGTACGGAAACAACCCATGTCCGTCAGTAGATGAGTGGATAAAGAAAATGCATTATATCCACATATACACACAATGAAATATTAATCTCAAAAAAGGACGAAGGGCTGCAATATGCAACAACATGCTAAACCTTGGGTACATTATATTAAATGAAATAAGCCAGTCAAGAAAGGGCAAATACTGCATGATTCCTAACAGTAAACTCTTAGAAGCAGAAACAATGGTTGCCAGGAGATGAGAAGTGGAGAACATGGGGAGCTGCTGTTTAATGGGCATTATGTTTCAGTGAGGCAAGGTGAATAAGCTCTAGAGACCTGATATGCAGCACGTGCCCTAGTCAGGAATACTGCATTATACACTTAAAAAGTTGTTATAGGTAGATCTCATATTAAGTGTTCTTGTCACAGTAAAATACACACAAAAATAAAAATAACATGGGAAAGAAAGAAACAGTGAGAGGCGAGAGTACAGTGGGCAAGAAAAACTGGTAAGTTACAAAACAGGTGAGAAAATGGTGGTCAGGTCAAGCCAGCGGGGTGAGAAGCTAGACGACCAGGGTGAGAAGCTGGGTGAGAAGTTGGAAACTCAGGGTGTGAAGTTGGATGACCAGGGAGACAAACAGGGTGAGAAGTTCCATTGCCAGGATAAAAAGTTTGATTTTTCTGAATGCAATGGAAATACTTATGGAATAGTCTTTAAAGGAGAATAGAATCACCTAATTTTATTTTTTAAAGCCACTCGGTCAGATGTGTCAATAATAGATCTAACTCCTGCCTGGCATAGAGTAAGCACCCAGTAAACGAGTCTCCACGTGATGTCAGGTGCCTAGAGAAATGATGAGGAGGCTACTCTCTGTGGAGTCAATGCCACTTGAAGTCCTTTCTCCTCCAAGATTCGTGGATGCTGTGGGGGCAAAGGATTTCGAGACTATCTTGTTTGATCCTCTGCTTCAGACAGGACGCCTTGCAGGGCAATGAGCTATACTCTGTGGTGATACCCTACTCTCTTTACAGAAGCCTCTTTCCTTTTTCCATCTGGCTTTGGTGCATATCTTAAAATGTCACCTGAACCAGAGCAGTATTTATACATTAATACCCCAACTGCACCATTCAGTTTGCCAGGGGCAAAGGCTGTGACTTTCTGCTTACCAACCATTGAAGCCAGCTCAGATAAAAATAGTATTTCCCCAGGTTGGCTTCTGAGACATTAATCCTTAAATCTGATGCCTGATATTGGTTTCCTCCCACTTTGGACCAGGAGGACTGACTCATTCTTTGGGTGCCAACAACAATGCTGGTAAATCAAAACGTCTTGCTTTAAAGAAGAAGAGGTGCTGGATTTAACAAGGAGCAGAGAGCTACAACAGGAATCCAAGGCATGTTAGCCATGGGCAACCCAAAGTCCTGGACACCCCACTTCACATGCAGCCTCCTCACTCCATCTGCTTTTCCCTCACATTTGAGTAGCTGCCCACAGGACCAAAACTAGACCTGACACCTGGTAAAGGTAAAGGTCATACCTAAAGTATGGGCTTCTAAACCACATGCAAATCTTGGTTCTCCAAACAAGTATCACTCAAAGTATCTTTGAGTCTCTCAATTTCATTACGTCTGTGTGGTGTGGGTTTGAAGCCGAAGGTTGGCTGGTGTCCTGACTGGTAAGCAAGTCCATAAATGGTGATAGATGTGAACCTAGGTGATGTCACAGCTTCAAAGTGGTAACTAAGAGCTGAAAGTGAGTGTAGGCCTCTTGGGAAACAGGGTGAAATGGAAAGATTGTGCTAGCCCCCTTTTCCATACTCTAAGCCATAACATTACTGGATAAAATAGTTTCAAATAAATAATACATGATCTGATGTCAAAGCAAAGAAGGTTAATCCTCAGCTCATCTAGTGACAGTGAGAGGCCTTCCTTCCCAGCTCAGTGGAGGGCAAGATCTGAGCCTCTGAGGCTGGCCATTAATGCTCTCAGAGAAACTGCAGGCAGGGCTGTGCTTCCATGGGCCAAAGGACCAGGAAAGGGGACTCCAGAATAAGCTAGGGTGCCAGGAAAAGCATGCTAAATAAATAAACGTGGTGGGAGAAACAGCCTTCCAGCCCCAAGACAGAGTCCAGAAGTAAATGTCTACCCAGGTCGCTGATAGAAAATGGTTATTCATAAAGTATGAGAGCCCTGGCTGTGCATGGGGTATAAATGATAAGCCTGAGTTCTAACTACTCACACAGAGTAGAAACTCCAGACCATGAAATTAATGTAAAAGCCAGCCAGGAACCAGGGAGTCTCTGGCAGAGACAGCTGTAGAACCAGCCTGGCATTCCTCCCAAATCTTGGCACATGCACGACTCCTGTAGAAGGCAACTCCTGCCCAAAGGGAGCTCACGGGCAAATATTACAAAATAAACTATGTTAAAAGTGATGCAGGGACTAAGAGAATTTATCTCCAAAGAGACATTGCAGGAAAAACCTCTATAGATATAACCTAACAGGAAGAAAATGGAATGCAGGTAGAAAGAACATGTAAGGAAGAAATACAAAGCAAAGAAACACAAGTGAAGGGAAAGAAAAGAGTAAATTAAATATGGTCCCTTCTTGGCCAGTTGACAAGGTGGCAAGTAAACATAGGTCTGGATAGGGGATGCTCCTAAACAGATAGGAAGCAACACAGGAAGCAGGAGGATCCAAAGTTCCAACTACATTTCCTTTCCGGCCTTGGACGGCTGGCTGCCCTCTGTCCTTGGAGCCAGGAGTTGCTTCTGGTTTCCCTGGCTACCAAGTCTGTTCATGCACAGAATCAAAGATTAAATATGTTTGCACCAGAGTGAATGGATAGAAATAGAAAGCTGGCTTTCCTCAACCTATGCAGCATTGCAATGAGTGGCCTGACCCGCCCACCTGCTCCACAGAAAAGACCTAAGTGTATCCTTGTGTTTGGTGCATTAAGAAGCTTAGGAAAGTCAAGAGCTTTTTTCCTTGTTTCTCACTGCAATATCTGCTGGCCTAAATGTGGCCTCCTCAGTAGCATACGTGAGCAGGAGATGGCAATGGTAGGAAAGTCACATGATGTCAGCACTAACCTATGCCTTTGGATGTGAACTTGTTGGCAAATTATAGCCTGTCATTTATGAGTGAGTGAGTTGAGAGGCAAATGTCAATTTGAGCAGATTCCTTTTTTCTCTTTTGCACTCCAATTTAGGGAGGTGGCACAAATACCATAAGGTGCATACCTAATGTTTGAGTTTTAAATTCAATAGTGGATGAGGGGCTAGGTAGAAGAAAAGAGTGACAAGAGGGTTTTTATGGGTTATTGAGCAACAAGTGTGGGCAAGGTAAAGGAATAACAGAGCCTGGAGGGATCAGCTCTCCTCCTTCATTCAGGGAAGAATCAGGGAAGAGGACCAGGGCTTTATGTCAATGGCAGCTGAGCAAGGACAGGGGAGGGAATCAGGCTGAGCTAACAATGTCCCATGGTGGCTAATGATGCTCCTGGGATCTTGGGAGCAGGAGCAAGTCTCAAACATGAAGGACAGCAAATTGTTTGGCAATGTGTCTGTGGAGGGGACCATGGTACCATGTGAGAATATAGTCCTTTTGAGTCCCTTTTTGAGTCCTATGATATTAAGACTATGGGAAAGCAATTTCTGTGCTGTAAGCTCCCTGAAGTGAAGAAATGAGGCTCTCTTAACAGTTTCTACCAAGTAAAGCGTGAGATAGCAAAGCTGTTTATTTTCTGAAAGTGTTCTTTCTTCCCTGCCATGGGACTCAGGCACGTGGAGCAAAACAGAAAGACCAAAGTGGACATAAAGGCTGCACTGGGTCAAGGTCCTTGATCCCTCTGGATTCTTGTTTGAGAGCTAGGGGGCTCAGGGTGGGAGCACTGAGAACCTTGGAGGTAAGGCCTCAGGCTTCATCACATTTTCTGCTTAGGGAAGCACAAAGTTAGGGTCAAGTTTACAGCAGAGGATTATTCAAGGGATTTGGGGTGAGCTATATTAGGCACCCAGATAAAGGGTAGAGGAATTTCAAACTATTTTGACCTGTATATCTGTCCTTTCTTTTCACCCTCTGGGCAGTGTTCCCACAGCTTCCAAGAAGCCTATCTTAGCTTCTCTTTTATGTACTTTGACAGCCCACAAATCATTTGAGCTGGAATCTTTCATCTTTCCCTATTTGATGTGCACATTGGGTAAGGCATATAAATAATAAATATAACAGCTCACATTTACTGAACACTTACTAGGTACCAGGGATTAGTTTATTTAATCCTCACAACAATCCTTGGGGGAAATACTAACATTCCTCCTGATACGTTAGTTGTTAAAACTCAGGCTCGTGTACTTAGCCAGTGATAGAGATGAGAGTGAACCCAGGCAGAACAACTCCAGAAAGGCAGGCTTGACCACATCTCAATGGCACACTAATGGCCAGGTTGATCAGACTGAGAAGTGCAACTCTTTTGTCACCAGGTGACAAAGCCATGGAAAGATGATTTCCATCACTAACTGAAGCTGCTGAGAAAAAACACAACACTTTTTTAGGAAGGTTGCATTTCCGAGATAGCTTTGCCCCTGCCTACTGACACCCTTTAGGAATCAGGTATGGATTGCCCCAGCAGCCACGGCAAACACTTTTTTTTAAATGGTAGGTTTTGATGAAGAAGTACAAATTGCTGGTTATAAAAGCAGTCACATGGATATAAAGTACAGCACAGGAAATATAGTCAGTAATCTTGCAATAATTATGTGTGGTGTCAGGTGGGTACTAAACTTACCAAGAGAATCACTGTGTAAGTTATATAAATGTTTAACCATTACATTGGACATCTGAAACTAATAGAATATTAAATGTTGCCTGAAATTGAAAAATTTAAAAATCAAAAAAGGTAGAGTTCATTTTTTTGGTACAGTTTTACAGAAAAATTGAGCAGGTAGTAGAGAAAATTCCATTTATACACCTCACCCCATGCCCCCATCTCAGTACTCTGTTTCCCCTATTACAACATCCTCATTCCTGTTATAACACCTACATTTGTTACAACTACTATATGTTAAGTCCTTAGTTTACACTAAGGTTCTTTCTTTGTGTTTTATAGTAGTTCAATGAGATTTGACAAATGTACCCACCATTATGGTATCATATCGAGTACTTTCATCACCCAGAAAATTCCCTGTGCTTCCCTATTTATCCCTCCCTCCCCCCAAACCCCTGGCAACCACCGAGCTTTTCACTGTCTCTATAGTTTTGTCTTTTCCAAAATGTCATATAGCTGGACTCATATATTACTGTGTAGTTTTCTCAGACTGGCACTTAAGGTTTCTCCACGTCTTTTTATGGCCTAGTATCTTATTTTTTATTGCTAAATAATATTCTATTGTATGGATCAATCACAGACTGTTCATTCACTTACCAGAGTGTCTTGGTTGCTTCCAGATTTTGGCTATTATGAATAAAGCTGCTATAAACATTTCTGTGCAGGTTTTTGTGTGTATATATGTTTTCAACTATTTTGGATAAATACTTAGGAGCATAGGTGCTGCATCATATGGTTATGTTTAGCTTTGTAAAAAACCGCCACTCTGTCTTCCAAAGTGGCTGTACCATTTAGCATTTCCACCAGCGATGAATAAGCATTCCTGAGGTCTGCATCCTTGCCAGCATTTGGTAGTCTGTTTTGTTTTTTGAATTTTAATCATTCTAATAGGTGTGTAACAATATCTCATTGCTGTCTTAATTTGCAGTTCCCTAAGGACATATGATGTTGAACACTTTTCATATGCTTATTTACATCTATATATCTTTTATAGAGAAGTGTGTATAGATCTTTTGCCCACTTTTGATTGGATTGTTAGTTTTCTTAATGTTGAGTTCTAAGAGCTCTGTATATTTGGGGTGAAGGTCCTTTATCAGATGTCAGTTTTGCAAATATGTTCTTCCCACCTGTGGCCTGTCTCTCCATTCTCTTAAAAGTGTTGTTCCCAGAGAGTAGTTTTTAATTTTAGTAAAGTTAACATCAGTTTTTTTCTTTGATAGAGTGAGCTTTTGGTGTTGTATCTAAACACTCATCAACAAACCCAAGGTCGCCTAGATTTTCCTTTACATTATCTTGTAAAAATTTTGTAATTTACATTTGTCTTTACAAATTTATATAATGTCTTTACATTTAAGACATATTTCAAAGTAATTTTTGTGAAGATTTTTTTTTAATATACAGATGTCCAAATGTTTCAGCGCCATTTGCTGAAAAGACTATTTTCTTCTCCATTGAATTTTCTCTGCATCTTTGTCCAAGATCAATTGACTATATTTGTATGAGTCTGTTTCTGGGTTCTCTTTTCTCATTCTATTCTATTCTATTCTATTCAACTCTATTCTACTTTTTGCCTAGGCTTTCTCCAATACCATGTTGTCATGATTATTGTAGCTTTGTAGTAAGCCTTAAAGTCATGTAGTGTTGGTCCTCTGACTTGGCTCTTCTTTAGTACTCTGCTGCCTAGTTTGTGTCTTCTTCCTTTCCATATAAAACTTTAGAATTGTTTTATCAAAATCTACAAAAAAGTTGGCGATATTTTGTTTTTGCTTTAGATTTTACACTGAATCTATAAATTAAGTTGGGAGGAATTTATATCTTAACAATATTGAGGGTTATCTATGAATATGGAATATCTCTATTTAGATCTTGATTTCTTTCAACATAGTTTCATGATTTTCCACATATATATCCTATCCATATTTGGATAGAAATATGCTTATCATTTTTCGGGCTAATGCAACATTGTTATTTGTTTTTAATTTCAAATTCCAACTGCTCATTGCTGGTATATAAGTAAAATAGGCTTTTGTATATTAATACTATATCCTATGACCTTGCAATCCCATATATCCTATGACTGCTTATTAGTTCTGGAAGGTTTTTTTGGTTGATTCTTTGAGTTTTTTTTAAATAGACAAGCAGAGATATTTTTTCCTTCTTCTCCATTCCCTATACATTTTATTTCCTTTTCTTATGTTATTGCATTAGCTAAACTTCCAGCACTATGTTGGATTGGAATGGCAAGAAGGGGCATCATTGTCTAGTTCCTGATCTGAGGGCAAAAGCACCTATCTTCTCTCCATTAACTATGTTAGCTATATGTCTTTTAAGGTAATTTTTACCAAGTCGAAGTTTTCTGAGAGTTTTTATTATGAATGAGTGTTGAATTTCATCAAAATGATTTTTCTCCATTTATTGATAATGACCATATGCTTTTTCTCCTTTTCCAGGTTAGCGTGATTGATTGAATTATATGATTTTTGCTGCTAAACTACTCTCATAAACCTGGAATAAATCCTCTTGGTTGTGGTACAGTATTAATTTAATATGTTGTTAGGTTCTATTTTCCAGTGTGGTGTTGAGGATGTTTGCATCTATGTTCACAAGAAATATCAGCATGTGGCTTTCCTTACTTATGTCTTCTATCTGGTTTTGGTATTAAGATAATGCTGGCCTCATAGAATGTGATAGAAAGTGTTGTCTCTGCTTCTATCTTCTGGAATACATTGTAGAGGATTAGTATCACTCTGCCTTTAAATGCTTCATAGAATTCACCAGTGAAGCCATCTGTGCCTGCTTTCATATTTTTATGGAGGTTATTATCGATAAATTCAATATATTTAATAGAGATAGGCCTATTTAGATTATCTATTTTTACTTCTGTGAGCTTTGCTAGTTTATGTCTTTCTTCATGAATTAATTTATTTAATCAAATTTAGGGGCATAGAGATATTCTTAATTATCACTTACTTTTTTATTTTTAATGCTCATGGGATATATCACCTCTTATTTCTAGTGTTAACAATTGGTACCTTCTCTATTTTTTTCCTTGGTTAGCTTGACTAGAGGCTTATCAATTTCACTGACCTTTTCAAAAACCATCTTTTCATTTCATTGTTTTTCTTATTGATGTCCTGTTTTGAAGTTTTATCAGTTTTTGTTCTAATTGTTAGTTTTCCTTTCTTCTTACTTGCTTTAGGTTTTTATTGCTCTCCTTTATCTAGTTCTCCAAGATGGAAGCTTAAACTATTGACTTTTGATTTTTCTTTTCTAAAATATACATTCATCCTATATTCTATTTTACCCTCTTCACTGGCTGGGAGTGGGGGTAGGGGGCTGGGGAACTCCTGTACCCAACAGTTCTTTGCTGGATTCTGATACTGTTTGAGTCTGCCTTTGAGGAATACTAACGTAACAAATTAAGAAAGAAAAACATATAAGACTTCTGCCATAATAACATTCTCCTAAAAATAACTCCTGTTCAGACTTTTGAGTACTTTCTTACAGTTTTCATCTTTCATCTTTTTTTAGAACTATTATGTTAAATACACAAACCATAAAATTTACCTTTGCGACCATTTTAAGGTATACAATTCAGTGGCATTGTTATATTCACAATGTTGTGTAACCATCACCACTATCTTGTTCCAGAACAATTGTGTCACCCCCAAAAGAAACCCTATACCCATTGGCAGCCACTCCCCATTCTCCCCTTCCTCTAGCCTGTGACAAACAGCCTTTATGTCAACTTTTCTCTCTTTATGAAGGTGTTTATTCTGGCTATTTCATGCTCAGTGGCATATTTTTTAAAGCTAAGTTTATTTATAGTGTATAAGTATATGTACCTTATTTATTTTTATTTCTTAATCGTTATCTGAGGATATGTTTATTTATTTTTGAGAGAAGGAGAGAGAGAGGATCATCAATTGGTTGCCTCCCATACACGCTCCAACCAAGGATCAAACCCACAACCTAGGTATATTCCCTGACCAAGGATTGAACGCACAACCTTTTGGTGTACAGGGACAATGCTCCAACCAATTGAGCCACCCAGCCAGGGCTACCTTTATTTTTTAACTTACTATTGCGCTTTAAGTGGTCATGACACTAAGTGTTACATACTCTTCTCTTGAGAAAGTGTCATAACTTACTTATTTATTAGTTTGGGTTTGTCGCAAAATTTTACTGTGATTTCATTGGTGTGCTGCTGTAGCTAACGCCATGATGAACACCCCCATGCGTGTGGCTTCTTTCCAGCTTATTTCCTTGGATTTGATTCCCATATGTGGAATCCCTGGATGGAAGCATGAAGCATTATGATAAACTTCAAGCTCTCTTTGTAATATCTCCAAATTGCTTTTCAGTAGGGTTATATTAACTTTCCACATTACTAGTCATTTATGAGGTACCTGTTTCACCTTATCCTTGTCAGTTGTGGTCATAATTTTTTGTTTAAGTCTCCTTGGTTTGTGACATATGACTTTGAAAACAAAGATGTTTTGAGTTCCTCCATTCCCTCACCATTGGCAGAGTGATTTTCTCAGAAAAACTGGCATATCACGCCAGATAACATTTCCAATTTATCGCTGCCGTGAAAGTGGCTGCAGGATAAGAACAAATACAGTCTGTGTTCAATCTATTCAATTAGAACAGAACAAGGAATTTATTTCAACACATACAAATCAGCAAATCCCATTTTGGTAGAATTCCATTTAGCATTTATATAGGCTTAATTAAATCACTGATGGGGTTTCTTACAAAGAGAAGGGCCTTCAGGAAATATGCTTCCTAAAAATTCCTTCAACAATGGTTGGGGGTTGGTAATAAGTAAGTGATACAGGCTGGTTGTCAGAGTCCTTTGCATCTCCTCCAAGTTTCAGACTTCTGCTGGAGCCCTGAGCTTATAAACAGTGAGTTGAAGCTGGGCGTGGGGCAGGGGAGCATTGTGTCACTAGATATGTCAGTATTGCCCTCTCTGGGCTGCCCTCGTATTGGTCCTCCTTTCAGAAACAAGCATGCCTTCTAACACAGGGCCAAGATTTTTATATGTCAGCAACTGAGCCCTCACCAAAGTGGGGTCAGGAAGAAAGATGAAGGAGCCATTACCAACAATTCTGGTGAAAACCAATGGCTTATTCAATTCAAGCCAGTCTGGCTGGTTCTCCAGCCAAATATGCTTTCTAATAGCACTCTCTGTTTCTCACACCCCCCTCCAATTACAAAGTGCCCCATAGAGAGTGGCGAATGGCACTATTTATGAGTAGCAAGGTCCCTGTGCTTCCAATGCCCAAGCCAATATGATAACATTTGGGGGGCTCTACTGATCAGTTAAATATCTTACTACCTTTCCAGTGTGGGACTAAGCTTTACCTGAACCTGGCGGATCAAACCCAAGGAGGAAAGTACTGTAATTACCCTCATTTTACAGAAGAAGAAACAGCTTAAGACACATTAAGGGATGGGAGTTAAACCCAGACATTTACCATCTGGTTTCTGAGTTTGAGCTTTTAACTCCAGCCCTGTGCCCAGATTATGGAGAAGAAAAAGCTAAGGATGACTTTTACAGGTGCATGCGTATCTTGTACGGAGCCTAGGAATATGCAAACATCATTGCCCATGACTGTTCTCTCTGGATAAAGCTTGGGTTTCTGCATTTAAAAGCTTGTAGGAGAATCTTGCAGCTAACTAAACCTGAGGGTGAGATCCAATATATTGACAGATTGGCAGAGTAAAAGGAGTTTTTTTTTTAAATTGTGCTTCAATTAGTTAAAACTTGTCTCCCTAGTTTCTTTTCATCGAACTCTTAGTCTCCAAGAATTTTGAAGTCCATTTGGGGGAAATGACAATAAATTCCTTCCCAGAGCCTGGGGCCCATCCACTCCCTGTAATTTTTAGGTGAGGACCTGAGAAGGGCTGTCACCTTGCCAGGATCACACAAAGCCTGAGCTGGCACCTCTGCCGTTACGTCCTCAGCTCCAGGCTCCCTCCAGGAGAGCACTGTCATTTGTCCTCTTTTTGAAAGACAGGGGGTAGCATTTCCCTGGGACAGGTGAGTTCCAACTCAGGTGGTTCTTATTTACAAAGATGTGAACTCTATTCGTTTTGCATTGAAGGCCCCAGGTGGCAGTGATGTGGTAGGTTAATCGCCTCTTCGACTATGAAGATATGTGAATTGGGAAGAAGCTGAGTGTAACAGAAAAATAAATTTGAGAGTTGAGGACTTGGGCAGGAATTCTGCTTCTGCTATCTACTGTGTGTTTGATCCTAAGAAGCTGAATAATCTCTCTAAGCCTGTGCTCTTCCCCACGGCACCCTGGGTGTCTGCCACAGAGACTGACACATATCAAGCGACACCTACATTCATTCAGCATAACTCATTCTCTTCTAAAATGTCAGTGAATAATCATCATCATGGTTTCTGTTATCTGGCTGTCTGGTTCACCTTTGTTCTAAATCTCTGACCCTAGGAAATAATTTAATAATGTTAAGCCTCAGTTTTATTGTCTAGAAAATAAGAGTAACAAAAGACTGTTGAGAAGGCTAAATCAGAGCAGGGCATAGAAGCTGGTACTCAGAAGACACTCAGTGAAATTTTTCTGTTTGTATCTATCTACTTACGGGTGGGAGAGGGGGCAGGAGATACAGAGAGAAAGTTCAGAAAGGACCATATTTTGAGTGACCTTCAATGTTACACTGTGGAATTGAAAACTTATTTTTATAAACATCAAATTTTATGGAACTAATTCCAAACTGTGCAAGTCTTGGGAAGCCTCTTCCTACCATGCTAGAAAATGTCCAAGACAAGCATATCAGAAAGGCTGACAGGACCTCCTTCCCTCCCTCCCTTCTTCCTTCATTCCTCCATAAGCCTGGGCACCAAGTGACAGGTCTCATTTGCTTAACCTTTTTCTCCTGGTTGCCAGAGTTCTGATTGGTTGCCACTCCCAGAAGTAATTTACCAAATCCTGAGTGAGTGTTGAACACAGGGAGAAGCTTAAACCCATCCCACTTGGCAGGGAAACATACCCCCAAATCTTATTATAATCTGTTCTTTCTCTCTCTGTTCCTTGTCACCAAGGTATTTGGAGCCTCTGTCTTCAGCCTCCTCCTCTCATCCTGTCTGATTCATGTGTTGATGTCTCGATTCTGAGCCAGCTGCTGCAATAAACTGTGATATCACAGGCAGGATTTATTAGCAGCAAAAGCATCTGTCAGGAGAGAGTAGGAGAAGCTGGGGAATGCTTCACAAGGAGACAGGAGGCAGAGCTCAGACTGGGACAATGATGCAGGATATTGCCACACTGTTATTTACCAATATTTTAATTTTTTTTCTAGTATTTTGGTGGGCTTTTTTTAGATTTTTATTTATTTATTTTTAGAGAGAGAGGAAGTAAAGGAGAAAGAGAGGGAGAGAAACATGAATGCATGGTTGCCTCTCACACGTCCCCTACCGGGGACCTGGCCAACAACCCAGGCATGTTTCCCAACTGGGAATCGAACCAGTGACCCTTTGGTTCTCAGGCTGGCACTCAATCCACTGAGCCACACCAGCCAGGGCAATTTACCAATATTTTAAAAATAATAATAATAATAATAATAAATAACTTATTTACTATGTGGTTTTAAATACATTAGCTTTATTTTTTTTTAAATAATCCAGTGACATAGGTATTATTACTCATATTTTATAGGTGAGGAAACTAAGATTCAGGGGTCTTCATAGCTTGTCCAGCTTTGCATATCTAGTCATTGATAAACCGAGAGTTTCCATATAGGTCTGAAGTAATATAAAGTTTATGCTTTTAATGACGATTTCCTCTCATTCAAAGACCCTCCCCTAACAGAATAAGAATTGAGTTACTATTTCTCATACATTCTTAGGGGTGAGAACGCAGATTGTATATCAGGACAAGTGGAGAAAGCTCTGAAGATGGACACATGGCATATGCAGGAGGCAGGGTGAGAAGGCACTGGCTGGGATCAGTGCATTCTTCCCTTTAGGTCAGAACAGACACTGAGAAACTCAGTTTGGCTGTGGATACTGACCCCAGAGATGCAGGTAAGCAACTGAGGCCTGGCGTGAAATCATCAGCTTAATTCCAATAGTCTGAGATGGCAGCAGACCCTCATAATATAAAGGTTATATGAGTATGTAGCCTCATCTGGGGACTGGGCACTGCATGAGAGCATAGGACCAGCTCTAGCCCTGATAAACAAGCCTGACTCAAGGCAGGCAGGGCAAGGTGGCCAGCACCTTGGACAGTGAAAAAGTCCTTGAGGAAATCTATGAAGTGAATCAGGCAAAACCTAGGAGTGGGGCTCAATCACTTTCATGGCCATTCCTGTACTGAGCATAGAGAAATCAAAGATGACATTCATGTACACGAGTAGTTAGTCCACAGTCTACTGAAGCACAATTGAAATGCAGCATGACAAGCACTAGGTTTCATGGAGGAGCATGTAGCCCCCTGGAGGGGTGCAAGGGAGTGGCAGCATCAAAGAAGGCATGATAGAGTAAGGGGTATGCTGCCAGCTCAGCCAGGGGAAGAAAGGGTGGGAGGTAGAGGTGAGTCTGAGAAAGAGCAGCAGATAAAAAGACTTGAAGGTGGGAAAGAGCCTGATGCATATTGAAAATCAGTGTTAGATTACCTTGACTGGAGGGTGATGTGCAGATGGGGGTGAGGGGAGAGAAACATTTGGAAAGAAAGAGAAGCAAAACCTAAAAGAGTTTTCACAACCCCAACAATGAGTTTGGTAAGTTCTAAAAACTAAGGAAAACTGGATGCCTGCTTTTCTTTAAAAATAGGAAGATGTCACCATGGCAAGTGTGGCTCAGTTGGTTGGAGAGTCGTCCCATAACCAAAGGGTTACAGGTTTGATTACCTAAGTTGTGGGTTTGATCCTCAGTCTGGGTGTTTGTGATCTCTAGTCTGGGTTTGTGCAGGAGGCAGCCCGTGGATGTTTCTCTCTCACATTGATGCTTTCCTATCTCCTTTTCTCTCTTCCTTCCTCTGTCTCTAAAAGCCATGAAAAAAAGTGTCCTCAGGCAAGGGGTAAAAAGGGAAGATATGGCAACACTGGACCTACATTACTGTGTAACTTGGAGCTGAAGAATAGCTTCTCCATTTAAAAGGGTGTGCACTCTCCAATTTCCTGTATCTCCCGCCTCCACACTCTAGCAGTCTTGGGAGGACAGCTGAGTTTTATTTTGAGTATTTATCTTAAGCTGGAGAGCAATATGATCTTATCTTTACTGACATCACTCTGAGTTCTCCAGCGATGAGGGGTTGAAGGATTGGAGGGAGACTTATTAGCTGGATATCAATATTTTATAGTTGTAAAATAATGGTTTGAATCACAATTATGGTGGAGATAGAGAAAAAAATTAGAGAGAGAGAGAGAGAGATTTAAAGGAATTATCTCATTCACACAATTATCAAGACTGGCAAATCCAAAATCTATAGGGTAGACCAGCAGGCTGAAGACCCAGGGGCTAGTCACAGTTTGAGCACAAAAGCAGCCTACTGGAAAGCAGTCCTTCTTCTCCAGAAAGATCAGTATTTTTTCTTATTAAGCCTTCAACTGACTGGAGGAGGCCCACACACATAATGGATGGTTATTTGTTTACTCCAAGTCTATTGATTTAAAAGTTAATTTTATCTGAACAATACCTCCACAAAAACATTTAGAATAATAATTGACCAAGTATGCAAATATTGTGACCTAGTCAAGTTAACACCTAAAATTTACCATCACAGGGAAATTTTTTTTTGTTAATATCAAAATGCCTATTAAAAATTCAAGAGTGAGTGTCATACACACCAGAAACCAAGTCTTGCCTGACACCTGTGTTGGCAAATAAGTCTTATTGGAATGTCCATCCACTTACATAATGTATATGACTGCTTTCCATGCTACAGAGACAGAGTTGAGCATAATGTACCAGAGACTATATGGCCTTTAAAGGCAAAAGTATTTACTACCTGGCCCTTCATAGAAGAAGTATGCTGACTCCTGATATAGACAATTAAACATACATGGCTGGGACTCAGTTTTCAAGTCTGAACTGGAGGTGTGAATGTAGAAGAGAGTAATGGATTAGAAATGACATGAGTATCTGGACAGGGTTCCAAAGTGCCCTAACACCTAGAGGTCAAGCAGAGGTGTGTGACAGCAGCAAGGAATCTGAAAGAGACAACCAGGGAGATTGGAGGACAACCGGGAGAATGTGGCATTACAACAGCTCAGAGAGGAAAAGTCTCAAGAAGGAGGTACACTATGTCAAACTCTCCTGAAATGCAAAGTAACATGGGGACCCATGTGCCCCCTGGATTTGGCAGCATGATAGATGGGTGGCATTGATGATTTTAAATCAATCACTGAAGTTTTGAAAAATAAACCACATTAAAATAAAACAAAGAGAAAATGACATATAGAGCAGTTAAAATATCAAAAATAGACAATGTTTTCAATGTTACAGGATGGGGGGCATGGATTTATAACTAAATACTTTTGTTAAACTATAACACATACAGAAGTAAGCAAAAATCATAGGTATGCAAATCAAAGATTTTTCACAAAGTGAACACACCTATGAAACCACTATTCAGATTATAAAACAGAATATTACCAGCATCTCAAAAACCATCAATTGTAGACTATGTGATTGTATCTTCCCAAAATTTATGTGCTGAAACCCTAATCCAGAATGTAATGGTGCTTGGATAGGGGGGCCTTTGGGAAGTAATTAGATCATGAGGTTGGAATTCTCATGATGAGATTAGTGCCCTTATGAAGAGACAGGTGAGTGCTTTCTTTGCCATGTGAGAAAACAAAAAGATGACCATCTGCAAGCTAGGAAGAGGGCTCTACCAAAATTAAATCATGCTGGCTCCCTGATCTCAGGCTTTCCAACTCCCAGAACTGTGAAAAATAAATGGCTGCTGTTTAAACCACTTAGCCTGTGGTACTTTGTCATGGCAGCTGGGGCAGAATAAGATGCCTTCCTTGGATACCTCACAGTCTCTGATCTGCTCTAGGCATGAACTTCCAGTTTTTAGTTGTTTGACAATACCTTTATTTCACCTTCACTTTTGAAGTATATTTTCACAACAATAGTAATTCTTTTATTTCAGTGCTTAGGTTAAATTGTTACAATTACTTCTGAATTCCATAATTTTAGTTGGGAATTGGACCATCAAATTTTTGTTCCTCCTTTTAATGTGTTTGGTTGGCCAAAGAGCCTGTTCAGTTTTTTTTTTCTGTAAAATAAAAGACACATTTTTCATTTTTACTAATAACTTTATTGATTTGGATATTTTGAATATGTTGGCTATCTCTGGCATAGTATAATGTTGATTGTTCTCAAGTAATGTCTTGATTCGATCTTTATCATCTTCAACTGGTTACCCAACTGTGGAGCACTGTCCAGCAAAAAATCTATTTTTCCTTTCTTGAAATAATAAAGTATAATATACCAAAAAATATTGCATATTTCCTTCCATCTTCAATATGAAAATGGTTACACAAAAATTCACCAATTTTGGTAAGTTTTTTTTAATGCACACTGATATGACAGCTGTGCATTACAATCTAACAATACAATCTAACAAAATTGTTTCAAATGAAGTTAAAGACAAGTAAGTGCTACTAGAACTATCTTTTAACCCTAGAGTTAAACCCTGTTTAGGGTTTCTAAACAGAAAAAAACAAAACTTTTGGTCAACCCAATAACCTACACCTTCCTCCCATACACACAACTTATTTCAGCTGCTTTTACAATTTTATCTTTCTCTTTGGTTTTTAGAAATTTTCTACAATGTTCTTATATGTGTTTGGAATTTTTAAATTGTGCTTGGAGTTTATATTAATTCTTCTTTTTTTAATTGTTGTTCGATTACAGTCATCCCAATTTTTTCCCTGTTGCTCTCCTCTCCCCTCCCACCCCCTCCCCTGCTCCCTCAGTCAGTCACCACCCTGTTGTCCATTACCATGGGTCCTTTATGCATGTTCCTTGATTAGACCCTTCCCCTCCTTTCCCCTATTTTCCCTTTCCCCTCTGTTCACTGTCAGTTTGTTCCTTATTTCCTTGTCCCTGGATATATTTTGCTTGCTTGTTTGTTTTGTTCATTAGATTCCACTTATAGGGGAAATCATATGGTATTTGTCTTTCACTGCCTGGCTTATTTCACTTAGCATACTGCTCTCCAGTTCCATCCATGCTGTCGCAAAGGGTAGGAGCTCCTTCTTTCTTTCTACTGCATAATAGTCCATTGTGTAAATGTGCCACAGTTTTTTGATCCACTCATTTACTGGTGGGTACGTAGGCTGTTTCCAACACTTAGCTATTGTAAATAATGCTGCTTTATAGTAATTCTTAAATCTATGTGTTTTTTCTATTTTGGAAAAATCTGTTTTTACTCCATTCTCTCTATGTGTCTATCTCTCTCCCTTTCCTTTTCTTATGAGACTTCAGTTGCACAAATGTTAACTCATTTTATTTTGTCCAATTTGTCCCTTAAGCTCTTTTCTCTATTTTGAGTCTTTTCCCCTCTTTCTGATAAAACCTGTATTTTTTAAAAATAAAATCTGGTTTTTCATTCCAATGATTTTCTCTTCAGTTGATTCGAATCTGTTATTAAACACATCCATTGAGTTTTTAAACTTGAACTACTTTCTTTCTTATTTTTTAAACTTTTGACTTGATGTTTTTAAAATATATATTACAGTTCTCTGGTAAAATTCTCCACCTTGTCATCTATTCAGTTGAACATATTGATCAGAGTTATTTTAAAGTCTATGTCCCATAATTCCAATATCTGAATCACCTGTACTGTGTCCCTATCATAGTTCTTCTTGGTTCCATTTCTTTTATGCCTAGTAATTTTTTAATTGAATGCTGGACATTGCACATAAAAAAAACTGCCAGTCTATGAATAATGATATTTTTCTCTAGCATTTATTTTAGCTACTGGAAGGCAGTTACATTGAGATAGGCCACCTTAATTCAATCAGATATAGAGGTAATCTAAGGTTGGGTTTCAGACTCTATAAGGTACCGTATGTAGTGTACCTTTAGTACTGGGGCAGAGCCCTTCAGAAGTCCCAGCTGGGATCCTAAGTGCTTTCAGGGTCCAGAAAACCAAAGCTCTGCTTTGATTCTAAGCCTCTTAACAGAAATATATTCTTAGTTTCTTAATTTTCTCCTGTGACAAATATGAATTGGCAAGTGCTTTGGGCAGAAAAGTGGCATAGAGTTTTAGGCTTACTTCTCACTGGCATCTTAGCCCTTCAACTCCTGGCTGCTTTGGCAACCTAGAACCCCAATCTTCATTTTCCTAGCCCCAAGAGACTGAAGGAAGTCTGTTTACCTGTTAACTTCAGCTCTGATTCTTGACCTATTGTCCCTTGATATTAACAAATATTTTTATTGTGGTAAAATAGAAATAGCATAAAACTTACTGTTTTAACTATTTAAGAAGTATCGAGTTTGGTATTTTAAATACACTCACATCGTTGAGCAAAAATCACCACCATCCCTCTCCAGAAATTTTCATCATCTCAAACTGAAACTCTGTACCCATTAAACATTAACTCCCCACCCGCCATCTCCCATTTCTTCCATTTTAACAGAGGAAATGTCTAAGAAAACAGACATGAATAGATTTACAGTGAGGTGATGAAAGATATCTTTCATTGACTTCTATTTTCCCAAACATATGGAGTCATCTGATCGTGTGAGAATAAGACACAGGAAGGGTGGGAGTGAAAAGTCTGCAGAAAGAATAGGAATTATAATACAGTCTTCTAGAGAACATGAGAAGCCCTGGGATTGTAGAGCAGTATCAAGCATGCACACGAGATCTGTGGTCATGAACTTGAAGTGAAACTGGTTGGCCTGATTCTGATTTTTCTTTAGTAATGTTTAGCCAATTAGGGAATTTTAACCATCAGAACAAGACGCAAGAAGACAGAGAAGTTACATTGTTTTCAAGGTAATAATAATTATAAGAATGGGTCATACAATCTAAGCTGGATAAGGAGACGAGGAAACCTAGGAGAGGACTGATGGATACTGGGAAGGGAATGTGTCTGGGGGCCTGAGGATTGCAAGGACGAAAGAACTGGGGCATTGAGGGTTCCGAAATAGGTGAGCAGAAATGTAAAACGACAGTCTAAGACTGAGTTGTTTGAAATATATTTTTTGTGGAAAAGGGATAAATTTACTGGTGATGCAAAGTTCAGGGTGTGAACACTGGCATGGGTAATGGAAGTGGTTGAAGGAGAGCAGGTCAAAGAACCAAGTGACTAGCCACATGAATATTTTGGCCTCCAAGAATAATGAGAAGAGTTGGGGTAGGAAGAAAGACTGTGAGCACCTCTACCTCCACTTTTAGACACACACACACACACACACACAGCAACTGCATCAGAAGGCATCCAATGGCCATAAGATCAAATCTCCTACACTTCAAAATAGCTTTGCGCCAGTGTGACATATCCTAGGGGATTCATCTGGATTTCCATGTGCCTCACTTTGAGAAGAGATTCTAAGTCAATGTCAAACTGCTTTCTGAATCTAGCGTATATCTGCTTAATTTCTCTCTAATTAAAAAAAAAAGATTAAGGCCTTGTGAGAATGTCACTGTAAGAGGCTTTCTCCTGATACTCATTTACCTTATTAAGAAGGGGCTATGAGGTTTGGGTGGGATTGACCCCCCTCTCCACAATGTCATTTCCCTTGGACATGATTGCCTGTGTATTAGGCAGGCAAACAAAGTTATACCCAACAGCACAGAGCTCAGGACTTCTTATGGCTGGGAAAAGAGAGGCTCCCTCAGATTCTGATGGGAGGTCTAGACTTGCTTCAGTTATTTGGTTACCATGAGGATGAAGTCAGGAGAGCAAGCCTGGACAATGACAGAATTTAAAGAATTGTGATCCATCAAGGCCTGAAACCTAATGAATCTCATTTTGTTTTTTACACACACACACACACACACACACAGAGTCCATATTTAATCCAATTTGTTTAGGTTTTTGCTAAATTGCACCTGAAAGTATTCTTAGTAATATGAAAATATTTGAGTTGCCCCCTTCTATGCCCAACACAAATATAGTCAGAGCCAGAACATTTATTCTACAAGATGGATGGTGATATTTAACCATGGCTGAAGTGTGACCAAGGTTTCCTGCCATGCTTTGGCAGACATCCTCCAATGGGAGCTTTCCAGTAAAATAACTAACTGCCAAGTGCCAGGAGAATTTCATTTGAATTTGAATGCACCTGCTTTCAGTGACATGGCTTTAGCACTGCCCATGGAGGCTCTGGTCTGATTTCAGGTGAAGAGCAGACATTGTGCAAACTCACTTGCCATCACCAAAAATGTTCTGCACATGCTGGTTTCCACCAATATTTTTTTCTTCAGTTCTCTACTTATGGAGATCAGAGCTTATTTAAGCTGTTTAATTGTATTAGCTTATGTTCCGAGGGAACTGGGTGGAGGGAGAGACCCCTGGCAGCTGGTTAGGTAAAAAATGCAGCTGCATCAGACATGCCTATTGACAACCAGCTTGAATGCCAAGTACTTCCCTTGCCTATTAGGCTGCCCAAGTTGGCCTCATTGCTGTGTGCACCTAATGAGGAGAAAGACTCAGAAAGAGTCCGCTGGGGGACAGCCTCTCTCTCTTAACTGGAGACCATGTTCGATGCTGCGTGAAGCACCATCTGATTTGCCTATTGAAGAGAAGTTGATGTTCAAGCAGCTGCAGGATCCAGGGAAGGAAGGAGCCTAACTAGGATCTCTCCAAGACATCTGAGCTTATTAAACTGAGGAACAAGCAGGCCCAGGATGGACAGTGCAATCCTCTTTGCCATATTTCACTTAATACAAAAATGAGTTCTAGCTCTCACCTTCTGCATCTCCATTTGGCTGCATGTGTTGTTTGCTCCAAGATGCAAAACAACCCTTTCCAGGAACTGAGGCACAAGGTAAGACACATGCCAGGAGCTCCATTCACACCATCTGTCTGGCAATAGTACTTTAGATATATGTCCATTTTACAGTTTCAGAAGCTAAAACTATGAGGTAAAATCACATCTAAAACTGTAGAGCTAATAAGTGTTACCACTGATATTTAACTGTCTGTTAACAAACTCTTTTTCCTGTAACAGCAGTTCTCAACCCTGGCTACACATTGGAATCACCTGGGAACCTTTTCTAAAATTTCTGATAAGGAGATCCTATCCAAGGTTTTACCCAGTTCATCAAAGTATTTTGAGGTGGGGCTTGGACATCAATATATGATAGGCTCTTTCCTGATTGACTTAAGTCAATGAGATAAAAATGGGGCTATATCAGAGATTCGCAAGCTTTAGTGTACATACAGATCAGTGGGGAATATTGTTAAAATGCAGATCCTGATTCTGTAGGTCTGGGGCGGGGCCAGATGCCGCTTTCTAAGAAGCTCCCAGGTGATGTTGATGCTGCCAGTTGGGGGCCACATTTTGAGTCATGAGGCTCTTTAACAATGTTTCTTAAACTTTGGTATGTGTAAGGATCACCTAGAATGCTAGTACATAATGTTCCCAGAACCACGGCCATACCACATAATGCATTTGTTCTCAAACGTGGCCACGTATTTATTATGAGGATGATGCCCAGGTCCCACCTGAGAGGTTCTTGACTTAATCTGGGTTGAGAAAACCACTGTCATACACAGCATTCTACAGATTTGCCCAATAATAAGAAAAGCAGCTTCACTGACCATACCCCAGGCATTCACTTCTATTATAATCAGTGGGAGAGTAACTTGAGACTATATTTTAACAAGCACTGCAGGTCATTTTTGTGATCAAGCAAGGTTTAGAAATAAAGATAAATACCAAGTGCAAAACAAAATGACCCCAGAAAGCATAAAAAAGATATTTTCACTTTTATTTGAGTCCAGAATGAATTTTGTCTCTCTGGTTGAATTTTGGAAATTTTGATTTCATCTTCTAAAACATGAAAGCTTTCGTTAGTGTTTGGTCCCCGCTACTAAGGATGGTTGTGACTTTGTCCCAAGGATCTTGGGATCTGCTTCCTTCATTTATAAAAGGAGGGCTTTCCCTTTAAGGAGTTTTATGTACTGTATTATAGGAAGGAGGTCAGTGAAGCAAACTTCTCTTGTTTACTTCTCCAGAAGCGAGTCCACCTTCCAGGAGCAGTCCTTATGTTCATTTGAGGATTTTTCTCCTCTCCAGCTTCAGGAATTGGTACATGTGTTTGTCAGAGAAACAGAAGCGACAGGGGATACATGTATTTATTATGAGGAATTGGTTTATGTGATATGAAGTCCCACAATCTGCCATTTGCAAGTTGGAGATCCAGGAAAGCTGGTGTTATAAGTCCAGTTCAGGTCTGAAAGCCTGAGAATCGGGGGATGGGGGGCATCGGCATAAATCCCAGTTCTAGGGCAGAAGAGGAAATGAGATGTCCCAGCTTAAGTAGCAAGGCGGGTCAAAAAGGGCTGAATTTCTCCTTTCTCCTCCTTTTGTTCTATTGAGGCCTCAACGGATTATGTGATGCCCACTGACATTGAGGATGGCCATCTACCTTCCTGAGGCACCTGATTGAACTAAGTCAAGTGTTAATCCCATCCAAAAGCCCTCTCATAGACGCACACAGAAGCAATGTTTAACCGGGGCACAATCAAGGTGACACATGAAATTAATCAGCAAATCACAGCACATAGGCAGGATTTAAGTCAATCAATATATCTCAAACCCTGGTCCACCGATCAGTTCAAAAACAGGCATGGAAATAGGCTTGTGACCCAAACAAAGTAAAACAAACAAAACAAAGAAACAAGGAGTCTTTTGCTGCTGAGACATAAGCAAGAGCTCTTTCCCATTGGGACTAACCTTATAGCATGTGAAGAGGAGCTGTTGTATTTATCTTGCTCCTCTCAGGAGGTTATAAAACCAGCATAGTAATGAAACTAGGAGATGGAGACAAATCAAATCCTGGCTACATTGCTTAGCTCCTGGATCCAACTATAGCTGAAGAGGTCCCCTTTTGATTTTCTATAATATGAGGCAATTTGGAATTTGCACAGGCGAGTTTGCATTGAGTGCCCTTTCACTTGGATTCAAATGAGACTTCACTGAAATAGTTAGAATTTTGAAGGTGACTCAGGTATACTCCACAAAAGTATGGAAATGGATCTAAAACCTAAAACATGATACACAGGAACTGGTATGTAAGCAGAAAAAGCTATCCCTTTTGGATATTTTTCACCACTTAATGAGGCATTGGGAGACAAATTTGTCATATTTGTCAGGCCACTTGTTCTGCTTAATGGCCACAGTGCAGGTAACAAAGCCACCTTTAGTCCTCAGAATAACTCATCAGTTAATGTAACTTAGTAATAACAATTTCTTCGATTTGAATACCTCTCTAAGGCTGTCAAAAATGTGTTCATATCCATGGTGTCCATTGGTCTGTGGCATGACCATGTAAGAAGATGAGATGGGTGCCATTATGTTGGATCTACAGGTAGGCAATAGAGGCTCAGCGTGTTCAAGTTACTTTCCGGATGTCACACAGCCCTGAATAGGAAGAACAAGGAATAGTGTGGTTTCTGTGACTACTATTCTCACCCTATTTTAAAAGGTGGTTTTCTTATTTTGTTTTAAATTACAAAAGAGTTTATGTTCTTGTGAACAAGTGAAGCAATTAAACGACATGAAGAAACACTGAAAACTCTCTTCCTCTATTTCCAATTTCTGAAGCAATGGTATTCAACCCTGGCTATATATTAGAGCTATCTGGGAATCTTTTTAAAATGTCATGCTAGGAATTCACCCCCAAAGGTACTGAAGAGGCCTAGATTAGGCTATAGGTATTAAGGTTTTTCAAAAGTTCTCCAGGAACTAAAAAAAGAAACTAGCCTCAATAACTTTAGAAAATAGTATTTTGACCAGAAACTATAAGACTAAAGACAAAAAAATAAAAATATAAAACCCATAAACACTGAATTCTGTTTTGTAAATGTGCTTTTCATAGGGCTACAGGTTACTAATTCTCAAAGTAATACTTTATATCTATACTAGGGCTGAACAAATAAGTAAGTGAATTGTAGTTATGTGTGCCAGATATCTCACTATTAGTGAAATAAATTATAAATAGGCAAGGAGGGAAAGAGCAAATGAATCCTGAGGTATTGGACTAGAGTCAGAGATAGTAATATGTGTTTATAATATATTACTACTTAATATTGAATAAAAACTAATAATGAGTAAATAAAATGCTTAATACTACTATTTTACTACAGAAAAAATAAGGAAAGATGGAGAAACTGACCTAGACCAGAGAAGATTAAGGATTCATGATAACTAAAAGCAGCGTGATATCCTGAGCTGGATCCTGGAACAGAAAAAGGACATTAGTGAAAAATACATGAAATAAGAATTAAGTCTGAAGTTAGTTAATAGTAATGTACTAATTTTGACTCCTTGTTTTTTTCTTTGTTTTTTCTTTTTAAAAATTTTTGTTCAAGTACAGTTGCCTCCGTTTTCCTGCCACCAATTTCCCCTGCCCCACCTACCCCTACCTCCCACACTCTTTGACAAATGTACCATAGTTATGCAATGTAATAACATGAAAAGTTGTGTCATGGTTATACAGATCATCTGTGCTACCTTTGTAAATATTTTTCTGTAAAATCTAAATTTATTTTGAAATACCAAGTTTATTATTGTAAAAGTTAATTTTGGAATAAATTTAAGTAGCAATGGGGGGACACTTCCCCTATTGAGTCTCATCTTCAGCCAGGGTTGAGAACCACCTTCCCAATTGTGTTTAAGAAGGTAATCTTCCACACTGGTCTCCATGAGAATATTCATGCAAACACAAAAACATATACTTTAAAAACATCAACGTTTACTCTAAATGGATCCTACTAAACACATTACTTTGCAATTTGTTCTCATTTAGCTGCATAATAAGATGCACATGCCACCATTCTTTTCTTAATAGACATTCAGTTTATCATTCTCTGTTTTCAGTATGTCTCACCATCTTGTTCCATCAAACATGTTTTTGATGTTGCTTTTAGTGCTTGGCTAGTATTTTCATGGATGGTTTGTGATCCCTCCCTGACAAAAGGTATATCTCCTCTTTTCATCTGTTGCAAATCCCCTTCTGTTTCCAACTGAACAATAGCACATTCTGAATGGTTGCCCACATTTCTGGTTTCTGGATTCACTCTTCACTGTTCCTGAGCCTTAAGCGGAACACACTGTCCCCTGGGCACTGAGGCAACAGGCACGGTGGGTTGCTGGGCAACATGGGGCAGAAGAAGGGAGAATGAAGGAGGGAGTGAAAAGCAGTCAGAAACACTCTCAAGGACACGAAGATGGGGCAGGGAAATTAAGACTGGGCTCAGAGAGGGCCGTGGGGTCAGACCCACTCTCCTGGGGGACGCACGCATTCCTGCCTCTTTCTTCTCCTGGCTGCCAGAGAGATTGTTACGATGTAAGTCAGATCCTGCCTACCCCCCGCTCCCTGCTACTCCAACTCTTGTAAGATTTTTATGTTCATTTTGAATGAAATACAGTGTCCACACTGTGACCTCCAGCACCTGTATTTTCTGCTACTTTTCTGCCCTCACATCATGCCTCTCTCTCACTTGCCTTTCTCCACTACAGTCACTCCAGTCACCTCTCAGTTCATGGGAGGCATTGGGCTCTGTGCCACCTCAGGGCCTTTGCACTGGGTTTTCCCATTTGAATGATTGGCACCATCTCAACCCTCAGTTCTCACTTTTGTGGTCACCTACACAGGCAGGTCTTCTGCCCACACCTCGTCCACCTGTTAGTGTCCACATTGCACCTTCTGTATTCTCTCCTAGCACAGTTCACAGTCTTTCAGTGAGTCTACTTCCTGTGCCTTCTTTGTTAGGTTGAGGCTCAGTGAGAGCAGGTACGTGACTCTCTGACTCATTTCTGTATTCCTGGGGTCTGACGCATAGCAGATAAATAAATAGTTATTGGAATGGATAAATAAATGGACCAGTGACTGAAACATCTGAGGTATTTCCCTATTTTCAAGCTAACAAGGTGGCCTGCTGTGGTTTCATAGATGCTGGTAGAAGACACAAGACTCCTCGGCCAGAAATGAAGGAAAGTGTATTGCTCTCAGAGAGCGCTATAGCCAGAGTGTCAGCATGTGTAATGGTTCCCTGAGCCCCCGTTCCCACAGGACAATGTAGATAGAGAAAGATGACATCTGCACATGCAGTGGGGTGACAGGAAAGGAACTCTGAGATTAGGGAATCTGAGTCTTGTATAATAAACAGTAAGCATGCCTGATGAAAGAAAACCTACTCCATACTCCAGAGAAAGACACTATTCTGCCTTCCAAGACTGATCACTATGCAAACATCCTTGAAAATATTGCTCAGCCCCAGTTGGCGTAGTTCAGTGGATTGAGCGTTGGCCTGCGAACCAAAGGGTTGCTTGTTAGGTTCCCCAGTCAGGGCACATGCCTGGGTTGCGGGCCAGGTCCCCAGTAGGGGGCGCGCGAGAGGCAACCGCATGTTGACGTTTCTCTCCCGCCCTCCCCCTCTGTCTAAAAATAAACAAATTAAATATTTTTAGAAAAAGAAAATGTGGTTCAGAACAAAGTCAATCAGTCATTTTGCTCTCAAAACATGCAGAAATATAACCCATGAAAACTTGTCTGCTTTTACTAGTACTTCTCCATTCCCACTCCACCCAGCTGCTGGTTCTAGCAATTTAAATTTATCACATAAGTGTATCATGTCACATTTGTCCTGTGTCTGGCCTTATTTCACTTAGCTAAAGTCCTCCAGGTTTATCCATGTTGTCCCAATGGCAGGATTTTTTCAGTGAAGTGGTTTTGCAAAAAGAATTGTCTCAACAGAATGGATGGATATTTCATCTCAAGGTTTCGGGCCCATCTATCCTGAACTATTTAAACAGACCTGGCACAATGACGGCTAATCCGAACCCTAAATATTTTTTCAAATCTTTAAAAAATTTTTTTATTGTTGTTCAATAACAGTTATCTTCATTCCCCCCCCCTACTACTCTCCCCTGCCCTGTCCACCCATCCCCTCATTCAATCCTCCCCCCACCATTGTCCTTGTCCATGTGTCCTTTACACATGTTCCTTGACTTGACCTGTCCTCTTCTCTCCATTATCCCCCTCTCCCCTCCCCTCTGGTCGTTGTCAGTTTGTTCTTTATTTCCATGTCTCTGGTTCTGTTTTGCTTGCTTGTTTGTTTTCTTGATTATGTTCCACTTATAGGTGAGACCATGTGGTATTTGTCTTTCACCTCCTGGCTTATTTCACTTAGCATAATACTCTCCAGCTCCACCCATGCTGTTGCAAAGGGTAGGAGCTCCTTCTTCCTTTCTGCAGTAGGCATGGGGCTTGGAGGCAATACCCAATCCTCAGAAATGGGAATTGGGCACTTTGCAAGGTAGTAAGGTCCCAAATACGTAGCTTAGGATGCAAGGTGAAGTCCTTGGGGTGTAGGTGGGCAATGGTTAATGTAAGTACAGAAGACCAAAGTAGACATTTGATCCTATAAACGGGGTCATCACAGGTACCTGAGCATTCATGTTGCTCATCCTTGTATCCACAGCACCCAGCACATTATGTGCCTGTAGAAATCTCTCATTCATTAATCATTTAATTGAGGACTGGATATTGGTATGAATGAATAAACCAAAGAGGGGAAGATTTTGATTTGAAATGAGCACATAGTTTTTATCTCAGAGGCTGGGGTGAGGGGGTGGTGACCATATTCTAGAAATCTCAACAGCTACACATTGTCTTCTGATTCTGAGCCTCAAAGTGGAGGAAAAAAAATTAACATCTTATTTTTGCAAACCTTTCCTGGGAACCAAGAAAAGCCTTCTTATACTTTTTTTTTTTTTTAAAGTAGGCCTGAATCTACTAAATGTGGAACAGATGATGACAGATTTGAAGGCAACATTATCGAGGTGGCTGACTGTTGCTGCCAAGTAGAGAAAAGCACCCACATCTTCACCCTTACGTTGTCACTTTTTAAAAAAGTTTAATTATGAATGGTGGGGCTATGAAGAAAGAGTGACTTTCAGATACTGCTGTTAGGATATAACTTGCCAATATGTGTTAGAACCCCAAATGAACTAAGTGATTCCATGATTGCTATCTGCCCCAGAGACACACTTCCATATATACTGCAGCATCAGTTACTTTAATGAAAAATTGGGAACAGCCTGAGTAGCCATAAAAAGGAAAATAGCTAAATTAAATAGAATACATAGTATAAAGCTACAAAATAGAATATGTTTTGTGGAAAAGTTGTTTCAAGAATGATATAGAATGAAAAAATTGATTTAAGACACATAGAGATTCTATTTATTTTTTACACGTGATGAGTATTTCCTAAGCTGATGGGGACCACTAGCTTTGGGTATGGGGAGAAGAGACAGGGATTGGGCTGTGATCAAAGGAGATGTTAGCTTTATATTTTAAAAAATCTTTAATTTTATGGGAGAATGTTTATACGTGCAATGGAGCATAGCAGTTAGGTAGGAGCACAAATTTCATTGTCAGACACCTGAATTTGAATCCTGGCTTTGCCATTTACTAGCTGTGTGACGTTGGGCATATTGCTTAACCTCTCTGTGCCTCTTTCTCTTCATCTGTAACTTGTGATGATAATACCTGCTTCACAGGGCATTAAAAAGATTTAAAGCATTAATGCAAGTAAAATGCTTAATGTTAGCTATTAATAACATGTGTTACTCAAATAATTAAAATTAATTAGGAATATTATTCAAGAAATAAAGGAAGAGAAGAAGGTAAGAAGAAAGAAGGAAGTGTTTATATTGCTTTCTCCAAAGTAAGGATGGGCTTTGATCAAGAGAGAGTGTTTACAAACCAAAATGTCCTCTTGAATCATATTGAAATGTCACTGTCTTCCTCCCACAGCCAGGGTAATTATCACGGCTGGGTGCTTTTTCGTTAACACAGGCCCAATCATGATGTGGCAGCACAAGAGTTCAGAGACAGGGAAATGTCTTTCTCTCGCTCTCTCTTTCTCTCTTTCTTTTCAACATAATCTAAATTTAACAAGCCCATTAAGGAAAATGTTTCAACAGGCAACATTGAACTGATTACAATATTTAATAAATCCTACTCCCAAATGAGAGCTTTTCAACACCAGTGAGAAACCAGACCTGTGCTATATTTATTCCTTTGTGCCAAGATCTTGTGGGAGTGTTATATGGGGAACCCCTTTGTGCTCCAGCAGAGGGAAATACTTACGATCACCTTTGAAAGTGCCATGTATAGTTCCCAGTTTGCTTCACAATTCTTGGTAAAGCTGGGATCCAGCTTCTTCACCCCCAACAGAATAAGACACTGTTTCAATGGAGAGGCAAAATCCCACTGCCTGAGACCCTAACATATGGCCAAAGATGCCTAGTCACCCTCCTGGTCCCTCCACGCCACCCCCGCCTTGGCCTCTGTACTGGATGCAAAGTTGGGGGAGCTACCTCGATGTTCTGGTCTCTGTTAGGTATAAAACAAAGGGGTTTGACAAAATGAGGGTTTTGCTTTACTAGTTTATGCTTCTGTGTTTATAATTCTAGAGCCACTTCCATTTGCTAAGTGACTGGGAGACGGACAACCTTCCCGTGAACATAAGCTCTGTGAACGCACAGTCTCTGACCCTATGTGCATAGATCATTTCTGGACACATATTGAGGTCCCGTGTCACAGTTAAACTGCTTTCCTGCTGGGGCCTGCAAGGAGGAAGTCTCTCATTTGTGTGGCAGGTGGGGTCTCCCCAGAGGCAGATTTAACAGTGGGTGCACCAGGTCTGCGTCCTGGGCCCCGACTCCTGAAGGCACGTATTTTTATTTTCCCTGTCTCTCTCTCTTTTTTTTAAGGGCCCAATATTTTCTTCTGTGTCCGGGGCCTCAACCAACCTTAATCTATCTCTTGGTCTCCCCATTCTGGAAATGTCTCCCCTGGTACAAGGAGGAGGTGAATCTGCCAACTGGAAATCAGAACAGCGGGAGTGGACCCCGAGGATATCAGGGTCTGTCCTTGAGAAAGATTGTGTCTCTTAGCTTACCTATCTCTCAGAAGACCTGAGGACAGCAGTGTCACTGAGCCTCTGTGTCTCTGGGTCTCTGCCTCTTGTCCGTATCTTTTTCTGACACTACCCAACCCTCTCGGGTGTGTCTCTGGCTCTAACCCCTGGCGTTTTCATCTCTCAGGATGGCCTCTCTGCTGTTACTTGGGGGCATGTGTCTCTCAGGTGTCAGCATCTCAGTCTGTCTCTGTGCATTTCCTTCTCTCTACTCTGTATAGTTTTTCTTTTCGGTCTGAAATTCACTGACCTTTGTGGCTTATGGCTTGTGTGGGTGTCTGAAATAGTTTAGACTTTTAAAGATTCAAAATTTACAGCCAGATAAAAGAGAAAGTCAGCCTCAGAAAATTCTAGTGCATGGTACCAGCCCAAGGGTAACTGCCCTGGACAACCAGGGCTCACAGCCCGAGGGGAGCCCTCCATTGTAGCCGAGGGCCTCTGCAAGGCACTAAAATGGATAAGCTGGGCCTGGGGTCCCCAGAGGGAGGCAGCGAAAGCGGAAGAGCTATGCGTCATCTGTGTTTTCCTGCCTTGTGCCTGCTTGGAGAGCAGCCCCAGGAGGTCCCTAAATCAGACAGCCTGATGACCTCATGCCCCTCTGGTTCCCAGGGAAATCACGCTTTGGTGGATCATAGGATTGTCTTAGAACACTAGCCTAGGCATAAATACACAGCAGAAAGGCAGGTGCTCTCCTGGAAGATGCCCAGTGTGTTCCTGAGGCTGGCAGCAAGCCAGTCTCTCCTTCCCCGTCCCTCCTTCAGCTGCACAGAGGCACAAGGCTCTGCCCAGCTGGAACTGCGCCTGCTAAGCCGCCCCACATTGCTGCTGCCTGCTTTCCCTCCATGTCTGAGGCCACATGAGAGCACAGCCTGGTTTGCACACCAGGATCTAACCTGATGCTTGACACACACAGCCAGAAAAATATCTACTGGCAGAATTTGTAAAAGGTTTAGACCCCCAAAGAGAAGCAGAAGGAGGTCTCAAATCAGGCAGAAGGCATCACAGCAGCCTCCCACCCCAGCGTTCCCACCCAGGGCTTGATCCCTCTCCCTACCACCAGTTTTCTTCTTCAAAAAAAGCAGAATCATATATAAGAAATAAGTAATATGGCTCCTTTCAAGGAGGAGTTGGGACACATCAGGGGAGGAAAGGAGACAATATATTAATGTATTTTCACCTGTATTAAAATAATCTTTGATTTTTAAAAAAAGCATTTATAGGAATTGTTCTATCAAATATAAATATAACTTTAAATTTTGAATAGTTACATTAACACCACAAGGGTAAAAAATTTTAAAATTACAACTATACCCAGTGACAACGAAGTTTCTCATTTGCCCTCATGTTCAGCAAATAACGGTCTACAGAGGTGTCCATGCCCTTCCCCAGTAACTGGTAAATATGTTACCTTATGCAGCAAAAGGAACTCCGCTGATGTGATTAAGCTCAGGAGTTTGAAATGAGGAGATTATCCTGGATTATCCAGATGCATCCAGTATAATCACAAGGGTCCTTTTAAGAGGGAATTACGAGGGTGATGGTCAGAGTTAGAGAAAGAAACAGAGTTTGAGTGCTGCAGGGCAGTGAGCAAGGAACGCGGCACCTTTGGAAGCTGGGAAAAGCAAGGAAATGAGACCTCCCCTCAAGCTTCCAGAGGAAATATGGTCCTGTCTACCTGTGTTAGGACTTCGGACACCCAGAACTATGAGATAACATGTGCTGTTTTAAACCACTGAGTGGTAATTTGTTAAAGCAGCAGTAGGAAACTAATACAACCCCTGACTTCTCTTACCTGGAGGCAATTACTCCTCCTTGTTCTTTTGTCTCCTTCCAGAAACAGTCTAGATAGATAGATGATAGATAGACAGGCATAGAGGAAAGATCCATAGATAGATATGTAGAAGGTATAAAGATATAGATAGACAAACAGACCTAACTACATACACAGATGATAGATATACAAAAATATACAGATAAATAGATAAGGTAAACTTTGGGTGGGGAGAGGAAACATCTACTAAGAAGGATTCCTGGTGGCTAACTGGGAAAAAAACCCAAAAAAACACAAACAGAGCCCAGCAGCCATTTCTGCGCAGTTGCCTCTCACACAGGCTGCACTTCCCCAAGGAGCCTCAGGGCTAACCTGCCCGCCTCTGCGCTGAACTACCGGCCTGCATTATAAAAGTTCCCTGGAATCCTATTTCGACCAAGGGGAATTGAGGTTTTCCCTATCCAATCAGAGCAGTGCAGCTATGACTCATCAGAGCAGCTCTATTCTGACCAGTCAGGGGCCAGGAGTGAGGACATTAGTCTGTATGAGCCAGCGCACCTCTGGCTCTAAAAGCACACTTCCCACCAAAGGCTGAAGACTGCGTTTGCCCTGCTGGAGTGGAAACCCCCTTGCCCAAGCAGAGTGGAGCAAACCAGCCAACGCTGAGCAGATGGGCACGAAGCAGGGCAGAGCTGCTTAGCCGAAGAGGGGCCTGGCCCCAGGGCTGCCTCGGGGCTGTGCTGTTTCCACAGCCATGCCGTAGTGCTGTTGAGCTGTTTGCACTAAATAAAGTTTCATTTTTCACCACACTCCAAATTGGGGACTTTCGTTGGGGTTAAATGGCCCCCTATAACCATCTTTTGACAATAACAGAGAGATAGATACCAGCATACAAGGGGGGGACCCAAAAAAGGAATTGATTTATAAAAAATGGTGTATTTATTCTTACATGTTTAAGCTTCAGTCACCTTCAACGTACTCTCCATTTGATGTAATACACATACTGAGACTTTTTTTTTCCAGTGCACCAAAGAGTTTTTGAATTTGTCGATTTTGATGCTTTTTAGTGCTTCAGTTGTTTTTTTGTTTCACCTCCACATTGGCAAATGTTTCCCTGTGAGGACTTTTTTCCTCCAACCAGGGAGACAAAAAAAGTCACTCAGGGCAAGATCAGTGAATAGGAAGAGTAGGGCACAGGGGTCATGCCATTTTTGGTCAAAAACTGCTGAACACTCAGTGTGGTATGGGCAGGTATGTTCATAAATCACCCATCATGATGTGGGCAAACACATTGAAAGAGTCTTCAAAAAAATTCACTGAAGCTGAACGCAGCCTCTCACAACAATGCCAGCTGGCACACTGATGCAGATGGGTTCCTAGAATACACCCCTAGCGGGGGAAACCTGTACTACAAAGGGCCTGCCCTCCAGAAGATAATTCCATTTTGGGGGGCTCTCCCCCCTTGTATATGTGATAGATGTATAGATACATAGATGCAGAGAAATGGACATAGACATGCATAGGTAATAGAGATAATATGTATGTCATCTTACATATACTGTAAACCGTAATACTTACTAAGCATGTATGTATAGGTATGTATGTATAGCTGCTATGTTTCATACAAGTAACGGTACTGTACATCTTTCTTTACCTCCCTCTTTTCTTCTAACAGTATATCTCAGAGACCTTTAATATCAGTGCCCATAAATATGCTTTGTTCCTCAAAATAAATAATTTAAATAAAAAATATGAAAAAACTCAGCAAGGACTTCCTTGAGACTCAGTGTATTCTGATTTCTTATTTCTAGCTATACTAGTCTATAGGAGACACCTGCTTCTCAATGGACCCCTTCTATGGTTCCCTAAAGAAATTTACAAACAGTCCCCTGGGTGGTGACTGCGTGGAAAGATTGTTGTCTCGTTTCTGATACTCTGTTCACTTCTGTCTTTTCCTCTCCTCCATCTAGTATCTCCTTTTCATAGAGAGAAACACAATCAGACCAGAATAAGCGGTATAAGTAGTGCCCAGACACGGTACACTTCTCCCATGTATGTACATGGTCCACTTGGAAATGACCAGCCCAGTTAGCACTCATTTCTCTGAAACCAGGCAGTCCTGGGTTCAAACTCTGGTGGAACACATACGATGTGTGCAAGCCTACCCTGTTGCTTCATCTTGGATGATAACCTCTGAGTATATCAGTCTCATCACTTATTAGTATTTAAGATTAAATTAAAGGAGACATCATGAATAAGGCACCTGGCCCAATACGTGTGTTGGAGATCCCCAGGCCACCCTCAGGTTTCAAGACTCTCAAGAATTCGAAAAGCTGTTATACTCAGTTAGGGTTTATTGTAGTGAAAAGATACATGTTAAAATCAGCAAAAGAAATTGACACATAGGGCAGAGTCCTTCCAGCTGTCCTTTCCCAGTGGGATCACTTAGAGAGCACTTAATTTTCCCAGCAATGATATGTGACAACATGTGTGAACTATCTCCAACCATGGTAGCTTCAACCTGAGCCTCGGTGTCCAGGAATTTTTAGGGGTTAGTCGCAAAAGCTTGCAGGTCCTCCAACCGCCCGAATGCCATATTGATACAACGTGCCCCAAAGCATCAGGAATACAAAAATGATTATTTACCATAAATCACATTGTTAGCATAAATTAACTGGCATGGCTCAAAGTCACAGATATATAAGGACACTCTCAGCAGGCAGGATATTCCATGGATATTCACAAGTTATCTCTCAGGAGGTGGTCAAAGGTGGGTCCTGAAGACCCTTGGAATGTGCAAGGTTTGGGCAAACCAGGCCTGCTGGGTTAACAATGTTTATCAGAGTAGGTAAGTAAAGGTGTGTTTCTCTCCCTCAAATCCTCCCCTTCTGTCGATCCAAACAAGATTATGAATAAGCCAATAATAAGATACCAACACTGAACTCTGCCTTTTTGCCAAGCAGTGTGTTCAATGCCATCCTGTTTGATCTTCACAATAATTCTCAGTGATGTCACTTGTTTCCTATTTTCCGTAAGATGAAACCAAGCCCAGAAAAATTGAGTAGTTCATTTCCTCTCATACTGCTACTGTATTCAGGACAAGGACTCAAGTCAAGCGTCTGACAGCAGAACCTAGACTATAATCACCTCTACTTCCCCCATGTTTACCAACATGGGCATCAGAGACAAGGGACTTGGCACTTTCACCTGGATGCCGAGCAAGTTCACGAAATTTCTCATCCCTTTCATGAATGCCGTTTCCCCAAACAAGACTTCTACGGATCCTCAAACTTAATTCAGTCTGTCATCACAGTCACAACTTGGGACAATCAGAAAGAAATGGAGGCTTAAGTCATGAAAAGAAATGGATAAAGACAGGAGTCTCATGTGGCTGCCAAGAACCAATGGACACCCTGTCCTTGGTGAAGAGGGAGGGCACATACATCTACCTCTGCCAGCTGCCAGGGAGACTCATTCTGGACAGGCACCTGATTGTTACTGTGTCTGAAGAAGTAAAAGAATTGGATGTTTTTGAGGAAGGCATTTGCTTAGGGAAAAGGGCATGGCATTTGTACAATCTTTTAAATCGTTATTTGAAATGTTAGATGTTTAAGTTTCTTGGACCCTGGACAAAATCCCAAATCACTCTATTATTTAAAGCTCACATAGTTGTGTATTTTATTGCTTCTTCAAAGTACACAATAACACTGTAATAACAATTATTTAAAATTCATAATCACTATTTTCTAATATGTACTATAAGTTGCTTAAAAGCAATAATAATTTTTGATTTATTTATCAACGACTAAAATAGTACCTGGCACTCAGCAGACTTTCCATAAATCCTTTATGAATAGAAAGTGACTAAATTAATACAGTGTTATTAGAAGTATGTTTTTCTAGCCCTGGCTGGATAGCTCAATTGGTTAGAGCATCATCCTGCTACACCAAAGTTATGGGTTCAATCCCTGGCCACGGCACATACAAGAAGCAACCAATAAAATGCATAAATAAGTGAAACAGCAAAGTTGATCTTTTTTCTCTATATATTAAAAAATCAATAAAATGTACTGTATGTTTTTCTTAGGTGGTTTCTTATACTCTCTGGTAGGGCCGACCGTTTAGGGATGAAATGTTATTCTATGGGGATAGGAAGAAAGTAATGTGGACTCAGCTGTGTATCCTCAGCATTTATATGTTGAAGCTCTAATCCCCAAAGTGCCTGTATTTGGAAATAGGCTTTGTTAACTCAGCAGGGTCTTTATGGAGGCAATTAAGGTTAAATGAGGTCATGAGAATGGAACTTTGATTCCATAGGACTGGTGTCCTTATATCATAAAAGGAGACACCAGAGAGCTCACTCTCTCCACCATGTGAGAACTCTGCGAGAAGGCAGCGGTCTGCAAGGGAGGAGGAGAGATCTCTTCAGAAACCAAATCAGCCAGCACCTTGACCTTGGACTTTCCAGGCTTCAGAACTGTGAGAAGATACATTTCTGTCTTTTAAGGCACCCAGTGTGTGTTACTTTGCCATGACAACTGAAAAAGACTAATACAAAGACTGTAGAGGTTAAGTGCACAGGATCAGAAACAAGATTTGACTGAGTTCAATCCCCATCTCTGCAATTAACTAACTTTGTAAGTTTCAGCATGTTACTTATCCTCTCTGTGCCTCCATGTCCTCATCTGTATGATGAAGATAATAATGTTAATCTATCTCACAGGGTTTGGGGGACAAAATGGCTTATTATTATACGGAAAGTGCTCAGAACAGAGCCTGGAGCACGGCAGGTCCTACACGCTTGAGGCAGGCTGTGTTTCCACAGGTGGCCACAGCAAAGTCTCATCCATGTGCTGTTTTGCAGTGGTTTCTCACCACTCCTCCATAAAGAGAAAAACCTTAAATCTCGGTTTTCCCTGTGAGCTGCTTTGACCAATAGAATGTGGTAGAAGCGAGTTGTGTAACTTCAGGACCAGGCTTCAAAGACTGGTTTCCATCTTTATCTCTTGGAACACGGCTTTATACTGTGAGGAAGCTAAATCAGCCACAGAGAAGCCTGAAAGGAGGAAGAGCAAAGCCCCAGCCTACATTCCCAGATGATATCCAACGTCATTGTTAGCCATGTGAGGGAGGGGACTTTCCTCCTGCTTTCCCAGATCCCCGGTTGACACCATGTGAACCAGGAATACCACCTGAACATCCACAACATCATGGAAATAATAAATTACTATTGTTTTAAGGCATAAAATTTAGGGTGGATTTTACAGTGCGAGTAATAACCAAAACAGAAATTAGTACCAGAAGTTATGTCCTATGTAACAAAAACCTCGATCATGTGGTACTGGCTTTGAGCTGGGAGATAGCATAGGCTGAAGGGCGGGGAAGACACTTAACCGAGGCTGGAAAAGCAGTGAGAAAATTATCATTGGGGGGGTTGAGAAAAGGAGACCCATATTATGTAATCACACATTTGGCAATCCTTTACCTAAAGTAAGGTGAAAAATAAAAAGTGTACTTAATAAATTTATTGACCTGATTAGGAGGCTTCCAGAATAAAATACCAAATGGCTTCTTTTTAGCTTCCTATGATAAAGTATTTGGGAAAGAAAAAAAGTCTGAAGAAGGAAACATTCACAATTTAAGCAGAAAGAAATTGGAAAAAATATTCTCAACTTACAGGTGTAGAAAAATAAAATTTTTCCTATTTTTCAGCTTCTCTATGGTGTAAAAGAATCTTGGAGGAAATAAAAACTTCAGGCAAAGATTAAATCTAGGGCATTGCCACCAAAACATAGTCTCAGGTCAAGATCAAGTAAAGGGTATTAGCTGCAACAACCTTTGTTAAGGCTTCAGAAAAATGTAAAGAAGTATCTTCTAAGCCCTGTCATTGGACAAAGGGCTTCAAAAAATGTTGTAAATGTGGTGCTACAAGATCTTGACTACACCCTAAAGTAGAGGGACATCTTTCCTATAGCAATATGTGGGTGTGTTTTTTGTCTACTAGTGTGAACCTCAACAAAAGTCATAAAAACCAACAAAGCTTTAAAGAGGATTGTACCAATGGGAAAAACCAGATTGAACTAAAATATTCAGGCATTTCTTCCTGGTGTTAAGTGATATAACTTTTTTATGTAATTTGGTGATTAAATACTTCTCTGATGTGTCATTGGCAAATATGTTCTCCCATATAAAGGGTTCCCTTTTCATTTTGATGATTTTTTTAGCTCTGCAGCAGTTTTTAATTTGATGTAGTCCCATTTGTTTTTTTTTTTTTCTTTGTTTCCCTTGCCCTAGGAGATATATCAACAAAAATATTGCTATGCAAGGTATCTGAAATTTTACTGCCTATATTTTCCTCTATGATTTTTACGGTACCATGGCTTATATTTGTCTTTTATCCATTTTAAAGTTATTCTGCTGTATGGTGTAAGTTGGTAGTCTAGTTTCTTTTTTTTTTAACTTGTACTAGTCCAATTCTTTACTCCATTGTATGCTCTTGCCTCTTTTGTTCAATATTAATTGACCGTAAAGACGTGGGTTTATTTCTGGGCTCTCTCTTCTGTTCCATTGATTCATGTGTCTGTTCCTATGTCAGTACCAGGCTATTTTGATCATGGTGGCCTTGTAGTTTAGTTTGATATCAGATACTGTGATCCTTCCAACTTTTTTCTTCTGTCTCAAGATTGCTGAGGCTATTTGGGGTCTTTTTAGGTTCCATATCAATTTTTACAGTATATGTTCTAGATCTGTAAAACATGCCATTGGTATTTTAATAGAAATTATGTTAATCTATAGATAGATTTGGGTAGTATGGACATTTTAAAGATGTTAATTCTTCCAATCTGTGAGCTCAGTATATGCTTTCACCTATTTGTATCTTTCTCAATTTCTTTTTTCACTGTCCTATAGTTTTTCAGATATGGGTCTTTTACCTCTTTGTTTAAATTTATCCCTAAGCACCTTATTTTTTTGTTGTCATTGCAATTTAGTAAATAGGATTGTTTTCTTAGTTTCTCTTTCTGATAGTTCGTTATTGGTGTATAAAAATGCCATTGATTTCTGAGTATTGATTTTGTATCCCGTTACTTGGCTAAGCTCATTTATTAGGTCTAGTAGTACAAACAATACAATTAAAAATGGGCGAAGGACCTGAATATTCACTTCTCCTGGGAGCACAAACAGACGGCCCCTAGACATATGAAAAAAATGTTCAACTTTGCTAGCCATCACAGAGATGCAAATTAAAACCACAATGAGATATCACCTCACATCTGCCAAAATTTCTGTCTTTAACAAATCAACAAACAGCAAATGCTGGCGAGGATGCAGAGAAAAGGGAACGCTAGTACACTGTTGGTGGGAATGCAGACTGGGGCAGCCACCATGGAAAACAGCAAGTGGCCTCCTCTAAAAATTAAAAACTGAACTGCCTTTTGATCCAGTAATTTCACTTCTGAGAATATACCCCAAGAATCTCAAAACACCTATTTAAAAGAATACATGCACTCCTATGTTCATAGTAGTGTTATTTACAATTGCCAAGATTTGGAAACAGATTAAGTGCCCATCAGTACATGAATGGATAAAAAAACTGTGGTATAGGACTTCCAGCCAAGATGAGGCACAGATAAACATACTTGTCTCTGTGCACAACTACAGCGAAAATTACAACTAGACTACAAAACAAATAACACAGATCTGTCAGAAAACAGAGCTGTATGGAAGTCTGACAACCAAGGATTTAAAGAAGCCACATTCATCCAGACGGGTAGGAGGGGCAGAGGTGCAGAGGCTCGGAGAGGTGCTGAGAGGCAGTGGAACCAGCTGTCCCACATTCATTTGTGATGGATAGAAATCGGGAAGGATACCTCTGGACCCCCAAACCAGACCACACAGTCCATGGTTCCACTGCCAGGAAGATATATCTCCATAACTTCTGGCTACAAGAACCGATTGGGGTTGGGGTGGAAGAAACTGGGATTCTCAAGAGATTTCTCTTAAAGGGCCTGAAATAGACTCAGGACACATGAAGATCTATTCCCTCTGGAATTCAGCACCAGGGCAACAGCTGGAAGTGCACAGTGGTATCCGGGGAGAAGGGGAGAAAGGGAAGTGACTGGCAAAGGGGCGAGTACCAGTAGACAGTTACATCTCCAGAGGCCAGGCATTGGCTTTGTCCCCTCTCTGAACCCTCCCCCACACAGAGCCACAAAGTGGTGAAATGGGTAGCCCCACCCTGGCAACTACGTAAGCCTCCGGCACACACAATTTACAGGTGCCTCTTACTACTAATAGACCATACTACTAATACAGGGAGTCAAAGCAGCTCTATCTAATACACAGAATCAAACACACGGAGACTGCCAAATTGAGAAGACAAAGACATATGGTCCAAATGAAAGAAAAGAATAAAACTCCAGAAAAGGAATTAAATGAAATGGAGATAAGCAATTTACCAGATGCACAGTTCAAAACACTGGTTATCAGGATGCTTAAAGAAATCATTGGGTACTGCAACAGCATAAAAAAGACCCAAGCAGACATGAAGGTAAGTGAAATAAAGAAAAATCTATAGAGAACCAACAGTGGAGAGGATGAGGCTGAGATTCAAATCAATGATTTGGAACATGAGGAAGAAAAAAACATTCAATCAGAACAGTAAGAAGAAAAATGAATTAAAAAAAATGAGAATAGAGTAAGGAGCTTCTGGCACATCTCCAAACATACCAACATTTGAATCATAGGGGTGCCAGAAGGGGAAGAGGAAGAGAAAGAAATTGAAACGTTATTTGAAAAAATAATGAACAAAAACTTCCCTAATTTGGTGAAGAAAATAGACATACAAGTGCAGGAAGCACAGAGAATCCCAAATAAGTTGGACCCAAAGAGGACCACATCAAGACACATCATAATTAAAATGCCAAAGGTTAAAGATAAAGAGAGAATCTTAAATTCAGCAAAAGAAAAGCAGAGAGTTACCTACAAAGGAGCTCCTATAAGACCGTCAACTGATTTCTCAAAAGAAACTTTGCAGTCTAGAAGGGACTGGCAAGATGTTTTCAAAGTGATGATAAAAAGCAGGGACCTACAACCTAGATTACTTTATCCAGAAAAGCTATCATTTAGAACTGATGGGAAGATAAAGTTCTTCCCAGACAAGGTAAAACTAAAGAAGTTCATCATCACCAAGCCATTATGATATAAACGTTAAAGGGAACTCTATAAGAAAAAGAAGATGAAAACTACGAACATTAAAATGACAACAAATGAACAACTATCAAAAACTGAATCTAAAAAACTAAGGAAACAATTGTTGCAGAAGAGGAACAGAATTATAGATATGGAGATCATTTGGAGGGCTATCAGCTGGGATAGGGAAGGGGGAGAACGGGGGAAAAGGTGCAGGAATTAAGAATTACAAATTGGTAGGTACAAAATAGACAGGGGAATGTTAAGAACAGTATGAGAAATGGAGTAACCAAAGAGCTTATATGCATGACCAATGGACATGAACTAAGGGAGGGGATGGCTGAAGGGAAAGGGGGTACCAGGCAGAGTGAGCAAAGGGGGGAAATGGGACAACTATAATAACATAATCAATAAAATATATTTAAAAAATTAAAAAATTAAATTCAAATTATAATGAAAAAGTTGTGGTACATTTACACAATGGAATACTACACAGCAGTGAAAAAGAAGGAATCCTTACCTTTTCCAATAGCATGGGTGGAAATGGAAACTATTATGCTAAATTAAGTAAGCCAGTTGGTAAAAGACAAATACCATATGATCTCACTTTTATGAGGAATCTAATGAACAAAATAAACTAATGAGCAACAATAGAATCAGAGGCATAGAAACAAGGAACAGATTGACAGTTTTAAGAGGGGTGGGGGAGGTGGGGACTAGATGAAAGAAGGTGAAGGGATTAATCAAAGAATATATATGCGTGACCCATGGACATGGATAACAGTGTGGGGATTGACTGTGGGAGAGAGGGGCATGCTGGTTGGAGGGGAGCAAAGAGGAAAAAGTTGGGAGAACTGTAATAGGGTAAACAAGAATTTTTTTTTTAATACAGATTTTTCAAATTAAAAAAAGGTTTTTTACCCCTGAATTTCTATGAATGGGGAACAAGCATACAGAGCAACTCAGATGTAAAATAGGCAGGTAATTTCTAATGAAAAAGAAAATAATTACTCAGAATAAAAATATCAGAGACCAGAGAATAGCACTAAAAGCTACTGAGAGTAATTCCCAAAAACAGAAATAGACCCTAATCAATATATTGAATACATTCTCTGCCTGCAGAACAGGGAGAATTGGCAACATATGCAATGGATTTCAGAATTCCTGTGGGCCAGTGACTACCATGAGTCTCTGATTATGCTGTCCTTGTCACTCTATTTTGTGCTGAGTGGTGGAGACATATGGATTTTCTTTAGGTCTCACAGGCCTCTTCTTCTGAGGAATTGTACGCAAGAATTGTCATTTAGATTTAAATGACAAGGTCTTGAACCTTGAAGCTGAGCCTGATGCCATAAACAGATGAGAATATTAGCTGCCTTGGGAAATTAATACAATTTGCACGTCAAAGGATCTTAATTTGCGGCCATAGGGCACACTAAGCTGGATCTTCTCATGATCATCAAGGTAATGTTCCCCACCCCACATTTTTTTTTACAATGTGATCCTGAAGCATATTTGTGACAGTGGAAAATCAGAAACATTTAAATGTCCACCATCAGTGGATGGGTAAGTTATGGTACATGGCATTAAAATACAGTAATATTTGAATATTTATTTAATGGCATAGAGTGACTCATGTTCATGGTAAAATTTTTAAATGAAAGAAGGCAGAGTATAAAACAAGTCTGTATATGTATAAATGCATAAAATAAAGCAAAGCAGGGAAAAACAACTACGAAGAACATTACCATTGACCCTTGAACAATATGGGGTTAGGGACACCACCCTCCCTGCACAATCTGTGTATAATTTTTGGCTCCCTCAAAACTTAGTTGTCTCTTGGTATTTGTTGGATATTGGTTCCAGGACCTTTTCAGATACCAAATACACATACTCTAAACCCTCCGTATACAATGTCTTAAATCAACGCATACAGTCATCCCTCCACATCTGCAGACTCTCAACTGTGAATTGAAAACAGTGCAGGTACTTACTGGAAACAAAAATCCTTGTGTAAGTGGACCCTCACTGTTAAAACTCATGTTGTTCAAGGGTCAGCTATACCTCTAACGTAGAATGATGAATAAGTTTTCTTTGCTCTTTACTTAGTTGCATTTAATAAAAATAAACATCTGTAACTTTGGGGGTATATTATATTACTTCTTAATGATAATGTATACACATACACACACAGCACTCCGACACTGTCATGCCTCCCGATCTCTCAGATGTCAGAGCTCATTCCCTTTCTAATGCAAACTCTGATGGGCCAGATGTGTACATTCCTGCCACTGAGCCTCAGTTTTCTCATTTACAACATCTGACCCCTTGTGACCTTTAATAACCAATGGAACTTGGTGGAAGAGAGCCAAGTGACTTCCAAGTCTGGATCTGAATAGGGCTGTAGCTTCCACCCATATCTCTTGGAATCCTGACCTTGGCACCTTGGCTTGATGCTCTGAGGAAGCCAAGAGACCATGTGAGAGGTCCACATGGAAGAGAGCAGAGGCCTCCATTCTAAGATCAGCTATTTCCCAGATAGCATCCAACAGTAACCTCTTACCTTCAGTAAGTCCATTTTAGAACTTCTGGATTCCGTGAAGCTCCTCATCAACATCAACATCATATGAAGCAGAGGAACCATCTAGTTGGGTCACAGAATCGTGAGAAATAATAACTTGTTTTGTGCAGCTATGTTTTGCTGTGATTTGTTACACAGAAACAGATAACCAAAGCAAGGAATGTTAATTTTTACTGTGATTAAAAAAAAAAATTTCTATTGCATTTTGTTTTTTCTTGCCTTGGCTCAGACCCACACTGGATTCAGTGGAGAAGGGGGACCTCAGTATATTCAGTTGTCACTCAACCTTTGCTTGCAGTGAAGCAATTCACAAATCACTTCTTACGCTGTCTGTCAGAAACCCAAATAAAGTCACAGATTTGGAGATGCAAAAATGACACCAATACCTGTCAGATAAGATGATGAAGTTTAACAAGGATGAATGCAAGGCCCCGAATTAGTATTATAAAAGCCAGCTGCCAAGGACATGTGGCTTAGCAGAAACACACATTTAAGCACTCAGCCTTTTTTTTTTCCAACTTTATAAGTATTGAGAGAGTGATGAGGCTGCCAAAAAAATCTAATGTGGTTGTAGACTCTGTTAATAGAAGTAAATCGCCAAGAATAAGGAAGGCTATACATTTATTCTAATGAGGTCAGAACACACATAGAAGATCCAAGTTTGCCCAAAGCATTTGAAAAGTGAAATGGAAAAACTGGAGTAAATTCTGGGGAGAGTGACAAACCAGAATTTGTATGTTACTTTCAATTTAAAAAATACATAGGTAAGTGACTAAGGAAATAAGTTTTAAAGATTTAAAATTAACAATGCTATGTCTTGATTTCACCCATGAATTGAACAAATCCATGCTAAACAGATACTAGATTCCCAGTAATCTAAGTTTTAGAGAGAGAGCAATGAGGTTTCTGTTATCTTGTAGCTTGTATTTTAGATAAAAACCAAGTGAACCAACAAGACCATTTGGGAAAGGTGGGTGTTATAAAGCAAATAAATAAGCTTGATTGAGTCGAAAGCATCTATGGGGTGGAAAGTCTTTATATTGGTTATTCAAAGAAAGCCCGTCCATGAAAATAGAATTTTAAATGAAATTTAACTCATAAAAAGAATGTTATGTAAAAGAATTGGAGAACATCTGTTTAGGCCATGGAAGCACAAAGTGGAAATATCCCCCAGCTGGGGTAAGTTGGCATGTTTGAAAAAAAAGAAAGAAAGAAAAAACCCCTGTGGCTGCACATACAAGACAGGGAGAGTGCTGTGAGCTAAGATTAATCAGGTGGGCATGTCCATCTTGAATTTAAATGTTGTTCCACTGTCCTCAAAATATCACTGTCCCTGTCATGTTTTGGGTCTTGAAGTCAGGTTTGGGGCTTGACTAATAAGATGCTTGTACATAGAAGATCTGAGGACAGTGATCTGAGGAGCAGCTGTAGGAATGCTCTCATTCCCTTGGGAGTCATTCTAAGCTCTCTGGAAAGCTGGCATGTGGAACCTAGGCAGGGGTAGGTTCAGAGTTTGTGTGCCCCCAAGAGGCAACATGGTGATCTTGATTGGTAGAAACTACAGGGGGTTGTTCACCTCAGTAAAAGGCAGATTTTTCTAATTTATACACATAACCAGTGACAGAATCTGTCTTGGCAGGTAATCAGTTTCTCAAGACAGGAAATATCCAAGTGAAGTCTGGATACTGCCTGAGGTTATAGTAGTTGGAAAATCACACAATTGTTAGATTAAAATCAGTGTTTCCCAAAGGGCGGGGCACATGCCATGATTGGTAATGGTAGACATACCATTAAATAACACTGAATCAATCTGTAAAAAGGTTATTACTTTTCAATTTCCTTTCAATTATTCCAATTTTATCAAGGAGTCGCCTCATTTGTCCTTAATACCTAACACTTGCTTTGTATCCCTTTTTTCAAAAGGGAATAAATCCTTAGATGAAGACTCTTTTTCGTTGTTAGTCTGTTACGGTTGTCCCAATTTTTTCCCTTTGCCCTCCTCCACCTAGCCCACCTCCTGCTCCCGGTCATTCTACACACTGTTGTCCATGTCTGTGTGTCATTCATACATGTTGTTCTTTGACTAGTACCTTCCCCTTCTTTCTACTATTATCCCTCTCACTCCTCCCCTCTGGCCATTGTCAGTCTGTTCCATGTTTCCATGTCTCTGGTTCTATTTTGCTCATTAGTTTATCTTGATCATTAGATTCCCCTTATAAGTGAGATCATATGGCATTTGTCCTTCACCAGCTGGCTTATTTCATTTAGCATATTATTTTCCAGTTTCACCCATACTGTTGCAAAAGGTAGGTGTTCCTTCTTTCTTTCTTCTGCATAGTGTTCCATTGGGTAAATGTACCACAGTTTTTTGATCCACTCATTTACCGATGGGCACTTAGGCTGTCTCTAGCAGGTAATAGTGTCTTGCAAGACTTTTAAAACTATTTTACTCTCATTATATTTATTTATATATGTATTTATATATTTATGGCAGTATATGAACATTATTTTTATAAAGTATGTTATTAAAGAATCATTTTGATTTAAGAAAAGTATTGTGCATATAGGCATGGATATTGTATGTTGTGGACTATAACTATGAGGAAAAAATCATTACAGTGCTAAGAACATAAATTTCATTTAGAAAACCTTGGTTAGATAAACCTTAAAGTCTTTCCCAGGCTTGAGCTCTTTAGATTCCATGAAATGAAATTTGGTTTAAATTGCTTTGCTGATATTCTTGAGCAAAGTCAACCCTTTTCAAGAAAGCAGACAGCCAGGACTCAGTTATGCATGTTTAGTTGAGTGGAAGAGTCATCTCTAAGGGTTTTTGGCCCCACTCTATCTCTTTTAGTTGCAAGGTTCAGAAAACCCAAGTGTGATGGTGTATTTTATGTGTCAACTTGGATAGATTATAGTAATCAGTTTTGGGGTCAAACACCAGTCTAGGTGTTTCTGTGAAGATAATTTTGAGGTGTGATTAACATTTACAATCAGTGGACTTTGTGTAAAATAGATTAGTCTCCATAATGTAGGTGGGTCTCAGCCAATCAATTGAAGGCCTTATGAGCCAAGATTGAGATTTCCTGAGAAAGAAGAAATTTTGCCTCTAGACTGCAATACAGAATTTTTGCCTGAGTTTCCAACTTTTGGACTCAAGGCTGGAACACTAACTTTTACCTGGATGTTCAGGCTGCCTGCTTTGCCCTGCAAATTTCAAACTTGTCAGCTTCCAAAATAATGTGAGCCAATGCCTCAAAATGTTTTTCTCTCTTTCTTGATAGGTAGATAGATAAAAAGAATATATATATTATATATATATAATATATATATAATTTTCTCTCCCTGTGCATGTATGTGTAGATAAAAACAGTAACAAAAACTGTAGAGAAATGTATTGTTTTGTACTACTAATATTATGGAGGTGGGCTTCAGGTAATAGTTGATCCAGGGGCTCAGATCATAGCATTAAATTTATTTTTACCTATTTCTTGGTTCTGATTGTAAATTCATCAGCAACCTTTACAAGGTGGCCCTTGGTAGCTTGCATCCTTCCAAGTCCAAGTACAAAACTGAAGACAACATCTCACTCCCCAGCAGTTCAACCAATTGTCATGGGCCTGAATGCCTATGCCTTCAATTAATCACATACTCATCTGTGAAATAATCGCTGAGATCAGATAATGGATCACACTGATTTCCTCACCCATAGGCCTGAGGGTGGAAAGGGTTGGCTCCCCATTAGGAGTGAAGTCAGGGTATTACTCTCAGAACTAGGGTGAGAGGATTTGGGACAGGAATAACAGAGATCCATTGCAGCTGTAATTCTCAAACATTAATGTGCACAAGAACCACCTGGGGTTAAAATGAATATTCTGATTCATTAGGTCTGTCATGGGACTTGAAATTCTGTATCTCTGATAAACTCCAGGTAGCCAATATACCATGTATTTCATAGGTTGGCTGATAACCATTCCTAATTAAGACCAAGGGGAGACAAAAGTTCTGCCTCAATTCAGTATATTGAGCATATTGCCAGCCACTCTATTGCTTCAGTAAGGCCTTAGCTTTTACAACTAGAGGAAACCTGTCTCCACCTTACCTACTGAAGGTGTGGACAGAAAGGTGGTCAGATACAGACATCAAGTAGCATGAGCCCCAGGGGCTGCTCAGTAATGCTCAGGGTAAGTGAGGACAGATAAAGATGTCCCCTTTACCTGGATGCCTTTGTAGAGAAGTCAGCATTCCTCAAGATTTACACAATTCACCGGCTGGATCAGAGAAACAGCCCAGAGCTGCTGTTTGTATTCCACGAGTGAGATTCACTGGAGAAAACCAGAGGTCGAGGTACAGTCATATAATTTCATGGTTGAAGACTTTAGCCCATTCTGCACACTTCTCAGGGAAGGTGTTTATTGCTGTAGGGGAAATTTGAACTTTGTTGGACAAAGGAGACCAAAGTCTTTTGCTTTTTAAATACCATGTTCGTCTTTCAGCCAAAGGCTTACAGTCAGTCTTCTGTGTCTGCGTTTTAAAGACTGCAGGATTTGGGAGGTTTCTGACGTGAGAAAATCATTGAGCCTTTTAGAAAATGTCTACAATTGGATCAAATGTTCCAAGTTAGATGTCAGACAATCAATAGCTGATTCAATCATGATTTTAGCTATAACAAGAAATAGTTATATTTTTGTCATTAAGGGAATTTGATTAATCTTTGCATGGTTGATCCACTTCTCAGATATTGACCATGATTGCCAAACAAATAAATAAAATAAATACAAAAAACTCAGTAGTATTCTTAAAGCAGTAGTGATTTATGTCACAAGATCCTGCTATGACTTGTAATGGTAATTTCCCACTACATTTCACAGAGAGACAAATGTAGCTTAGCCAGGCAAAAGGGACCTCGAGTTCATGGCATGGGGTAGAGGTCGAGGGTTCAAACCACATATCTACATGAGTTGGAAATCAATCTCCTTGGTAAAATTATTTTTAAATGGAGTTTGTTTCTAAAATATCTTACTTAAGTTTACTTAATCAGTTGATTTTTAAGTTCATACATGTGTTCATCACACAGTACCTGGCCCATAGGAGGCATTCAGCTGCATTATTCAATAAATTATACTAGAAAAACATATTTTTTGCTCTGTCAGAGCTGGATTTCTTATGGGGAAGGTAAAATTGGGTGAGGAAATAAAACTGTATGTAACATAACAGAGGCATAAGCTCACCTGTTGTGTTTCAAACAGGACAAGATTTTGATACAAATAAAGTAATGAACTCCATTGTGGGTAATGGCGACAGGTAAGTATGAAAAGGGTGGACAGGCTAGATTTTAATGTGTATATGTCAGACCCTTTTAGTTGCAAGTGTCAAAATACAATTAAGTTGGTTTAAGCATAAAGGAAATTGCACTGGCTCATGTAACTAAAAATACAGAACAGCTAGATTCAAGCACGGCTAGATCTAGGTGTTCAAGTGATGTCGTCAGAAATTTGTCTCCATATATATCTTAGCTAAGATTCTTCCAATTTGTTTTTATTTTCACACAGACTCTTTTCTAGATGTGAAAAGGCGAGCATCAGCAGCCCTGGGCTTATATCCGCCTGGTTGAGGAATACCTTTGGAAACAGATAACTCTTTACCCACGGTTTGAACAAAACATCAGGGCCTGATACTTCTTAGCTCTGATCTGTAGCCCAGGTTAGGTCACATGTTTATTCTTTAACCAATCGGTGTAGCCCAGGGAATATGGTATTCTCATTGGCCTTTCTGGATCATGTTTGTCCCTCAGCATCCTGAAAGTGTAATCTGTCCTACCCAAATGACATAGCATGCTGTATGATACCACTGATATAAAATTCTACAAAATGCAAACTAACTCTAGTGATAGAAAGGTCAGTGGTTTTGGTTGGGGTGGGAGAAGAAGTAGAAAAGAGGTATTACTGGAGGTCAAGAGAAAATGTTTGAGGAAATGGAAATACTCATAATCTGGAATTTTTCTTGGGTATATTTGCATGTCAAAATTTATTAATTTATATACCTTAAACATGTGCAATTTATTGTATGTCATTTATGCTTCAATAAAAGTGTAAAAGGACTGAAAGGATGATGGTTAGGCAAAACAGTTGCCAATGATAGTGTGCCACAAGGCAATAAAGAGTTGGCAAAAGTTTGTAACCAGAAGAGTAATATAGTTATGGGTTTTAAGATCATTATGGAAACTATAAGATCATTATAGAAAGTATTGATGTGGTAATCGTTGGAGTAGAAACAAGGAGACTCATTAAGAGGCATATTGGATGTTTCTTGTGCCCCACCTTACATCTCTCAGCCCGCCTGATACTTGAGGCTTTGCTGTGGCAGCCACATTTGTGCAGGTACAAGCTAACAGCACCTCACCTCAGCTCTACTATAGCTCTCACTTTCTATCCTATATCTTTTATGTAGCCAAAGCTGGGAAGTCTGCGGTATTCAGCCTGGCATCCAAGCATGCCCAGCCTGGAAGTATATGGGAGCTAATATCCCATGGAAGGTTGAAGACAAAAGAAAAATGTTGCCTCTCCCATCCCCTAGGTGTAGAATTCCTTGTTACACTCTAGGCACCTCCTCAGAGGTTTCCAGCTGGACCTAGCTCCAGTTGCCTGCACTGATGACCAGCTCAATAATGCCCTCTTCCATTGCTTGCTATGCCTCCCTCTTTCACTCTCCCTGAACCATTTTCTACAATAAATCACCTGCATGAAAGTTGTAGGTTCTGCTTTCCAGGGGCTTGGGAACCTGAGTATGATGGTAGGTACACATGATAGTCTAAGTGAGTGCTGAGAGGCTAACCTAAGGCAACGATGGTTTGAACGCAGAAGCAGAGAAGCATTTATTCAAAGATGATTAGACTTTTAGAGAGTGCGAGAGATCACATACATCTAATTCACCCAAGAAATCAGTAGAACCCAGAGAAGAGCCAATGACAGGAATAAGTATTTCACAAAGAAAAATATGGTGTTGGAATTATGAAGGATCCATGAAATCAGAGGAGTTAATATTTCAGTTTTCTGAACAATGTAATTCAGATTAATTTTTAAATGCTATAATGACCATTTACCAATGGTCCCAAGGGATTAAAGAAACCAGCATTCATGCACTAATAAGAATGATAAATGATGGAGGAATTCAGACAGGGGACGTTGGGGACAGCTATTCTTGGCACCCTGTTATCTAGTGCCTCATCTGGAAGACTCTAAGGTCAGGGTCCAAAATCTTCTGTTGTCTCCTTTACTTACAAGCCTGGTGGTTGATACTGACTATCAGCTCAGAGCTCTCTCACAACATGGCTGGGTCCCAAGTCTCTGGAAGGGAAGCAGCAAGTCATGCAGTATGATTCTGTTGGTCATGACAGTCACAGAAGCCTGCCTACATTCAAGTGAAGGGATCATAGACCCCATGTTTTGATAGAAGCTTGTCAATGTCACAGTGTAAAAAGAGCATATGGGATCGTATGTTAATTTTCTATTGTTGCTGTAACAGACTACCACAAATTTAGTAGCTTAAGGCAATAGATCTCTAATCTTATAGGTAGTGCTGTCCGGTGGAAGTATAATGCAAGCCACATAAGTCATTTAAATTTTTCTAGTAGCCACATTTATGAAAATAAAAAGAAACAGGTAAAATTAATTTTAATAGTATATTTTGTTTAACCTGAAATATCCAAAATTTCACCATTTTAAAAGAAAATCAGTATACTAACAATTATTGAGATAATTTACATTTTTTTTACAAAGTCTTCAAAATTCATTATGTATTTTACACATATAGTATATCTTAATTGAAAGTGATGGTGATTAGGCTGTGCAGCTGCTGACAATATAATTGAAGTTATCCTGACGGTAGCCTCTAAAAGTCTGAATAACAATCAAATGCCAAACTCCCCCTGACCCCAAGGGGCTTTCTCAGTTGTGCCTATTGCTTCCCCAGCTTCTGTCTGGACACTTTTGTACCAAATGAGGAGCAGATCCAAGGGGTAGTGGAGCAGATCGTGAGCTCTTCTATACTGACTCTCAGCAAAGAGTCCTCAGTCGCTTACCTCACATTTGGCCATTCTTCCTACTTCTGTTCTCTTTAGCAGTCACAGTGTTGGGAATAGGTAACTGAGCTCAGTTCTAAAAAATAAAATATTTCTCCTGCTCTATCCTCTGGTATTGGCACCGTTATCAGTCCCACAAGGACAGGGCCCCAGCAGGTTGGTAGATGGACAAAGCTTGCTGCCTTCAGCGTCTCTGCCTCCCTTTCCAGCCAGGGACCTGAACAACATCAATATAACCAATCCTGTCCTGGGGAATGATAAGTTCTGGATGGTCAAGTCCTTTTCCATACTAACAGCAAACAACATATTCTTGGAAAACCCTCACTCATTCTTCTTGATCTGACACAAATGTTCATTCTCCTTGAGAAAGCTTCTCTGAAACTACTAATCTCCTTTTTTCATCCCAAATTTCTTTGTATTCTTCCTTCCATCAGAGCCCTTAAACACTTTTTAACCATGATGGTTTATTCATTTCTCTGCCACCCCCAATATATTGTTGTACTTCCCAGGGAAAAGACCATGTCCTCATCTCTTCATTCTCTGTGATTATCACAAGGCTTTTTGCATAGTAGATACTCAGGCATGGGAATGTCTTTAGCTTATTAAATAGAGGAGAGCTAATTGGCCCATATGGTGGAATGAATGTATGACCTTGTCTTTATGTCCATGAACTTCTCTTATTGTCCAGGGTCAAGGGAGTAGCATGCAGTTCAAAGTACTAGGGGCTGAACACAGGAGTATTTGAAATATACCTCTTTAGTTAGATAAAGGAGACCTATTCATATGCTGTGGGAAGGGAATCAATGAAGTTCCTGGCCCCTTTGCCTTTCACAATAGTCTTTCTGAGCAGCAGAAAGAGAGAGCCTCCAAGAGGGTGATTAATGCATGCTCCTGCTGAGGACTTCAAATTGATTTTGGCAAAGAAAATGTCATTTCTCTGCCTGTCCCTTGTTGTCAGAGAGAAAATATGGAAAGGAGAGTCTCAAACAGACTAAAGAGGATACACAAGATATTTTCAAGGAAAACAGAAGATACAGTAAGGCCATGTTGGGGTAAAAACAGGTTGATTTATCAGCTCAGCAATACAGGTTCATTTCCATATTACATTGCCTCCACTCCAAATTTTCTGTTGCTTGTTATTATCCTTAATGATGGCACTTTTGATCTCCCATGGGACACCCTGATTTCACAGGTTATTGATCCCACAACTACAGTGATTTTTATTCATTTTTTGTACTTATTTATAGAATACATACTATTTGTCTGACACTGTCCTCAGTTCTGAGGAAGTAGAAATAAATTATGCATGGTCCCAGCCCTGAAGAAGTTCATATTCTAGTGAAGAAACAGATTTAAGCAAAAAGGAAATTATAATACACTGCCAGACATAAAGTAATAGAGATGGCTATGAAACCTACTGGTAATATAAAAAGGAGAGTTTTCACTTTGTCACTTTGTTCATTCATTCAGCACATATGTATTATCGATGACCATGTGGTGTACCAGGTTTTGGAGTTACAGGAGTGAAAGAACAGGCAAAGTTGCTATTTTGAAAGCTCCAAGAACTGATAAAAATGTGGATTTTCAGACATCTGAGGAGACAACAGTATGGCTAGAGCTCAGTGGTCAAAGGGCAAAGTGGAATAAAACGAGGTTGCAGAGCTGGGCCACACTGTGAAGGGCTTTGTGGGAAATGCCAAGCAGTAAGGTTTTCTTTCTTCCCCCCTAGATGAATGGCTTTAAGTGAAGGAGTAGCAAAATATGATTTATACTATTGCACAATTATTTTGGCAGCTAAGTGGAAGAATGGATTTGGGTGAGGTGATTGAGGGTAGAAGAAAAGTCACGAGTCTAAGCTAAGAGATCGGCTGGGAAGTTTAAGTGAGAAATTATGATGAATTAGACATGGAAATGGCAGTAAAGATGGAGAGAAGAAGATGGGTAGAAAGGCATCCTCTAGACATAAAACAAGGCAGGGATGGGCAAGAAGAGTCCAGGAAGTGGACAAATACATAAGGAATATGGAAGCAAGAAACAGATGAGGAAATTATATCTTCTCCCTAGTCACCAAGAAGAGCATAATCATACTAGAGACATAGCAGCCGCTACCCCACCACCACCACCATCACCACCAAACACCGTCAACACCATTATCACCATCACCACTATCACTACCACCATTTTCACTCTGAATACCACCACAACGACTAATATTTTGTGAGGCACAATATTTTTCATTTAAAAGTGAGTTTGCATCAGTGTTAATTTAATTTGGATTTCTCAGGTTGGTTCATCTATTTTGAGTTCCCAATCTCTATGACTTTCTTATTTGAAACCTCTTTTCCCGCCACTCCATTCATCGCCACAGGATGTTCAGTCCCTAGATATCTCTCTTTGGCCCTTACCATGATTTCATTCTCCTTCATCTTTATGTGCCCCCCTTCCTAATCTTATCCCGTGAGCAGACATTCCTAAACTGTCCTTTGCAGCCCTGGAGGTTGAATCATTCATTTGATAACCCTCACATCCCTGTCAGTCCTTACATTTAGAGCACTTTGAATACTCAATTTTTCTGATTATGAACATCACTAAATTTCAGAAAGGGTACCCACTATGATTCAACTTTCTTCATTTAATCCCCTAAAAAATCTTTTACTTTTCAAAACTTCTTCACATTATCCATGTCCCAATATCATCTTCATGCCTCTTTATTCAGCAGTCAGCTCCGCACAGAACCTCATCCCCCCTATTTCAAGAAAAGGCAAGGAAAACCTTCACATAGTTCTCTATACCTCCTCAATTCTGCAGCTTACAATCTTTGTTCAGATCATTCTTTTTATGATTGCAACTTATCTTTGTATCCGACCATGTCTTTACAGTGTTATCAGTAATGGATAACAAAGTAGTTACTTGATTTAATTACTTTGATTAAAGCTTTTATGAGCAGTTTATCATTAAAGCCTTTAAATTCTCTTTCGACCAAGTTTGTTATCTAAAGTACATCTGCCTTAATGATATTTAAGGTCACCACTATTTCATCCTCTGTATGCAGAGTAGAATTTGGGGGCTTGCTCACTTATTTCTCATCTCTGAGGTGAGTAACACTGGACTGTTCCCTAGGCAATCCCTTAGTTTACCCAGAAAGAAGTGGGTGCCCTTATAGTGAGGAATGTACCTTTGTTAGGTTCCTGTCATCCCTGAATCCACAAAAGGATCCTAACTGCCACCCACCCCAGACATTTATCTGATAAATCATAGCAATGTGATTTCAACTAGTAACAAAAGAAGCTAATTTATTTTTTAAATTGCCACAGAATATACTCTTGAGCTCAACTCAATAACACACACCAATTTTTTAAAATCCTTTACTGAAGGTTATTTAAAAGATATGGTCCATGATTTTGGAAAGCTCAAAATAGTCTCTGGAAAAGCAAAATCACTAGATCAAGGGGAACCTAGATGACATGGTACAGATTCCTTTCACATATAAGTAACTAACTATTAGAGTGTTGACAAAATTTGTATGGCTTCCCCATCACCTGTGATACAGTCATTATGTGTGTGTGTGGTGCACACACACAGTGACATGTCCTCCTTATGGAAGAGTTCATTAATTCTTTCCTTGAACAAGTGATATCACTGTTGTTTCTAGGTCATCTATGTCCTTATTATACAAAACTCTGAATACCAGAAAGTTCTCCTTGTACCTGAAGGGATTTTGTTAATGTGATGAACATGTCTTTTTTTGACCCAGAAGCACCAACAGGTGGAATTTGCTAGGAATCAATTTCAGAAGAACAGGAGGTGGGAGAGTTAGTATTTCTAAGACAAGCTCTTCCCATTTGTATGTGTGGTTTCTAGTGCTCAAATGTAAAATTATCTAGAGGAAATGAGAGAGGATGGGAAGTGCAGATCCCAAAATGCCATAAAAACCAGGTAGACCTAAGGGAGTCATTGGGAGATAAGACAGAGTCTCAACAGCTTCCAGACAACCTGCAGAGTTCAGGGTAAAGAGCAGAGGACTATGTGACTTTGAAAATGTCATTTAAATTCTTTTAAGTCCAATGAAATGCAAATAAATGACACATAAGCACATATAAATCAGAGAGACTACGTCCAACCTATGGATTAAAAATAATCTATTTCCATTTTATTTATTTTTATTCTTTTTATTTCTGTCATAGCCTACATGAACAATCCCCTGTCTACTCTTTTCTTAACCATTTTATCAAGTTATGATGGGCTTGGAAAAAGCAGTACATATTTAATTTATACAACTTGATGAGTTTGGGGATAAGTATATACCCATGAAACCATCACTGCCACCAAAGTCTGTAAACATATCCATCTCCCCTCAAAGTTTCCTCCAGCCTCCATTATTATTGTTGTTACATTTTTTTTTTTTTTGGTGATAAGAACATAAGATCTACCCATTTAGCAAATTTTAAATATACAACACAGTATTGTGAGCTATAGACACCGTGCTGTATAACAGCTATCCAGAACTTACCTTGCATAACTGAAAATGTGTGCCCTTTGGCCATCACCTCCCCATTTCTCCCTCCCCACAGCCCCTGCAATCACCATTTCCCTCTCTGCTATTTTAGATTCCACGTGTAGGTAGGATCATGCAGCATTTGTCTCTCTGTGTCTGGTGTATTTCATTTTGCACGACGTCCTCCAGATACATCCATGTTGTCACTAATTCCCTGCATATTTCTTGGCAACACTACTACTCTGTTCATCTGTCACTAAACTCCATTCACTTGGTTTTCATTTTCCTTTGAAAATGTCAAGCTCCTCAGTGCTTCAGGGCTTTTGTCTTTGTGCTCCCTTCTGTCTTGAAACCTCTTTCTCCACTTCTCCCTGAAGGCTCCTCACCACTCAGGTCTCAGCTAAGGCCTGTCCTGGTCATCTGCCCTCCACTCCCTACTCCATCCCATCTCCCCGTTTATCTCCTTCACTGCACTCCTAGGAATCTCTAAGTACTTTATTTCATTATTTACTTGGTCACTAAATACCTTTCTCCTATAAAATGTGAACTCTATGAGGACAAGGTGATTTTACATTTAGTTTCTCATAGCCTATTCACCTCCTATCAAGGAATGTGGCATACAGTGAAATCTTAATATATAGTGAAAATAAGAATAATGAACATGAATCAAGCCTTTACACACTTCCATGCTTCTAAGTGGTTTTCACATATTAAATGCTTGAATCTTCACCATCACCCTAAGAGTTGTTTGTTGTTATTATAATCCATATTGTGTAGAGGAGGTAGGTAGCTTTAGAGAAGTTAATTAATTTGCCCAAAGTCATACCGCTGGTGAGTGGCAGAGCTGGAATTCTGCCTTACAAAGTTGGGTTCCTGAACTTAAGCTCTTATCCACTATCCTCTCTCATACCCACAATCATCTTACTGTTAGCAATGAATAAATGATGATCCCAGGGATGATGGGGTGTCCTAGGACCCAGAGAGTCTTTTCTGAATTCCTAGCCACATTTACTTGCACAGGAAAAATTTATTGAGAAGAACTGGTCCAGGTAGGCTCAGGCACTAAGTGGTCTCAAGGCTTTTGGTCCTCCTACTTTTCTAGGATAACACACTCACCACAGGAAGCTCTGACTCACTGGGGCCAAATCAAAGCCTTGTGTTGGGAGGATTATAATTCATGTAACTATTGTTGCCTTATTAATGACCGGGCGTCCACAGGGGCTTGACTCCTTACAAAATGCTGATGAATTTCACACACCCTCAGTTCAGAATTCCCAAGAAATTCTCTGTCCTTGCTCCTTGCCCTCTGAAGACGTGTGGAAGCAGAGAGTAAGAAACTGACTCTGGGTTTTCTCCCTGTTTCTTTTGCCTCCTAGATTGCATCTGAACACAACAAAATTCAAGGATCATGTGAGTTTTTCTGTCCACGTGTGGGAGGGTCCACCTTATCACCTTATCACAGTTATTTCCTAAATGTCTTCAGAATACAGGTCAGAATACTACAAATGGGCCTCAGGAAGATGACTTCCTTTCTTTTTCAGACCTTGGCAATTTTATTCCAATAGTATCATTAATATTGATTATGTGTCTACTCTATGCATAATGATAATACTAATAACTTAACATTTCTACAATCTATATAAATCATCAAGTTTGCAAGGAAGCTTGAAAGTCAACAACTCTAACACAGCCAATTCTTACCATCTCCAGCATTGATTTTTATCTTACTCAGTCCTTACCACCACACAGGGTAAGTTGGGCTGTTGGTCCTCCTTTAAAGATGGAGGAGGCAGCAGGAATGGCTCTCCCAAGGTCACTTGAGAATAAAAGACAGAGTTGGCACTCAAACCACGTCCTTGTAAAATGAAATGATGTGAAAGACATGACAATATGCTGACTCTACCTGATATGTATTAGTTAGCTTCTGCTATGTACAAACCTTCTCAAACGTAGTAGCATAAATCATCAGTCTGTTAGTCAGGGTGCACTCAAAAGGGTGGGGCTCACCTGGACTACCTTGGTCAGCTACTGGGTCAGCTGCGAGCTTTTGGACTAGGATGGGCTCAGCTAACATGGTTTATCTCTCATGGTCTCTCCTCTGCCTGCAGGCTACCTAGGCTTTCAAAGTGACTGGCGGGGCTCCAAGATGGGAAGGAAGTTGCAAAGTCTCTCATGGCCTTGGCTTAGAGCTGGAGAAACATTGCTTCTGTCACCGTCTATTGGCCGAAGCAAGTCACAAGACGAACCCAGATTCAAGGGAAGGGATATAAACTTCACCTCCGGATGGAAGGGGCTGCAAAATCTTCTGTGGAAAGGCTGTGGAAACAGGAAAAGGAAGCATTTGTGGTTTTTTTAAATATCTACTACAGGATGTTATAAAGTAACATTTAATTTTTTTTATTGTTGTTTAAGTACAGTTCTGTCCACTCCCCGCCACTGCCTCCCCCTCACCCCCTCCTCGACTCTACCCACCTTGAATTTGTCCTTGAGTCCCCCTTATATGTTCCTTGATCACCCTTCCACTGAGAAATATTTAATTTTTAAAGGGCATAATTCTAACACTCAGGACATTTATATTCCAAAGATTAGGTTCCTTTTTAAGTATAAATATATGAAAATAACTTACATATAGAAAATGAATTTAATGTATGTAAATTAGAGCTTAGTAAAAAATAAAAAAGCCCTAGCTGATCATTCTCCCTTATAAATATGTTAAAACTAGAAAGCCAGTGTTTTAATTTCACTAGAAAACCAGTGTTTTTATGTATTTATCAACAGATATATTAATGCCACATATGATGGCATTTTTCTTTTTTCCAAGTCCTCTCACATCTCTTCTCCTTTAATCAAAGAGCAATCCTGAGCTGTGGTGGAGGGGGTATTGCCACGTTCTGCTATTATATCGGAGGAGCTGAGATTCAGAGACCCCTTAAAGCCATCTGGTGTGTTGCAGCTCTGGCTGTTGTATCATTATCTCCTGAGTCCATCATACCTTGTGCTATACCCAGCTGCCTCATGTGCATGGAGTTTTTAATGTCATATGAGCAGGAAAGAATACAGAAGACCCCTGATACCAAATATGCTTGAAAAATCCTAACAGCATATTATTTGGTCACTGGGGGTGGGGAGAGACTGATATGTGACCACCAGGTTCCTTACCTGTTAAGTGACTTCAGCATCACTAAGACACTTTCAGTGCCTTTTCTAAATACTCCCAAGAACTTGGTCCATTATTTTTAAAAATTACTGTTTATTAAAATCTGTAGAAGCTTTAGACTTTGCAAATCAAGGTACACAGATACCATTTTCCATTTAATCTTCACGGTTAGGGATTATTATCCATAATTCACAGATCTGTAGGTCAGGACATTTATGGTTGCAAGTGACAGCAATTTAAGTCAAACTGGTTTAAGCAAAACAAGGATAGAAGAATGTAGTACTTGGAACACATACAGGCCATCTGGCTTCAATTGCGACCCAAAGCTGAAAAAAATTCCCACCCGCTCATTTCTAGTCTGCCTTCCTCTTCATTGATGTTACTCAAAGTGGAGGCCTTCCCTGACAATGATAAAGATAGTCACCCCAAACTTCTGGCTGACAATCTAGCAGGTTAGGGAAATCAGCAGAATAAAGCCCTTTATTCCTCATAGTGCTAAAAGGATTCCTGGCGGGCCCACTGGCCTGGACCCTATGTCCCTGCCTGAACCAATCACTGTGGTCAAAGGGATACCGAGCTATGATTGACCAAGGCTGAATCATGTGGCTGCACTGGAGCAGGAACAGGACAGTCTTTCAGAAACATAAGAGGAATGGCTGTTGAAGATCAGGACTAGAATGCTGGGCACAAAGACAACAGAGATCCATAACAGTAAACAAGAAAAGAAATATTCATATCGATGAAGTGGTTTGTCTAAGAAGGTCCAAATCCTGAGTGCAAGGTCCAGAACTCAAACCTGTGGTTTGCACATTATCCCTCTGCGAAGGGGAAACCCCACTGTTCTCCTTCACATTACACACAATAGCCCGAACACCTCTGCTTTCCAAATATGTAGTAACTTTTACCACATTGAGAAATTCTCCAGTTCACAGGGGATGCTGACTGGGTGTCCTACAATTTAACTCACTTCTGACCCTGTCTACCTGAAGATAGCAGCAGATCCAACAGGTTAAGGACTCAGCCTCACAAGACTGCCACTACTTCAGACACCAGTCACAAGTCTGGTTGTCACCTGTCTTTATGACCAAGTAGCTATAGAACTCAGGTTTCCAAGACTCTTTCCTTGGGTTTGATTAATTTGCTAGAGTGGCTCACAGAACTCAAGATAACAGTTTACTTGAATTAAATAAAAGAATGTAACTGAGGAACAGCCAGATGAAAGAGTGTGGAGCTTCTATACCCTCTCCGAGGGAGCTCCTCTCCCTGTACCTCCAAATGTTTACCAATCTGGAAGCTTCCTAAAAACCCCATTCCCATTCCCCCACCCCTACTTTTTGGAGTTTTATAAAGGTTTTATTACCTATGCAGGATTAATTAAATAATTGGCCATTGGTTATCGAACTCTATCTCCAGCCCCTCTTCCCTCCCCAGACGTTGGGGGTGAAGCTGAATCTTCCAGCTGTCTAATTACATGGTTGACCTCCCTGGTAACCAGACCCCATCCTTACGTGATTTCCCAAGTTATATCAGTAACATAAAATCAGGTGTGGGTGAAAAAGATTTGGTATAAATATCAAGACATCTTAATATCTCTTATAACTTAGGAAATTCCAAGGGTTTTAGGAGCTCTGGGTCAGAAATGGGACAAAGACCAAATATATATTTATTAAAAATCACAATATCACACCTTCAGTGCTATTTCCCACAGACCTAGATAATGTCCTAATTTTTTTCAATAAGCACAACAGTAGCAATAGCAGTAATAAAAATAATGGTAATCATACTCATTGTAGTAATATCAATATAATGACTTTATGCCAGGTGCTGTTCTAAGTTCAACTGAGTCAATTTAAAGATCTAATTAGCTTTACTGAACTATTCAAGAATCAGGCAGCATCTCATTTAATAAACAAAGAGGTGCTCTGAGGAGCAAACAGGCGAGACAAGAAAGTTGAAAAAGTGGAGTATGTCAGGTAAGGTCACCATCCCTTAGGAGAAGGCAGGGTATCTTACTGGGCAGATGACCTTACTAGTATAGAAAAATGCCAGACTGATTGGTTTAAAATTCCACTCCTGGGAGAGGCTGAAACTGCAATTAAGTTCAGTATTAAGTCTTGGTGGGGCTTGGCACAGTGACTCCATTTTGGGTCTGTTGTTTCTTTTTAACAACTTATATTAACTTATTTAATCTTTGCACCAAGCCTTTTAGGTTGCTTGATAATTATTATTCTCACTCTTATTATCCCTGTTTTCCAGATAAGGAAATTGAGTCATAGAGAATTTTTAAGGTTTATCCTCAAAATGCTTCTGTAGCCAGGAAAGAGTGAATGCTCGAATACCCCTCCAGTCAGCCTAAGTATCTCTACATTCTCCTGTTTACATATATTTTTAAATCCACGAATTATGCTAAGTGAAAACGTACAACCTAAATGGTTTCATTTATATGACATTTGGGAAAAAGCAAAACTATAGAGACAGAAGATAAAGCTGTAGTCATTAGAGGCTTGGGGAAAGGGAGAGAGGCTGATTACAAAGGGATGCAGAGGAATTTTGGGGAGTGAGTTAGTTATGTATCTTTCTGTAGTGCTAATTACCTAATGGTAGGTGTTTGTCAAAACTCTCAGAGCTATCCACTAAGACACTGGATTTCATACATATAAATTATGCCTTAATTAAAAGAGTGAAAGAGTAAGCCTTAGAGACTGATCATTCTCCTCTTTAAATACATTAATATTTCTTTTACGAGAAAACTCCTGTTTGAATGGATTTACCAACAGATATAATAATCCCTGTTGGAAAAATATCTGTGATTTCTTATTCTCTTCCCACAAAGGATTAAAGCCATTAGCTTTTGGCATCCAGATAACTGTAGGTCAATACTGGTCCAGCCCCCTAAGAGTGCTACCTGTGAGGAAGTTGCTTAGCCTTGTCCAGCCTCAGTATTCCCACTGCAAAATGGGGGTGCTAGTGCTTATGTAACTAGGGAAGTTGCCTGGATGAATTCTACCATTGGTCTTGGTACCAGCTGTCCTTTCTGCTATGTTCTCAGATAGCCTATGACCAATAAAGTGGTTGTGCTGGTTCCTGCTTGTCTACACCCAGATAGGTTTAATGCCCTTCCCCTGCTCTGCTCTGTCATCAGTGGGGCTTCTCCTGTGCAGCCAAATTTCCTAGGCTTCTGAGGCAGCAGGCTTCCTACTGGGTTTGGTCAGAGACAGGCACTGGCAGGTTATCATCAGATAGCAAGGAGGAAGGAGACCCAGGGCATTTCCCCCTTTCTCTCCATGCCATGGATTCTGGGGCACAGGCTCTGTATCATCTGTGGCCTCAGTTCTTCCCAGAAAGATCCAGCATGGTTCTAACTTCTGAACTCTGTTAATGCCACTTCCTTTTTTCCCTCTCTGGCCTAGAATTTGCTGCAGCTTCCTGCCATATCTAATTTCTGGGTTACCTTAGGATCCTGTGTTTGGTCTCATCCTGGCTCTCATCCAGGTAGACTTGTTCTGTTATATCCCTTCTGTTTTAAGTACTTGGAAGTCATTTCGATCTTCCTGCTTAGACACAGGCTGATACAATCATCATCCGAGATTTCTGTGGGCCTCAGTTTGAAAAATATGGATTTGATTCCTGACCGTTAATGTATCATGACTTCACTGTGTGGTTTTGGCCAAAATGATAAATAGCACTGTGTTCGCAGCAGTAAAACAAAGGTGTTTAGAGCAGTCATCACTAAGGGGCATTATTGTGCTAGAAGCCTCTCTCCACAGCTCAAACTAGTGTTTTATCGTCAGTCTTAGTAACATATGTTTGCATTGCCTTCACCACTGGCTTCCGGTGGTGTGGTTTCTCCAGGTTGCTGAGCCAATTATGAAGTAGTAGGGCTGGATCCAGGCTCTGCCTTGATGTTGCTTCCCGAGTGGCCTCCACGGAAACCACAGGGTGTGAGTGACCTCCGTGCTGGAAAAGGTGGAAGTCTTGACCCTACCGCCAGGGGGAGGTGAGGAGCTCTTCATCAGGACTGGGTGGTGTGGAACCCAGGCTCCCAAGTGCAGGCTCCTGGGACAGCACAGCAGTGGAGAGGCCGTCGCGACAGCCTGGCAGGGCAAGAGTGTAGGCTCCCACTCAGGCTTTGCCAGCTTAAAGGTCACAGGGCCATGGCTTTCCGAAAGTGTGTGGCTGAAGTAGCGCAATCATTATCTCAAACTGTCTGTTTTGGGAGGCTGCCTCTGTTAAGGTCTGGGACCAGAGAGGAGGCTTTTCTTGTTTTGCACCTCTTGGTCTTTCCAGTTTGCTGGGTTATTTAGCTCCAAATCTGGGATATCTGAGTCACAAAAAAACAAAAACAAAACTTGGGACCTCATCTAGTCAAGGCACCTAGGTCATCTGCCTAGATTTTTATTGTATATAGTGGGAGGAATGGGAGGAGTTACATCTATTCTGTCTTCCCAAAAGTAAAAGTTTTAATAACCTTTCAAATAAAGTGCAAACTTAAGGTTTGGTTATCAAATTCTTAAATAGTCTAGTGCCCACCTACTTTTTCAATCTTATTAGACTTTACCTTAACATATATGCTCCACTCTCCATTCAAACTAAACTACTTACTTATGGGTGGGAAGCTGGTTTCAATTCACACTGTATCACATCCCTTGGATCACTTGCTCAGCCTATCTGTGTGTCTCAGTTTCACCTAAAACATGGGAAAATTATTGTCTTAGAGTTGTGGTTTTTGAACAAGGATAGTAATTATATTAGATCTCTTTTTTCTCTTTATTCTCTTTATTTTTTTTATTTTTTATTATTGTTCAAGTACCATTTTGTCTATTTTCCCTTAACCACTCCCCTGCCCCTCCCATCCTCACCTCCCACCCTCAATCCTACACCCTTTTGGCTTTGTCTATGTATCTTGTATACATGTTCCTTGATTACCCTTCCTCTGTTTCCCCCTGTTATCCACCCCCTCCTCTGGTTAGTCAGTTTGTTCTTTATTTCAGTGTCTCTGGCTATATTTTGCTTGCTTGTTTGTTCTGTTGGTTAGTTTGTCTTTCACTGCCTGGCTTATTTTACTTAGCATAATACTCTCCAGATCCATCCACGCTGTTGTGAAGGGTAGGAGCTCCTTCTTTCTTTCTACTGCATAGTATTCCTTTGTGTAAATGTACCATGGTATTTTGATCCACTCATTTACTGATGGGCACTTAGGTTGCTTCCAACACTTGGCTATTGTAAATTGTGCTGCTATGAATTGGGGTACATAGATTCTTTTGAATTGGTGTTTCAGGATTTTTAGGGTATAATCCCAGCAGTGAAATTGCTGGGTCAAAAGGCAGTTCCATTTTTAGTTTTATGAGGAAATTCCATAGTGTTTTCCACAGTGGTTGTACCAGTCTGTGTTCCCACCCACAGTGTACTAAAGTTCCCTTTTCTCCACATCCTCGACAGCACTTGTTTGTTGATTTGTTTATGATGGTCATTCTGACTGGTTTGAAGTGGTACCTCATTGTGGTTTTAATTTACATCTGAATGATGACTGGAGATGCTGAGCATCCTTTCATATGTCTCTGGGCCCTGTGTATGTCCTTGGAGAAGTGTCTGTTCAGGTCCTTTGCCCATTTCTTAATTGGGTTGTTTGTCTTCCTAGAGTGGAGTTGTGTGAGTTCTTCATATATTTTGGAGATCAAACCCTTGTCTGATATATCATTGGCAGATATTTTTACCATACAGTTGATTCCCTTTTCATTTTGCTGATGTTTTCTTTAGCTGTTCAGCTGCTTTTTATTTTGATGAAGCCCCATTTGTTTATTCTTTCCTTTGTGTCCCTTATTCTAGGGGACATATAGGTGAAAATATTGCTGCATGGACTATCTGAGGTTTTCATGCCTCTGATCTCCTCTAGGGTTAGGGTTAGGGTTAGCTCTTTTAATTATTAGGCTTTCCTTCCTCCATGTCTTTGTTCTTCCTGTTCCTACTCCATCCCATTCCCGTATTTGACACAATCTTTATATCCCAGGTCCAATGGCACCTGTTCCATGAAGACTTCCTGTATTCTTTCAGCAACAACTGGTTTTTCCCTCCTGTGAAATTCATGTAAGATTTTCTATCTTCTCCTCCAGGGCTGGAGTCAATTTCATATCCACTATTTTAATTGGATTTCTTTAAGGTAAAGACTACACTATATTCAGCTCTATATGCACATAGTTCTAGCTCATTATAAAGACAACTCATATTGAATGAGTGAATTATTAAATCATTAAATAGAACAAAAGGGATAATTTATTAAGTTCTATGTTCCTGCACTAGATAGGATAATAACCCCCATCCTAGTCCCTGGGACCTGTAAATATGTTACCAGTCATGGCAAAAAAAGACTTTGCAGGTGTAATTAACAGTCAAGGATTTCAAGGTGGGGAGATTTTCCTGGATTATCTGGGTGGACCCAGTGTAATCACAAGGGTCCTTGTAAGTGAAAGAGGAAGGCAACAGAGTCAGAGTCAAAGAAGGAGATGTGGGAACAAAGGCAGTTGTTAAAATGATGTTATTGTTGGAATTTAAGATGGAAGACAGAAGAGATCCATGAGCCAAGGAATCTGACAGCTCCTATAAGATTTAAAGTCAAGGAAATAGATCTTCTTCTAGGGCTCCCAGAACACACACAGTTTTACCAATACCTTGACTTTAGCCCAGTGAAACCCATTTTGCATTACTTGCCTCTAAGATAATAAAGTTGTGTGGTTTTAAGCCACCAAATTTGAGGTAATTTGTTCCAACAGCAATAGGAAACTAACACAGTGCATATCACTGGCACCTAATAGGCAAGCTCATTAACCAGATTATGATGAAAAATAAATGCATCCACTTATTCATTCATTTCCTCAACAGTTCCTGAGTTCCTACTAAGTGCTAGGCATAGTCCCAAGTGTGGAAAGTTGACACGGTGGGTGGATTTCAGCATAAATCAAGAGCTGTTACTGCTCTCAGGACACTCACAGTAAGGAGGCATTGCACCCTGGGACAATAGTCACATGAGGCAAGGATCATCAGTATTTATAGAGCAGTGGAGACTGCAAAGAGTCTTTACACAGAAAGAGAGAATTCAGCTTTGCCCAACACTAACTTGTTTCTCTGCAGAACATTCTGTTTGTAGACTGATTTCAACCTGAGTTGAGGAACCTTCTGGAGGTATTATAGTACAGTGGCCCAGAAACCTACAATAATGCATCAGAACCACAGAGCAGCTGCCTGCGTACAATCCTGGCTCCACCATTTACAGTCCATGTGACCTCGAGCACAGTATATGAAGGTAATAGGAGCACTTCCTTTTTTGGGTTGTTATGAAGATTAAACAAGTTAATTTGTGTAACAACTTAGAACAGTACATGATATAGAGTAAATGGAATATGTCAGATGGCTAAACTAAAAAAAACAACAACAACCAAAAACCCTGAGTCTAACTCCAAATCAGAATTTCTAAGAGCAACACTTAAAAGTCTGCAATTTAATATCACGTGACTCAAGATGGAGAGCTGTTGCACAGGCCTCGCACCCCACCCTGCAGGGTAAGTCAATCATTCAACCACTCCAAATACTTTTATGTTTTTGTTTGTCTTGGTTTTCTAGGGAAAACCTGTGTAAAGGTTACCCTGTCAACATTTTTCTTCCCAGACTCATGAATTTTCTTACAAGCTAGCTCAAACTTTATTTGTTGCAAATTACCCTTTTGGTTTTTTATTTATTTTTTATTTTTTTTATCCTCACCTGAGGACATTTGTTTATTGCTTTTAGAGCGAGAGGAAGAAGGAGAAAGAGAGGGAAAAAAAAAACACCTAAGTGAAAGAGAAACATTGATAGGTTGTTTCCCGTATGCTCCGGGACTGGGAATGGAACCTGCAACCTTTCAGTGTACAGGACGATGTTCCAGCCAATTAAGCCACACCAGCCGAGGTAAATTACCTTTTTAAAATGTCTAAAGTTGATGCTTTATAGAAGAATGAGAATTCTCTGCATGTTCACTGCGTTTATTCATTCGTTTGTTCATTCACTCACCCAGCAGCTGTGCCAGATATGGTGTGCGCATGTGCGTGTTGGAATTACATCTCTTTCCAAAGGAGGAAGACTCTTTAATAGCAAATAGAAGTCAACCCATCAAATGTACATATGAGCAGCACAGAGGAAAAAGATACTCCAGGCAGTCAAAGATAGTCTTTTGTTTAGAAAACTCTCCAGCCTCAACTGTCTCTTCTATGGAGGAAGGGACAAATTGTGCCCACCCTTTGTCTCAGAAGCCTCAATGCAGAGCACAGCTAGGCTGTACTCACAGACAAAAGAGCAGCAGGTACCTGAGGAAACAGAAATTCCATCTCAAAATCCATTTATGGTGCAGGGAGGAGCTGAATGGAGGAGGTGGGTAGCAATAGGAGGTGGCAGGACAAAGTTCAGGGAGTGGCAGTATTTCCTAGGTGGCTGACATCGAGGCTTGGGAGCCAGACATGTGGGTTCAGATCCTGACTTTGCTACCTACAGGCTGTGTGAGGTTGGATGATTCTTCAGTGAGATATAGACAGTAGTCGATATAGCAAAATACAGTACAAGTAAAACTGTACTCCCCGTAAGTGTTCTGGGAGGTTTATTGACACAGTCCTTGCAAATACTTAGCCCAGTGCCTGGCACATTGTTCTTTAAAAGATATAGGAGTTGTTGATACTGGTGGGTTTGGGTTTGATAATGGTAGAGTTGAGTGTTTTTGTTTATTATCAAAGTAATAAGTGTAATACAAGTTCATTAGCAGATATGAAAATACTGTTTATCCTCCTCCTTGGCCACTTCACCTGGCCACCTAAGGTACCTCTATAACTAACCGATGACTCCACTGACACAGTTAAAAACTAATAATGTAGACATCTGAGGCCTTTGTGGTTGATGCAAAAGGACCCTGAAGTCTCTTAACCCAGTCTCTTCCTCTCTCTTGTACTATTAGGAAAGGAGGGACTGGGTTAAGAGACTAGTCCTGTTAACTTGACCAAGAACTTCATGATGGGATTTGGAAGTAACTATCCTTCCACTCCAGCCCCTGATCCTGGTTCATGAACAAGGAGTTTCTAGAGATTGGGCAGAATGTAAAGATGATGCTTGACCTGTCTCCACTGAGCCTTCAGCACAAGGCATGCATCTCCCTATCTGATCCTATAGGATGCATTAGCCCTTTTTAGAGCTCTATAAAATACCATCAGTTTATAAACTGTGGTCCCTGAGGCTGTTGAATGCCATCTTTCCCCACTCTTCACATCTGCTCCAATCTGTCTGCACCATACAGCATGTTGAGCGTTAGGCTACATCAGGGCAGCGAAGTACTCTGAATGAACTCATGCATCAACTAATTATTTAGCATTTCCATTTCCTTTTCTTTTTTAAAAAATTAATCCTCACTTGAGGATATGTTTATTGACTTTAGAGAGGGCGGGGGAGAGAGAGAGAAACATCAATGTGAGAGAAATCATTGATCAGAGAGAGAGAAAGATCAATGTGAGAGAGAAACATCAATCAGCCCTCTGACTGGAGATTGAATCTGAAACTTACAAATGTGCCCTGACCGGCAATCGAACCCCCAACCTTTTGGGGCATGAGACAACACTCCAACCAACTGAGCCACTCAGCCAGGGCCCAGGTTCCATTTTCTTAATAGGTAAGTAGTGATATACGGGGATTACCTGAAGGCAGCAAATCTTTCTAGAGAAAACTATTTAAAGGTATAAATATCAGAGAGAAAGCATTGTGTGAGGGTTAAGTTTGAGGACCAGAGTATTTGGTTCAAACTCAAGCTTGGCCACTCAGTACCTGGGAGACATTAGGATGATGACAATCTCCATGGTCTAGAAACATGGACCACATTGTTATTGGGAAATAATAATACATATTTCAAAAAGGTGTTGCAAAGACCAAATGAAGCCCCCTTTTGTATCTACAGGTTTGATTTTTATAAACTCTGCTCAGGAATGTCCGGAGGTAAGAGATTTCAGGTAGTGTTGTACTTGTTGCCAAAAGTTTGGTAATGTGGACACCAGCAGGCTCCTGAGTCTCAGGCTTGGGGAGACAGGGAAAAGGGGCAAGTAATTACAGATGGTGAGAGAAAAAAGAGCTCTTGGAGTCTATTAAGGAGTCCGCACATATAGCAAAGCAATAGATATTTGGAAAAACAAGAAATCAATATGCTGACTGAATCACTCGATCGGTTCACTCGCTTAGTGTGTAGCCTTGGCTCTTGGCATTTGGAAGGAGAATAGATTTTTATTGCTTAATTCCCTGTAAGCAAAGGACTAGTGAATTGTAAAATCCTGTTGCTTAACATGTAACATTAAGTATTGAACTAGAAAATAAAGAAAATCAATTCCAGGTTTGGCTGCTGATTAGCTTTTCCCAGAGAACTGAGAGTAAAGTGCCATCATTGCTCTTCCCTCTAATTCATAAAACACTGTGTACGACACCTTAACAAACATGTTTGCCACCTTAGAGCACAGTTTCCACTCAGGGTCCAGCATTTGACAAGCTTCGTGGCTCACCTATGACGTGGTCCTGGCAGCTGTTCCGGGTAAGCCAGGGTTCTGGGGAAGATGGGTTCCAGCGTGGATGCGCAGAGATTCCACAACTCTAGGGTGACTCCTACATCCTTGGTGGTCTCCTCGGAGTATCCACCCCCTGCCTTCCGCAGTCCTAATTAACTGCATGTTCAACCACCAGGCACAGGCATTCAAGGTAATAGGACCCTGACCTCCACTTGCAGGTGGTGTCTAGTATTAGTGTATCTCCACAACCCCTGGGCTGCTGTTTTGAGAATAAATTCCTGACTCCTGCCTACCTGCCTGGGGACCTGCCATCGTACCGCCTCTGCGGCAACCCAGTTTACTTGGCTTGGCCAACCCTTGGTTTCTTATTCAGCAACTCATGTGAACAGAAGGCAGAAATCAGTACTTTCATATCATTAATTTTCACTTTTTACACTGTCATTGTAAGGTCTACTTTACAATTAATAATATTATATAACAATTAATGACTTTTTCAGAAAATACATCAATGATTTGTGGCCAAAGAAAATATACTAAAGGCCAGATTCAGTCAGGGCTTTGCGGTCTCTGAGATAAGACTTCCTGTGACTCGAGAGTTCTTTTCCTCCTACCACACATTGCTCTCTGCTCTTAAAGCATCTCTTCTGGAAGTTGACTGATTAATATTGTTATTGAGAGATTCTACCTGTCCAGGTCTTTTTTTGAAAACTGCTGGCACAGTTACTAAATTAGTACAGCCACATGCTTGTGGTAGCCTATTCTAGAGCACCCTTCTCTTTCCTTCTTCCTTTTTCCAAAAAATATTTAAGTGTGACTACATCCCTGACACTGAGTTTGACAGATAAGCCAGAACACAGGCTTTGAATAGAAGGACACACAGACAAATAGAGTAGATAGACAGATTAGTAGAGCATTATGATGCAGAGCCAGAGGACTGGACCCTAGAAAGTGAATCTTTATCTCTACATTTCTGCCCCAGGCTGGGCAGAGAAGGCTTCTCAGAAGAGGTGACATGTGAGGTGAGTCTTGACAAATTAAAGGGAGGAGAGAAATCAAGCCTGAGAAGAAATCATTTGGGAAGGGTAGATGTGTTCAGCAGATTGTGAATAGCTCATCATGAGATATGACCTAGAAACAGACAGATGAGAGACAAGGTCCGGCTCAGGAAAGGTCTTGTTCTCTACACGAAGGTCGTTCTTTATCCTGCCAATAATGGGGAATGTTTGTAGGGTCCTAAGTTGAGAATGAACATGTTTTGGGTTGTTTTTAAGAAGGTTCCCTCTGGCAGCAACATAGGAAATGGAGTTAAGGATGGGGAGAGACTGGAGGTAGGGAGACATGGTGAGAAATAACTGGAGTGATCTGAACCCGGAAACGGCAGTGGGGATGAAGAGGACGCAATAGATCTGAGATGAACTTAGGAGGGAGAGGATCCTTCCAGTGTGTAACAACTGCCCTAGTTCAGGCTATCTTTGTTTCTTACCTGGATTGCTTAGCGGCCTCCTTAGTTGCCACTCTGTCCCCTCCCTAATGCGTCTTCAGCCAGAAAGGTCATTCTATGAATGAATATAGATCTAGTTTACTCAACTGCTTAAAAAAACTGTTTACTGCCTATCAGCTACAGGGGTGGTGCTAAAGGGAGAGAGGGGGATATTTTGTCCCCAAGGTGACATTTAACAATATCTGTAGATATTTTTGTTTTTCACTGTCGGAGGTAGGAGTAGCTGTTGCCATCAAATGAGCAGAGTCCTGGGGTACTGCTATAAACCCTACACTGCACAGGGTGACCCCTCCAATAGTTTCCTCAACACAACCTGTCTAGTTTCCAACAGCAATGTTAGCATCTACCTTCCTAAACTCCCTGGGACATAGTCTTGTCATAGTGCTTCTCCCCCTTATTTCTTCTTCCAATTAAAAAAACAATTATGTCATGTTTTTCAGATTACAAAAGTACTATGATTAAAACAATACCATATAAAATTGTATATATGCAAAATCCACCATTTCTTGTTATCCCACTTCCCTTTGCTCCCTTCTCCCCCAACCACATGAACAATTTAGAATGAATTTCACTTTTGTTCAAATTTACACAATTACACATCAGTGTATGTATATCGATACATACACAGGGGGTTTCTTGGCTGATATTTTACATATCACTATGCAACTGGCCTTCATGCTTGACAATCTGTAATGTCATGGACATCTTTACAAGTCAATAGATCTAGATATACTTTTTTTTTTCTGATTTATTCAGGGAAATAGATGCAGATTTCTGTAACAAACCAAAAAAGGATCCTATCATGAGTGGGGAATTTTATTTTCCTATTACAATATTTTTCTTGCCCCACACCCAAATCCTCTAACCACATAACTTGTGCTAACAAAACAGCTGTAAGTTCTACTCTGCCTTTCTCATGTAACTGTTTGCAAATTGATACACACACACATCTTTTTTTATCAGTTATCTTAATAAAAATAGTATCATATGGAATATATTTCTTTACTTTTATTTTCTTACTCGATAATACCTCATATCAACCCTTTTGTTATAACTATAATTCATTCGTTCAAGTGGCTGCAAAGTATTGTAGTATATGGATTTTTCCACCTTTCTTTGCCATAGGCATTTATTTTTGCTACTACAAGCAATGCTGCTATAAACATTCTGGTATATGTGTCCTAGTGTATTGATGTTTTTACTACTACGGGTTGATCCCAAGAAGTGGAATTGCTGGGTCGAACAGAGTGCGTACTTTTAATTCTAAAAGATACTGCCATTTTAATTTCCAAAAGGACTGTAAAAATTTATACTTGCCCCAGTAACTTTTGAGACAACAATTTTCCCCTCACACCCACCAGGAATAATGTTATGATTTTTAATTATTTTTCCCAACTCTTGAGAGTAAAGTGAAATTTTGTCATTATATTGATTTTAATTTTATGGCTATGAATGAGTCTGAACCCCTCTCTCACATTGTATAAAACAAATTCCATATCCACACAAATACCTGCACAGAAATATTCTTTAACAGCATTATTTAAAATAGTAAAAAATAGTCTGCATTACCTGGAGAGTATATAGACATAAATAAAACCTAAATTAAAATATTAGAAAAAAATTGAGTGTACTATACCTACAAATTCTCAGGATAATAAAACCTAATTAATTGGGAAAGATACATAGAGACTATAAAAAATAATACAGGCAATTTGACTAAATATAGTTTTATGATATTTACATGTAAAAACATTTGTTAAAAAGTCAAAGAGAAGTGACAGATTGGGGGACATTTAAAATCTTTAATAGCCAATAGCAAATAGACAATAAAGAGGTCAATACCACAGTAGAAAGGTGGACAGTGCCTACCCTGGCCCAGAAGAGCAAACCCAGTTGAGGTAAATAATGTAAAGGAGTTTCATTAATTACAAAAGGAAGACATGATTATTGTGAAAAAAAGTGAAATTAATGACACTATAGTATTTAGAGTGAAAAGTTCATCACCCCCTGTATGAGACAGGGTTCTGGCAGGAAGCAGATGACCCACTCAGGGGTTTCAATGAAGAGAGTTAATGAAGGAGCATCAGGTACAGATGTGGGCACAGAGAAAGGACTAGACAGGGATGCCGAGGTTCTAAGCACCGGCAGCAGCAGGAAGCTCTTGCATCCCAAGGTTAATGTTTCTTTGATCAAGAGTTGAATCTATGGAAGCAGGGCCACCTGATGGAAGCTGTGACCCCAGAGGGGTCTATAGGCTCTACCAGAACCGCACGGCAAGGCAGGCAGGCAGTGGGATGAGGACATAAACACCCATCCCCTCTTCCCTCCTTCCGCCTGATTTACCATCACCGATGCCCGCTAGCCAAAACCAACTGGAAACAGAGGGCAAGGGAGCCCTAGGAATTCAGGACACAGAGGTCAGCCTCCTGAGGCACCAAGAAGGACAGGAAAGGATGGCTAATGGGTCAGTGAGGAGGCAACTCAGACTGACTAGTTCTTCCCTTTCACCAGCTACACTAATTCTTAGAAGCAGAATCATGATCATTAATGGGTTAGGGTTCACTCTACCAGAAGGTTTTCTATGCACATTCTTATCATCACTTTCCCCCCAAAGCTACTATATTTGATATTTAAATAACTTTAGTGGATCAATAAAGAAAAAAAAGAACATCCAATGGAAAAGAAGGAAGTGACATAAACTGACAGTTCACAAATGAATAAATGCATAAGGATAATAGAGAGCTAAAAGAATAAGCTTATTTTGTAATCAAAGGTATGCAAATTAACAATAACAAAATGCCATTATTCATCTGTTAAATTGACAAATAATAAAATTACATATGGGATGCCTCCTGTTGTCAAGAACATAGTGATAATACATTCACTGACAGTGAGACAATAAATTGTTTTATCCTTTCTTAAGGGTAATCTGGCAAGTTATATTAAAAGGCTTAAAAAAGTGTTTCCATCTTCTCCCCTAGTAATTCTACTTCTAGGAATTTATCCAGAGGAAATACTCAGAAATGCACATGTGATTTTATTATCACAGCAGTATTTACAATAGTCTTAAATTTAAAAATATATATATATTTACAATAGGAAATTTGTGAAATAAATTATGGTATGGCCATACAATGAAATAATATGAAGCCATTAAAATCATGATGCTGAGGATATTTAGTGACATGAGATAATGCATATAGTATACACAAAATAATTAATAATTAAGGAAAATAATTTGAATATCAGCCAGGATATATTGTATATTCTATGGTCTTAATTATGTAAAAAAGTAAAAAGAGTATATGTATGTGTATAAATGTAGTTTCAGTTTGTAAGCCCTCAAACTCTCTATATCTTTATCTGTACAGATAGAGACAGAGACAGAGACAGAGGTAGAAATACTTATATCTATATCTCTGTATCTGTGTAAAGAAAGAGGAAGGCTAGACACAAGAAGGGAATTATACTAAATTCCCTATACTAAATGTTAACAGAGTTTCCATCTGTGAGGTAAGAGTATAGGTCATTTTCATGTTCTGTGTATTTTTATTTTCACAACACACATATATTTTATCATCTGTATAAATTTTGCAGAGACAGGCACAGGTATCCCGCCAATCAGTGCATCTCCTATTTGGCCACAGGCAGGGTTTATTTCTCCCTTATATGTCCACTGATTCAGTAGGTAAGTTAAACTCTCACATAAGGTGCGAAATTCCCAGAACTTGGAGAAGAAAAGTCAGTGCTTTTCCAAATACATCGGTATGCCAAGCTCCATGAAGTAACTCCTTGGATGATTTTTCTACTGATGTAAAAATAAATAGTTCAAATGGATTTTTAAAATCTAAATTCTGGAAGACTAAAGGAAATCATCCCTTTGCATGGAGATCAACCTCAGAGTTTTGGGTTCTGCTGTCTCTCTGAACTGGGATTGTTAACGAATGAACCAGCTCTCTAATTAATGGAAAGGTTTGCAGGAGAGAACTTGAAGGTGAGAGGCTGTCTTTAAATCTGTGGGCCTCAGTTTGTAAGGACTCAGAAAGGCTGAATCCTACAACACAGAAATAAGGAGACCACGTCTCTTAGGGTGGCGTTGTGGGCTCCAGACAAGACAAACTCTTCCATCAAGACACATATTTACTTGTTCAATGTGAAAGTCAAATAGAAAGTTAGAGTTCCTTCAAAATGAGGCTCTGGATATTAGGGTGATATTAGTTCCTACCATAGATATTCCTGTCCCCAGGTTTAATCATGGCCAAGCGGGCACCCACAGCTGGTTTAGTTGTCATAAAGTCTGCCTGCTGACCAGCAGGGGACTGGAGCATGAGAAGACAGCAGGTGGGACTGAGAACTGGTGTCTTTAGAGTTTCAGGCCTGCTGGAAGATTGAACAGGGCCCATCAGATCAAAACCCACAAACACCGTGTGTGGAAACAGTAGCCATCAAAGCTACTATAGGCATAGCAAGCAGCTTAGCGCATCCCCTGCATGAGCTGAGCTATAGCTCCCTGTGAGTTGCGTTGATCACCTTCTGTGGGAGGGCGATTATGCCCAGCACCTCTCTTCTTCCACACTCAGTTTCCTCGCTGCCATATCTTGAGGCCCTGACAGTTCACACCCCAAAACTGGAAGGCAAGGAGGCCTACAGAGATGTATCACCTCAAAACACACGAATATGTCATGTCCAACAACTGTCATCAAAGCCACCTATTTAGAAATGTGAGCCTCTCACAGGTTAATAAGATGCCCTGATCAAGGAAGGACTACGGATACCTGGGTTCCAGGCCCTGGTGTGAGTCCTCATAGTTTCATTTGATAATAACACCAGCACCCTAGTTTTCTGCTATCATGAAATGCAATTCAAGTTTAAATCTCTGGGTGTCTATCTGATTGCTCTTGGTTTTGATAATTTTGAGTTGAGGTATATTGTGTTGCCTCTCGTCAGGCCGGCAGGTTCATGAGATTTGGGTGGAAGATAAAAATGTTCACAGAGCCATTGGGATGTCTGGTATGCCCTTATTCAGGGGTGGGCAATCCACACATGCTGCAAGTTGCATGTCACACTGCTTGTCACCTACATGTCACCTGTCCCCTCTGCATGTCTGTGTTTGTATGCATGTACAGTGAGAAGCCCCTACTTTTTTAAGTACTAGCACAAACAAAGCCAGCGTCAGGCCAAAAGGTGAAGTAACGTAGCATGAGCCGCATACGTGAGTCCACTTCACTTTATGGGAACCGTTTATCAGACCCAGACTCAAGGCTACGAGAACACGCTTATCAGGACCATTCGAGGTTGTGAGAAACTGCTTCCCCCTCATTACCCAGGCACCCGGGTGAGGGAGCCAGACAGCCTCCGCTTACCCTGTTTATATTGAAGACAGCCAAGCAGCTATATCCCACGATGGTTGGAGATCTAGAAGGTGGTAGTCAGCATGGAGTCTTTAAATCAGTGATTTCAGCAAGTTTCTAATGGTGACAGTGCCCACTTAGGAGTAGCTGGCAGAAATGATGGGACACAGAAGACATCAGCATTGATGCCTCTAAGGAAGTCAAGGCCTTGTGAGGCCATGATGGTGGCTGGGACCCACCTCCTTGGCAGGCAGAGTGTCAGAATGATGGTAGTAACTGTGGAGGGGGCGGGGCTGAAGACTATGACTGAGGTACCAAACTCATCACAGGGAATGTGTAATGGTCAGGCAGCAATGGGGTTGAGGTGGAGAGGGTGGCCGAGCAGCTGGCATCAACTTAAATGAGATGGGAGTTTCTATATGAAGATTGGGCAGTGACAGGGAAAATAAGAAGAAATATATTTTTAAAAAGGGGAATAAATGAAGAAAAATTGTCACCCATAATCTTCCATTCCAAATAAAACCACAACTTTTCATGTATCCATCCATATCTTTTCCTAAACATATTGTTTTCTAATTTTTCTTATTTATTTATGTATTTATTTTTTAGCCCCCCCTTTAGAGAGAGGGGAAGAAAGAGAGAAAGAGAAACATTGATGTGAGAGAGCAACATCCATTGGTTGCCTCCCCCATGGGCTCTGACTGGGGATCACACCATCACCAGTTTGGGGTATGGGATGGCGCTCCAACCAGTGGGAGCCACCTGGCCAGGGCTATTGTAAATTTTTTTTAAATGTACTCATAACAATATATCATTAACATTTTTTCATAGCAATGCTTGAAGAGTTAGATCATTTTAATAAATTCTATTAAGTGGGTTTAATTATTTTCAATGATTTCTTATTATCGAAACTACACTTTTATATGAAAAATGCTGCTATGTTAAGAATAAGTCATAAGCTAATTGGCTTCACTTCTTTACAAAGAGTGAAGGTAGTGCGTTCACACGGGACTCTGGTGTTGGTCTTGCAGGTGGAGTCTGGCTATTAGGGCCGCTGCGGCGATGAGCCGTTGCCTGCACTCGGGCCCAGAGGCCATCCTTCTCAACATGGTTCCCTTCTTTTCCAGATATTATTTTTCTGAGAATAATCTAAAAACCCCAAGCCCCACTATTCCATAAACTTTGGCAAGATGGCATCTGTACATCATTTTTTTTCCTTTTATTGAGTTAAAAAACATAAATGCTTACTCTGCCAATGTTCTACAGGTTTTACAAATTTACTAATATATCCTCATAGCAACTCTCCAGGGTAAATTTTTTTACTATTCCCCATTTTAAATGTGGGGAAGCTACGGCTGATAGAGGCTACTCTGTCCAAAGCCACCCAGCCAGCAGGTGGCAGGAGGGTACGGGAGGCAGCGCTGGCCCCTTTTCCTTCCATGTACCTTTGTGGCTGGAAAAGAAGGAAAACTGTTGTACCAGGGTAGCACAAGCTGTGGAATCCGAGGGGTGTATGTGTATGTGTCATGTGTTTGTTTTCCCAAAAGAGAGTAACTTTTTTTAACATATAAGAACCCCTTCATCTTTATCTTCTTGAATGAGATAATCACCAGCCACCGTGGTGATGGAATCAAGGAGGTGTGGAACTGTGACTTTCACAGCCCTGCGTCATTTAAGGAGCCACATTCTTTCTGTTACACTGCCCAAACTTATTAGGACATAACCTTTCAAACCTGAGAGAAAAGGTCAACTTTAACTGGAGCACAAAAGCATTTTGTTGGCGTTTCATAGTGTCAGGTGCCCCATTTTTTTCCCTACCACAGTGGCGTTTAAAATGTGGCCTGTTTTTAGGAATCCAATTAGTCCTGCAGATTATCCAAAGATGATCAAAGTTGTAAACAGCAGAATATTTGCAGAGATCATGGAGCACAACAAAGCTCGCATTTAACAAGAGAAATAAAGGGGAGTTTACCTGTAGTTGATGACAGGGGTGTAATATCACACCATCATACTGAAGGTTAAGGTGTAATTGAAGTCAATGTTACAGTGCAGTGAATCCTCCAGTCCTTGTGCACTTAGAAAGTGCAATTCTAGTGCCATTCTAGTGCCACAGCTGTGCAATTCTTTTGCTGTAAGCAGCACACTATTAGGAGGGTGCTTCTATTATGTTGTCTCACTGTGAGGTTTGAGTTCAGGTAGACAGTAGCAAATGAGGTCATCTTTCAGCAAACAGGATCACGACAGGCTATCCTCGAAAGCACTGCCTCATTGTATTGGCAGGGATTTTAGGGCAGGCATCAGAGGCAAGATTCAGCAAGGGTGTTGCATGGGCTTCGATGCTGAAGGGATGTGGGTTCCAAGCTACATTCCACCACATGCTGGCTGGATGACCTTAGGCAACTCACTTGACAAGTGGATGTTAGCTACCTCATCTGAAAAGTAAACTTTCCTGGGAATTAAATGAGGTGTTATATAAAGGGCTCACAGCTGACATTCATAAACATCTTTTAGCACTCATACCAATACAATTTATCAAACCCACTACACATGACACCTCCTCCAGGGACACTCTCTTAATGTTCAAACCAATATTTAGGCACTAAAGTGTTGTTTTTAGACCAGTCCTCCATCCTGGAACAGGGTGCCTAATCAGTAGAGCCATCACCTATAATTTCCTAATCGCCATATATTTTGTAATTCCTACCACAGTGCAATGGATTCTGGGAGATGATCAGAGAGGACACAAATATACACATGCATACACACATACATCTTCATATATACATATACATGTATAAAATGAGAAATACATGTACATATTAACTCATTATAGAGTTAAGAAACACCTTTAACGTTTTAGCCATATTTTGTGAAGACCCAACCACATTTTGGAAGCAGGTTGGATGAGGCTGAGACGGGAGCAAGAGATGTGGAGTTAATCACTTACCTTTCAAACAAGTTAAACAAGTGTTGATGGCCAGGAGTCCAAGTTGCATGCTTTGCATTGTCACCTTGAAGTCCCTAAATTGCCCACACATATGTGTTTGGACCATGGAAATCTTCACCTTTTTTTCAGCAAGCAAGACTCTTGGGACTTGGGACACTCAAAGCCAGGCAAACAGTAGAGCCTGGCTCTGGGATATCGATGTGATCACAAAGGGTCCAGGCCAAAGACTGCAGTGTGGAAGGAGAAACTGACTTCAAGGTCAAAGGTTCCAGGTAAGTTGTCTTAGATTTAGAATTGTGGTCCAAGAGACAGAGAGAGATTAGACACGGATGTTGGGAGAAGGGCCCAGGTGCTAAGGCAGACCACGGACCACACAGGCACCTCACAGGAGACTATGTCTCAGAAGCTATGTGGATACCCAGGTTTCTCTCCTTCCCTGCAAACACCAGTTCTAGACCACAAAGAAAGTGAACAGATAAACCAAAAACTGAGAACATAATTTCCACATGAATAATGAAGGAAGAATTCATACCCATGATATTTAATGAGCTTCTACAAATCAAGAAAAGAAACAAACTGCACACTTATAAAAGTGAACTTTCAGAGAAAAGGAAAGGATACATGGACAGCCCATAAATATATTAAAACATCATTATTAATCAATAAAATTCATTGAGACATTATCAGACTGGAAACGTATTTTGAAAATGTCTAAGATGAAGCATGACAAGGATGTGGCACAAGAGGCTCTCTCACGCATGGCTAGCAGGCACAAAAACTGTTACACCGACAGCTTAGGAACTGCCCTGTCCTCACATGGTAGCATTAAACCTGCATATTGTCAGTGCCAGCTGTCCCACTTGTAGGTATACATTCCAGAGAAACTCTGGCGTATGTGTCCTGGGAGGTGTGTGCAAGTGCTTTTACAGCAGTGGTATTTGTAATAATGACAAAAAAGTATTTCAGTGCCCATCTTCAAAGGAATGTATATATAAAGTGTGATCTGTATAGGAATGGTATATAGCAACAGGGCTGCATAAATGACAAAGCGGCATGCATGGTTCTCAAAGTATAATTTTAACCACAAAAGTCGAGTTATAAAAAATGCATTTTATATGATTCTCTGTAGATTTTTTAAAACAGGCAAAAATAGTGTTTGGAAATTCATACCTCTGGGGAATATCTATAAAGTAAAGCAAGAAATAAATAACACAGAATATCTGAAAAGCTGTTACCTCTGAGAAGGAGGAAAAAGAGGAGGTGATCAGGAAGGATAAAGAGATGACTTTCAAAGTTCTGATAATATTTAACTTTCTATTTCTCAAGCTAGTCATAGATACATAGATATTTGTTTAAATGCTATCTAAAGCTACAGATGGCCCTTTTATGTACTGTCCTAAAAAGATGTACTTACTATGTGAAAAATAATTTAAAAATGAAATACCGTTTGAAGCAGTAAGACTATTTCCAAACCGTCTTCAGGATGGCTATTGCATAGCCCCTGCCAAGGAAAATGGTTAGCTTAAAGCTGTCCCTCGCATGTAAGTGAAACCATATAGTACTTATCTTTGTCTGCTTATTTCAATTAGCAAAATACGCTCTAGATCCACCCATGTTGTTACAAATCACAAGATTGTTTTATTGCTTCATAATATTCCATTGTATATAGGTACCACATCTTCTTTATCCATTGCTCTATTGATGGACACTTTGGTTGCTTCCATATCTTGGCTATTATAAATAATGCTATAATGAACATAGGGGTGAGTAGAGGTGCATATATCTTTTCAACCCACCCTGCTTACAGAATAAAAGAAAAGAAAATGATTCTGACTATCTCCCCCCAAAAAATGTTCCTCACAGTTTCAGCCAGGAGAAGATGGACCAGGTGAGATTTACCCCACAGTGTTTTGTGGGCATCTAGCAATTCCTTCACAGTGACAAGTCCTCTGGTACAATTTTCCAGATCCAATATTCGAGGGCTAGTATTATTGGGCATTTGCTATAATCCAGCTACTCTCCTAAGAGTCTTATAAAGGTTATTTTATTTAATCTCCACAATGGCCCAATAAGGTATTAGAGATATTTTACCAATGAGGAAACTGAAGCTAAGATGTTTGTTTAAAGAGAAGAAACTAGAAAGTGATATTACCTGAACTCAAGCTAGAATTGTTTGGCACCAAAGCCTTTGTTCTAAACCATTATGCTAAACTTTCTCTTGGAGGTTTATTAAATTGTACATAAATATAAGAATCTGAGTTCAAAAACATAAGAATTTGAATTCCAAGATTCCATTTATCCTTCTTTTTTTTTTTTTAACAGTGGAATAAATGCATTTACTCTCGTCTCTTTGGCGACCTTACTGTAAACAGTACTTGCATATGTCACAGAGCACAGAATGATGAGTTTTGACATGAAATTCAATCCATGTTCTCACTATCTTTGGTTGTAATTTTAGAATATAATATGAAAGGCAGATTGGACCAAACTTCCTGAGTTTTCTTCTAGCAACTGTTAATGAATCTATTATAAGAATAGTAACTTTCTTTTTATTAGCTTTCCAGCTGTGAAAATTTTTTCAATTGTTTAGATTTTAAAAATGAGTTTATATCCTACTAACTCATCACTTTTATTTCTAGAAATTTAATCTAAGAAATACTCAGACAAGTCTATTATGGTATCATTTTCAGTTGTCCAGTGTCACACAATTTTTTTTCTGATTGAAGCCCTTGGATTTTCCTTTGGGAAATAATTTTTTAAATAATTTTGGTAGGAGTATAAATAAAGATGCCACATGTTCTCTTGGTCAAATGGTGGACATGGGGGGGGACAAGCTCAACATTATAGACCCTTCTCTTGAACTTCAGCGAAGTTAGTTCAAGGTCAGAAAATGGTTTGCTGTTGATCCCTGTCTATGGTTTCCTCAATGGACTTTCCATTAGTTTTCGCTACTTGGATGCTCAGAGCTTCCTGGATCCATCTGCTTTCTGATATCTAGTTATTCAGTTTGTGATTCGAATTTCTGAGTTATCAATCATTCCAATAAATTATTTCTGCATTCAAGCCAGTTATGATTGACTTCTGTTTCTTAAAGGATCATGACTGAAATGTTATTCAAAGCATACATTATGGCACTAATTATATTGTTCAAAATAGTGAAAAAAGAGGTTGGAAGATGGTGGTGACATAGGTGGGAGCTAAACTCTCTTGTTCCAGCACCCAACTGGGACACCTAGCCAATCTTCTGAAGAACTGAGGGATCAGCCGATGAAATTCCAGCTTATTTGAAGTTTGGAAGCCAAAGTTTGCAGAGGACGACGGCAAACAGAAAATGGATGGTAAGGAGGTTTTGTAGGCTGTCGGGAAGGTCCACAGGTCCTGTACCATGGATGTGGCTGCAGCTGTCCCCAGCCCTGTACCAGGGACCGAAGCTACCCCAGGAGCTTCGGAGGAGAGCCAGCTCAGTGATTGTAACTTGCCAGCTCCCTCCCCTCTCAGAACAGGGAAGTCACAGACCTGCACCAGTAGAGACCTGGTCACTGGGAAGTGGGAGACACAGCAGGCAGTGCATTACTGGCTGGGACAACACTAGAGAAATTGGGGAGCTGGGTGACACCAGGAGATGGGTGGAGAGAAGGGCCGTGACTGACCGTGAGCCAGACAGTCCAGGGACTGGTCAGAGTTGGGCTGAGTGAAAGTCCTGGCAACTATTAGGAAAGGTTGCCCACAAACAAGAGGAATTCACTCAATTAAAAAAAAAAAGTCTCTCAGCCTCTGTGCAAGGACCTCTGGTGCACTGCTGCGGGGCCAGCCCAGACAAAGAAGGAGGAGGAGGAGGAGGAGGAGGAGGAGGAGGAGGAGGAGGGGCATGAATTGCTCCAAATAACGGTGTCCCAAAGACTGATCAAAGTGGGGCAGCTGGGGCCAAAGAGGTAGCAGTTCCCAGGGAGACTTAATTTAATAGGGGAACTAAACTGCCCAAATGGACTTTGCGTGCACGCAGAGCCCAAGCCTGCAAAGAGTGAGGAGGAGGGGTGCAAGTTGCTCCCACTCAGTGTTCCTCATGAACTAATCAAAGGGCTGCACACCAGAGGGGGACTGAAAGTACCAGCTGGACACATAGGACAGTGTGGGCCTTGTAGCCCTCTGAGGGCTCAGGTAGAGGCTGTGAATCAGGGAAAACAACAGCCCAGACACAACCCCCATTCTCGAAGAGCCACAGGAGAGGAAAAAAACAACAACAAACAAACAGAATAAGAAACAGAGCCCAGTCTCCCTCTGACTGTGGCACCAAGGATGAGAGCAGAACTGGTTTGGTGGGTTTAAAGTCGGCAGGAGACTTTTATTTCTTTCTTCTTTCCTTTTTGTTTTTCTTGCAAGTATAAGATGATAAGACCTGGAGCTGTGTGAGGACCAAAGACAGATCCAGAGAGAGGTCAGAAGGTTAACATCAACAACTGAGAAAAAGTTTCACTTTGATATCCTTCAGAACTTGCATTTTATTTTTTTTATTTTATTGTTTTGTGTTTTTTTGCTATTTTTATTCTTTTATATATTTTAATTTAAAAATTTTTCTTCCTTATGTTTAGTTTTCTTGGTTTTATTTGTTTGTTTGATGTTCTTGTTTGTCTAGTTTTCCTGTTCTACCTTTCCTATTACCTTTTAATTTCTCTTCTGATACTGAGCCTGTATTACAATAACACACTACTCTTGGTCTTTTCATTTTTATTCTTTTTATTCATATTAAATATTGCTTGTCTTATTATTGTTGTTCCAAATCCCTACCCGAGTTTTGGCCCATTTCACTATCTTCCTGAGTTTTATTACTATTGTGGTTAACTTTATTCTCTCCCACACTACCCTAAGTTTCTATCACTAACTCTCACTATATCTCATCGTCAATAGAATGCCTCATGTAGGCATTCTGCTTTCTGGGGTCAGCTCGCATTCCCTGCCCCCTGCCCCCTACACCCCCATAAGAGTCTTATCTCTTTTTCACCTTTTATAAAAAGAGGCTATTTCGGTGAATTATCATGCTTATTGTGGCACTTCTCCAAAGATATCCTATCTTTTCCCTACTTATTAGTACTTTAATTCCCATAGAACACTCCACCACTGTTTTACTCCACTTTGCCTTTGCCCTGCCCCTGATCACATGCAGGTTGTGAATACCAGTAAATGCGCAGCAGGAGAGAACCCACCAATAGGAAAAGCCCAATTGTAAGAAGAGAAATCACAAATGGAAGAAAGGGCAAACCTAGAGCATGCAGACAAGGAGATCAAAGAGACCACACCACTGAGTCCCACAGAACTCCAACCACAGAAGTTCATACTACAAAGATAGTTGGCAAAGCAGAGCATTGGGAATCACAGAGCCAAACAAAAAGAGTCCCAGAAAATGGGGAGACAATGAAAAAACCAGTAATCAAAAGGAGTAGAAGACTACCCACTAAAAGAGCTGAATGAAAAGGAGGCAAGCAAACTATCAGATATAGAATTCAAAAGAATGGTGATAAGAGTGCTCAAGGAACTCATAGACTACTACAGGGAACTGAATAAGGACTACAGCTGTATGAAATAGGAAATATAAACCTTAAATAATAAGCAAGAAGAAATGAAGAATATAACTTCTGAAATAAAAAAATACAATAGAAGGAATTACAAGCAGGTTGGATGAAGCAGAGGACTGAATTAATGAGCTGGAAGATAAAGTAGAAAGAAATATCCAGGGAGAGCAGCAGCACAAAAAAAAAGACTAAAAAAATATGAAGATACCTCAAGGGAAATGTAATACAACATGAAATGCAACAACATTCCAATCATAGGAATATGAAAAGGAGAAGAAAAGGAGCAAGGGATAGAAAACATGTTTCAAAAAATAATGACAGCAAACTTCTGGAACCTGGAGAGGGAAAACACCTTGTAAGTTCAGGAAGCACGGATAGTCCCAATCAAGGTGAACTCAAACAGGCCTATTCCAAGACACATCATAATTAAAATGCCAAGTTTTAAAGACAAAGAGAGAATCTTAGAAGCAGCAAGGGAGAAATAGGAAGTACCATACAAGGGAGTGCCTATAAGGCTAGCAGCTGATTTCTCTACAGAAACACTACAAGCCAAAAGGGAATGGCAAGAAATATTCCACATAATGAAAAGCAAAGGCCTGCAACCAAGACTGCTCTACCCAGCAAGGCTCTCAATTAAAATGGAAGGAGAAATAAGGAGATTCCCAGACAAAAAAGGCTGAAAGAATACATTTCTACCAAATGAGCAATGCAAGAGATGCTAAAGAGACTGCTATAAAAAGAGGAAGAAAAAGAGAGAGAGAGGAACACAGGTACAAAAAGGGAAAAATGAATGAGTCCCTATCAATAGTAACCTTAAATGTTAATGGATTAAATGCTCCAATCAAAAGACATAGAGTAGCTGAATGGATAAGAAAACATGACCCACACATATTTTGCCTACAGGAGACCACCTCAGAAAAAAAGATGTACACAGACTGAGAGTGAAGGGTTAGAAAAAAATATTCCAAGCAAATGGACAGGAAAAAAAAGTTGGGGTAGTGATACTTATATCATACAAAATAGACCTCAAAACAAAAGCCATAAAAAGTGATACTGAAGGACACTACATAATATTCAAGGGAAGAATCCATCAAGAAGGTATAAATATTGCAAATATACATTTGCACTCAACATAGGAGCACCAAGATATATAAGGAAAATCTTGGAGGACTCAAGAAAGATATAAAAAGCAACACATTTATACTAGGTGATTTTAACACCCCACTGTCAAAAATGGATAGATTTTCTACACAAAATATCAATAAGGATATTGTGGCACTGAACAGTGCCCTAAATCAAATGGACTTAACTGATATATATAGAACCTTTCGTCCCAAAGAAGCAAAATACACATTCTTTTCAAACGCACATGGAATATTTTTGAAGATAGATCACATGATAGGACACAAAACAAGCCTCAACAAATTCAAGAAAATTGAAATCCTATCAAGCAATTTCTCAGACCACAAGGGCCTAAAACTAGAAAACAACCTCAAGGGAAAATACTAAAAAAACCCTCACACTCATGGAGACTGAATAGCATGCTATTAAACAATGAATGGGTTAATGAGATCAAACAAGAAATCAATAACTTTCTGGAAACAAATGAAAATGAACACACAACAGTCTAAAACTTATTGGACACACCAAAGGCAGCTCTGAGAGGGAAGTTCATAATGATACAGGCCTACCTAAAAAAGATACAAACAGTTCAAATAAACAACCTAACACAACATCTACAAGAACTGGAGGAATGACAACAAACAAAGCCCAGAGCAATTATAAGGAGGGAAATAACCAAGATCAGAGCAGAATTAAACAACATAGGGACTAAGAGAACAATTCAAAGGGTCAATAAATTCAGGAGCTGGTTCTTTGAAAAGATAAACAAAATCAACAAGCCTTTAAGCAGACTCATCAAGAAAAAAAGGGAGAGGACCCAAATACATAAAATCACAAAGGAAAGAGGAGAGATCACAACTGATACCACAGAAATACAAATGACTATAAGAAAGTACTGCAAAGAACTATATGACAAGAAATTTGAAAACCTGGGTGAGATGGACAACTTTCTAGAAAAATATAATCTTCCAAAAGTGAATGAAGAAGAAGGAGAAAACCTGGACAGACTGATAATAGCTGAGGAAATCGAAGCGGTAATCAAAAAACTTATGGAACACAAAAGCCCTGGACTGGATGGTTTGCCAGGGGAATTCTAGAAAACATTTAAGGAAGTGATAACCCCTATCCTTCTCAGACTATTCCAAAAAGTCCAAAAATAAGGAAGACTCCCAAACTTTTTTTGGAAGCCAGCATCATCCTAATCCCAAACCAAGATAACGACACCATAAGGAAAGAAAACTACAGACCAATATTGCTGATGAACATAGATACTAAGATCCTCAACAAAATATTGGCAAACTGCATCCAGCAACACATTAAAAAGATTATACACCGTGATCAAGTGGGGTTCATCCCAGGGATGCAAGGATGGTACAATATTTGCAAATCAATAAAGGTAATATGTCACATAAACCAAAGGAAAGACAAAAATCATATAATCATATCAATAGATGCAGAAAAAGCATTCAACAAAGTACAGCACCCATTTATGATCAAAACACTCAGTAAAGTGAGAGTTGAGGGAGCATACTTCAACATAATAAAGGTCATATATGAGAAACCTACAACCAACATCATAGTCAATGGGTAAAAACTAAAATCTTTCCAACTAAGATCAGGAATAAGACAAGGGTGTCCACTTTCACCACTTCTATTCAACATAGTACTGGAGGTCCTAGCCACAGCGATCAGACAAGAAAAGAAATAAAAGACTTCCAGATAGGAAAGGAGGAAGTAAAACTGTCATTGTTTGCAGATGATATGATTGTGTACATAGAAAATCCCATAGACTCCACCAAAAAAAAAATACTCAACCTAATAAGTGAATTTGGCAAAACAGAGGCATACAAGTCAATATTCAGAAATAGAAGGCATTTTTGTACACTAACAATGAGATATCAGAATCAGAAATCGGGGGGGGGAAATCCCATTCGCTATAGCTACAACAACAAAAAAGTGCCTAGGAATAAACCTTACTAAGGAGGTAGAAGGCCTGTACTCAGAAAACTACACAACACTGAAGAAAGAAATTAAGGAAGATACAAATAAATAGAAGTGTATACCATGTTCATGGATTGGAAGAATTAACATCAAAATGTGCATACTACCCAAGGCAATTTACAGATTTAATGCAATGCCTATTAAACTCCAATGACATATTGCACAGATATAGGATAAACAATTAAAAAATTTATATGGAACCATAAACAACTCCAAATAACTGCAGCAATTTTGAGAAAGAACAAAGTTGGAGGTATCACAATACCCAATATCAAACTATACTACAAGGCTACTGTAATCAAAACAGTCTGGTACTGGTATAAGAACAGACACATAGATCAATGTAACAGGATAGAGATCCCAGAAATAAACCCATGTCTCTATGGTCAATGAATATTTGACAAAAGGGGGAGAAGCATAAAATCGAGTAAAAATTGCCTCTTCAACAAATGGTGTTGGGACATCTGGACAGAGATATACAAAAAAACGAAACTCAACCACCAACTTATACCATAAACAAAAATAAACTCAAGGTGGATAAAAGACTTAAATATAAGTCACAAAATTATAAAAGTCCTAGAGGAGAGCATATGCATGAAAATCTCAGATATTCCACGCAGTAATATTTTCACTGATATGTGCCCTAGAGTGAGAGACACAAAGGAAAGGAAAGAACAAATGGGACTTCATTAAATTTAAAAGCTGCTGTATGGCTAAAGAAAACATTAGGAAAATGCAAAGGGAAACAATCATATGGGAAAATATATTTGCCAATGACACACCAGAGAAGAGTTTGATCTCCAAAATATATAAAAAAACTCACATGACTCCATTCTAGGAAGACAAACAACCCAATTAAGAAATAGGTAAAGGAACTGAACAGACACTTCTCCAAGAAGGAAATACAGAGGACCCAGAGACACATGAAAGGATGCTCAGCATCACTAGCCCTCAGAGAGATGCAAATTAAAACCACAGCGAGATGCCACTTCACACCAGTCAAAATGGCCATCATAACCAAGTCAACAAACAACAAGTGCTGGCGACGTTGTGGAGAAAAGGGAACTCTAGTACACTGTTGGTAGGAACGCAGACTGGTGCAGCCACTGTGGAAAACACTATGGAATTACCTCAGAAAACTAAAAATGGACCTGTTTTTGACCCCACAATTTCACTGCTGGGATTATACCCTAAAAATCCTGAAATGCCAATTCAAAAGAACCTATGCACCCCAATGTTCATAGCAGCACAATTTACAATAACCAAGTGCTGGAAGTAACCTAAGTGCCCAACAGTAAATGAGTAGATCAGAATACTATGGTACATTTACACAATGGAATACTATGCAGCAGAGAGAAAGAAGGAGTTCCTACTCTTTGTGACAGCATGGATGGATCTGGAAAGCATTATGCTAAGTGAAATAAGCCAGGTAGTAAAAGACAAATGCCATTATGATTTCACCTGTAAGTTGAGACTAATCAAGAGAACAAACAAGCAAGTTAAATGCAACTGGAGACATTGAAGTGAAGAACAAACTGACATTGAACAGAAGAGAGGGCAGAGGGGAAGATGGGAGGAAACAGAGAAAGGGTGGTCAGGGAACATATATGGGGGACTCATGGACAAAGTCAAGGAGGGGGTGAGGTCAAGGGTGGGGAAGGGGTGAGTGGTGGGGGAAATGAACAAAACTGTACTTGAACAACAATAAAATTTTTTTAAAAAAAGTGAAAAAAGAAATTCCTTAAGACATGAAACTAGTTTAAATAAATAAGGGTTTATTCGAACAATGAAGTATTCTACAACCACTTGAATTGGTGGTATAAATTTATAATTATTGACTTGCAACATATTGTTAAGAGAGAAAAGCAAGTTAAAGGGTAATATGTGTATAAATACATAATATATGTACATTCATACACATATGTACATTATATATGTGTGTAAATACATTAATATGTGTATTATACATTATATAATATCATTATACACAAACATATTCAGAGACCATTTCTGAGAAGTGGGATTAGGAGGGCTATATGGCTTCACTGTATTTTCTAATGTTTCTTTAGTAAATTTGCATTTCTTAAGAGGAAAGCATGTTTTTATTATTTATGGTCATTTGAACAAATAGTGAATTTTTCCAGAGGAATGTTTAAGTCACAGATCTAGGGAACAAAAATGAGAGTTCCACATATGTTGTTGGTGAGAGTTCCAATAAAGCATCTCAGATTTTTGTGGGACTAGATCCCCATTTCATGTTTTTTTGCAGCGTAAATTATGAGCCAAACCAAAAACAATAAAAAATTTATTGAGAAAGCATCAATGGCCAGAAGAAGGGAAAAAACTACTGGTCAGATTTATCACAAGTCAGATTATGACTAGTTTTCCTTTAAAAAGTATCAGAGTTGAATAGTGAGAAACTCACTGAACTAGAGTCAAAAGAAATGGGTTCTCACTCTGGATCTGTCACTAACCAGCTCTACATCTTTGGGCAAGTTACTTAACCTTTTAGTCTTGCTCATATCTGTGATTATCTGTGTAGTTCCTCTAGAATCTAAGAGTCTTCGATTTATAAAAAGTAAAAGGGCATAGAAACTATTTTGTGTGTTCAACCTGCTGCATTTTCTGCTTAGCATCTCTTTTGGTTAGAGTACTTGGTGTTGACATGTAAATGCAATCTCACATCATAAGTGATTGACAAATCAGACACAGCCAGTGAGCTTATTCTGTCTAATGGGAAGCTCATCGTTAGTTCAGACATGAGTGTGTGCCCCAAATAGGACCAATGAGGCTGACACCATGGATATTTCTGAGATGGATTGGAAGGGAGTCTCTTGCTACCAGAACTGACAAAATGGCAAGATGGTTGCCCTTGGACCCATCTTTGCCACTGGAAAAGGAGAAGCTGGATAAAAATTATACCAAAAGAGGCGGGAGTAGATCAAAAATGAGAAGAAAGAGAAAATCCTAATTATATTATTTGAACAACTAAATCTAACCATTCCTGAAATCATTATGACAACCAATCAATTAGATTCTCCTTTAGAGAACTTAGACCTGTGTAAATTGGGTTGCCCTGATGGTTAATTTTATGTGCCAACTTGACTGAGCTAAGGGATGCCCAGAGAGCTGATAAAACATTATTTCTGGATGTGTCTGTGAGGGTGTTTCTAGAAGAGATTAGCATTTAAATTGGTGAGTTGAGTAAAGCAGATGGGCCTCCCCAAAGCCTGTGGGCAATATCCAATTCACTGATGGCCCAAATAGAATAAAAGGTGGAGGAAGGGTGACACATACCTCTTCTGTTCTCTGGCCCTGGGACAGCGGTGCTCCTGCTTCTCAGGTTTTCAGAATCATATGAGGACTTACATCATCAGTTCCCAACCCCCTCACCACTTCCCTCCCATTCCACGGTGATTCTCCATCTTGAAAATGGCAGACCATGGGGCTTTTCAACCTCGTAATCATGTGAGCCAATTCCTATAATACACACACACATCTTTTTGGTTCTGTTTCTCTTGAGAACCCTGGCTGATGCAGCTGCCACTGCTGAAACCAAAAGGTCCCTAGTATATCATTTCTTCATAGGTGTATGGAGTAAAACAGCAAAGTTTTTATCCTAAAAACCAAATCTATAGCAACAAATATACCTGTGTAAGGAATCACTAATTTCATCCTCATTCTCACAAAAACTTTGGAAGGTAGGTATTTTCATCTTCATTTTAAGGACACAGAATATGAGTTTTAATGAAAGAGTTTGTTCAGGACCAATTTGTCTTACTCTGGAACGAATAAAGAATGGTCAGTGGTTGACAATTTTTGGGTAGTTATGAGATTTGTTGGTTGGAGTGTTGTCCCATGCACTGAAATGACACAGGTTCAATTCCTGGTTGAACCTGTGTCAATCAGGGGCACATACCTAGGTTGTGGGTTCAATTTCTGATGCTAGAGATTAATGGATGTATCCTTGGGTGAGGATTAAAAAAAAAGATTTAGTTTTCACATCTCACCTTTTACTTTGTTTATGATCTAACATTTATATAACATTTAGTTTTAGTCAAATAAGTTCGCTATTCTCAATGATTTATTCTTCACCCACATATGCATGTGGTAAAAAACAATTGTTGTTCCCATGATCTATTCTCCCCCACTTACTAGTAACAGGAATGTGACATGTAGGGAGACTATATTTCCCAGCTTCCTTTGTAGTTAGGTGTGGTCACATGACTAAGTTCTGACCAGTTAACTATGGAGTGGAAATACCATGTGTCAGCTTTCTTAGATAATCAGGATTTACTCTTTTTTTTTATCTTTGTTCGTATATCCACCTGATGCTTGGAAATGAACATGTTGGGTGAAGATCTAACCATTATCTTGGATCATGAGGGAGATGGAATTTTCTGGAAGGAGCTTGGGCCCCCGAAGGTTTTTTGGGACACAGCCACCATACTAACCTTGGATGGCCTTCCTCACAATATAACAGAGAAATAAACTCCTGTTTTTTAAGCTATTATTTTTTAGACTCTCTCACTTACTGCCAAACCTAATCCTAAAAATGATCCATTTTATTTGGTGTCCTAATTGACATATAATAGAAATGTAAAATTTTACTGCTAGAAGGAAACTTTCAGGTCATGAAGTCCTCTACCAACATTTTAGAAATGTGAACTTTGATTCTTCAAAGATAGGAGTGTTCTTTCACAGGTGAATCAAGAGTTACCTTGTCCCTTGTTGTGCTAAATACCCTTAATTTTAATCCAATTACACAAATTTCATGGCACCCTAATTTCTCTGATTATTTAGACAGTTTGGTTTTGAACTTGCCTAAGGAATCAGTAGGAATAATCATAAAAATTAAACATGATCTTCAATTTCAGATATTCATGAATTCAGATCCTAATACCTGTATTAGCTATATTTTGACTGTGGAACTTTCTGGTACTTAGCTCAATTACTTGTAAATTTGGGTTGATAACACCTAATCAAAGAATTTGTTTTGATTCCTGTGAAAATATCAATGTCTGAAACATAGTAGGTGCTCAATCAATATTATGTACTTTATTTTTGCATATGAAGAACACAGTTCCAATCTACAGTTTAAATGGTGTGGTATGACATCATAAATAGTTATTTGGAAGGCACACACAACTTGGCTTTGAAACTCACTTATCTCATCCACTAGGGATGTGATTTTAATCATACTTCTTAGATCCTCATTTTTAAAGATGTAATATAGGATTAATTGTATATCACATAGGTTGTAACAATAATTAGATATAACGTGTCCAAAGAGTCTGATATATAGTAAATATTCAACAAATAGAACTCATGGTTAATATTGTGTTCCTACCGCCACACCCTGTAACATGTATACCTTAATATTATAGAAATTTCCCTGGATTTTGGTTAAATAGAAGAACTTTAGTAAATTCTGACATGGAGATCTTAAAATTTTTTTTATTGCCCTTATTGAAAGACATGATGAGCCAGCTCAAGTAACTCAAGCTCAAATTAGCTTTTTTTTTTTTTTTTTTTTGGTGGGGCAGGTATGAATGAAGGAAATCCCCAGTGAACACTAACTGAGCACACACATTTCCAAAAAACTATTGGCTACATAACTGAGAGATTCAAGAAAGTCTCAGGCATAGTTCAATCTGTATCTTTACACATCACCATGATCCCATTTTTTATATATATTTATTTCTCTCTCTGAGTCATAGTTCTGCCCTCATTTGTTTTGGCTTATTTATTAAATAAATTCTCCTCAAGTTTACAGCCTTTCAGCTTATCCCTCTATCAATGGGAATGTTACTTTTGCAACAGTGTTTGAAAAGTATAGTGCAGAAGAAATAGATTGTGAATGGCTTTGTGTGCATTCTGAGGAGTTCTGACTTCATCATGAGGGCAATGGGGAGCCACTGAAAGTTTTCAAGTTGCAAATACCATTCTTTCTCCAGAAAAAACAACGTAAGGGGGTGTCAATATTGCAGAACCCCACCAATGCTGTTCTGGAACAGGTGTGGGGTTCAATTGCCTGCTGCCAAGAAGCATGGCTCCTAATGCAAGAGTTTGGTGAAAAAGGAAAGGGGTTGTTTATTTAAATGTTATACAGATTTAGAATAATGGTAGACATGTGCTATTCAGTCTTGCTCCCTTTAAAAACCACCCCAAAACACTTAGTCCTGCCTCCCTTTGCCAAGTCGGATCAGTTTCAGAATATACCAGTCAGAGGTACCATCTTTTAGAAAAGCAGGAGTCTATAGCTCAGCATTCTAGGTCACAGTTTACCTGCAAGTAGCTCTCACAAACTTGAGTGCCTAGGCAGGTACCACACAGCTCCGTCAGCTCTGCCATTGTCTTCTCCAGGCAGACTTGAATCTGGGTAGCTGGGCAAGTCCCCCACCACTGCGCCTCTAGGTCTGGTGACTGAACTAGATTTCAGAGCTCCTCTCTCTTACTCCAGACCACATGGCTTCTCCCCCTTCTCTTTCAGCGCACCATCATTTAAATGCTTGGCCCAGAACTTCCTGTATGTTCTCATATCTGGCCCTTCCTAAGGTGTGTTAGTGTCCACCATTTTTGCCAGTTCCCCAGCATCTTTTACCTCCTTTTGGCTACCATCTTTAGTCAGGGCAAAAGTTCCCAGTGATGCACAGACACCCAGGGTGGGCATGTGGCCCCTGCCTCTCATACAGGTGCTATATCCCGGCTATGTCATGAGTCCCTGAGTGGCCTCACAGTGACATACAGAATTTGCCTAAGCAGCAGCCCTCTTCTCTTCAGGAAGGACCAGCTACTAACTTGTCACTGTTATACAATGTATCTTAAATATGATATCATCCACTCCCTCCTTCCACCAATCAAGGACTGTGAGGGATACGCTCTGCATCTCATTACATCAAGAATAAAAATACTGAGATTAGTTAGAAGATAGTTGCAGGAAAATATGCAGAACATTGAATTATGAACTAAAATGATGGAAACAAAGATAGAAGAGAATTCTGAATCAAGAATAATTTTTGTGGTCAAATTAATCGACTTTGGCTACCTTTATGGGAAGGGAGAAGCAGAGAGTTTGATTCAGGGTATTTCTAAGTTAAGTAACTGAGTAGTTTTAGGTAGAGTTACCTGAAATTGATAATATAAGAAGAATGTTGGTGAGGGGGACTGAGGAGTTCAATGGGCATTTTTGAGTGTGACTTGTCTTCATAAGCAGAGATGTTTACACTGGGAATATGCCCAGAACACTGTAGAAATATGGAGACTGGAGATATGGTGTGATAAAGTACTGAGGATAATTCTCAGAGTCACATTGCAAGTGGAGAATTGACAAGTTCAGGGAAGGAAGGCATGATGATGAGGTACCTGAAAGTTATATCAGGTGGCAAGGTATTTTATCCACCTGCTTCTTAGAATAACGGTGAATAATTAAAGTATTTCAATGTGTACAGGACTTTCCTTGGCTGTACTAAACACTCAATGAAAATAAATTTTATTAAGGTCCAAGGAAATAAAGAGTGTGCTGGGCTCTACAAAGCAAACAATACGGCAGCTGCAGAAGGATCCAGTGATGTACTATTGCATATATGTGTGTATCAACTCGTCATATTGTGCAATATATTAGAATTTTGTTAACTATGCTTCAATAAAGCTAGAGACATTATCTTAAAGACCATTAAACCCATTTTCAAGGGGTAGAAAAAGAAATTCTCTGCCTATAGGAAAAGAGGGTCCTGAGACCACTTCCTCCCCTGCTCATGCCCTTTGGGGCGTTTTAGATAAATCCAAAAGTAAAAGAAAGAAAGAAAGAAAAGAAAGAAAGAAAGAAAGAAAGAAAGAAAGAAAGAAAGAAAGAAAGAAAGAAAGAAAGAAAGAAAGAAAGAAAGAAAGAAAAGCCAAATCTAACACTGTGCATTAGATCTAGGGAAAATCGAAAACTATAATTTCGATTTTCTTCTACCTGCAACTGAATACCTTCTGCTTATGCTTAGTGAGGCTTGTCAGGCTAGTGAAATTTAGCACTTGATAGCATTTCTGTAGGAAATGAATTGGAGATTAGACTCATGGAAATTTTAGTACTAAGTAGCTTAGAGATGTTGGGTATAACCTATGTACTTTATAAGTGTGAAAGTGAAGCCCAGACTCTTAAAGCTAGTTTAGTAGAAGAGAAGTGCTAGATCCAGGTCATCTTGAAAATGTCTTTTTCTTTCACTCTGTAGAAAATATACCACTGCTATTAGTGCTGAGACACAGGGATGGTTACACCTCCACCGAGGGTCACACACACAGAAGAAAATAATGATTTGATTTATTTGTAAAAGGGTAGCTTTCCCTTTTGGCTTTTGGGTTGAAGAGAAATATAAAGCATTCAGCTCATCGACTCTAAAAATTAATAATAAAAAACTCACTCTTTTCATGAGCAAGAATTTAAGAACTTGTTTGGGTCTGTAACAGAGGCAGAAAGATCAAAACAGGAGACAGAAAATCAGAGAAAAATTATGTATGTTAGGGTATAATAAGGAATAAAAAATTAGAAGATAGAGGGGGGTCAGTAAGAAAAGAAGCAGAGAAGAGCAATAGAGGGAAAAGAGAGGAAACAATAGAGATAAAAAAGGAAAAAACCAAAATGGAAAGCATTAATTCCATATATTCAAATATAAGGCAGAAATGGAATATATAAAGAGAAGAAAAAAACTCTGAAATCAGAGGAAGAAAATCACAGAGTATATGAGATGAACTTACTAGACTCTGTAATAATTGCATGAAGAGTTATTACCTGGCCATTCACCTGGGAAAGGGCATCAGGGACAATCATTGCCAGTTAACACTAAGCACAGTTAGAAGAGTGCCTGGCATGTGGTTCATGTGATGAAGAAGTCAGTTATTGTCAGTATATTGTTCTGTAATCTCCCCATCTCACAGGTGAGAAAGTTAAGGCTTGGAGTTTACAAGGGATCTACTTGCAGTCATAGCATAGTGCTATGGCATAGCCACTGTCTTGGACATCTAGCTATAACCCCTGGCCATTTGCCTGGGCTTCTCAAGTTTTCCCTTGGGCTTAGAGAAGTGCTATGGAGGGTGTGAGGCAGGGAAGGGAGGCCAAGTCCAGCACTTTCCAGAAGGGAGCCCTTTATCCCTTGTCCCTGGTAGAGCTGTCCATCCTCCTCTGCCTCCTGCCCCCATGCAGGAATTTCAAGCAGCTATTGCCACAGTCCGCTAGAAGCAGGATGCCAAACACACACTGAAAGAAATGACCTGTGCTAAGCACCCCTGGTCTCAATACGCTTTATTAAAAATTAAGTTGCAAATTATAACACTCACTGGGGAAGACTTGCTTTCCTCCCAATTACAGTTAATAGAGGAAAATTAATATAGCAATTAATGTGGCTGCTCTTACAGCCCAGTGTGATATGTGTGGGGCCACAGCTCCCGTTCTCACCACTGCTGATAACAGAACCAGGGTCTGGAACTTAATAAAGTTTTGCTTTTCTTGTGTTTAAACTCTCAGGCCATAACTTACTTAAGAAACACACAGAAAAAGAGATTATTTAACATTTTAGAGGTTCCCATGAGCCATAAATCATTTTCACACATGCCATATTTGTTGAAAAGGACAGAATACATTCAATTTTACAGTATATTAAACTTCATCTAATTTGAACATAAGAACAGACCAGCAAAATAAATGACCAATTTCTGAAGCAGAAATTACCATTTGGTTGGTGCCATTACAGAGCTGCTGGTGTTTCATCATGTTCTTAACATAATATTGCTTGTCTAGCGATGCATAGTTATAATGCTATTCCAAATTAGAAGGCGGTGAAAGAGAAGTGCTCGCCATTTTTTTTAATAGGCATCATTTGTCAGATGTTATTCCGAGGGCTTTGTGCTGATGATAATATGCAGATTAAAGGAGAAGCAAATGGGGGGAAAGGAGCCTCCACCAGGAGGAAAGAGGCTACCACTGCTGAGCATCAAGGAGCCCCCGCTGTCAGACACAGGGACGCCAGGTGGCCACAGGCCCCGGACACAGATAATGGTAATTGATTCACGTTGAAGACTTGCAGGGAAAGAAGGCTTGCAGAGTTCAACAAAAAGAAGAATGCTGCCTGTAATTCCAAGGGGCCTCGGCCAGGAAAGTAACAATTGTCATCACCACCACTGGTGGAGCGCCATGTCATTTATGAAGGACTTTCACATTTATTATCAGTCTGGATGTGCAAAGAAGCCCCAAAGGCAGCTGCCTCGTTTCTTAATTAAACCTTTGTTAGAGGGGAGAAGAACCAGACTTGGCAAGATGCAGGCACTTGCTGGAATGGCCATTGCTGGGAACTGGCAGGGCAGTGATGCCAAGCCAGGCTAGTCGGCTCTGCTCATCAGTCAGTCATTTATTCCGCAAATAGTAACGAAGAACCTACCAGGTACCAGGCTCTGTGCCAGGCGCTGGGAATGTTACAGAACTTGGACACTGACTTTCCCAAAAGCTCATGGTCTAAAGAGACAGACAAGTGTGTGGGTTAAGTGCTTGGATTTGGAATTAAACTGTCTGGTTCTGAGTTCCAGTTCTCTGTGCCTCATTTTTCTTATCTTTAAAAAGGGAATAATAGTAGAACCTATAGTAGAGTTATAAAAATTAAATCAGTTAAGCTGTGGACAGTGCCTGGCTTGCTGTTAGCTGTTATTATCTGCTTTCTGTCCAACCAGTAAACTCTGTCATATCCTAAGCCAGTAACCATCATCACTCACCATCATCTCTGCCTCCTATTTGGTCTTCCAGCCTCCACCAGTCAATTCTGCATAGAAAAGCCTGTGGCAACTTAGTGAAGAGAAAACTTTATTCTGCTGTACCCGTTTCTCACAGCCCTTCGCATGGCGTCTAAACTCTTTAGCTTGGCTTCAAAAGGTCTCTACAATCAGAGACAGCCCACCTCTCCAGATCCCCTCCCACCATTCACTCTCTCTAAATCAATTCTTCTTTCCAGCCACACCAAATGACTAACTACTTCAGCATTTTCTATCTTCTCTCTCTCTCACTCACTCCTTTTCTTGCTTTTGCAAAAGCCATTCCCTCTTCTTGGATGTCTCCTTCCAGTCTCAGTTGAAATGTTCCCTCCTGGAAAACCAACCACCTCCATGCTCCAGATGATCTGAGATGCCGCCATTTTTGCCCCCGGGGCACCTGTGCTTCCCTCATCTTGTTATTTCTCACACTGTAACACGATTATTGGCTTTCTTGTTGATTATCTCAAAGCAGTATGAGTATCAATGGAGTCAGGACTGTGTTTCAAGTTTTCCACCAACATCTCAAATACGAAGCACAGAACTGGCACAGAGAAAGTTCTCAATACTTACTGGTTAAATAAATGAGTGAAAAATGAGACCCAGCATCCTCTGAGTATGGTCATTCCCCTTACTCTTTGTAAGGTCAAGACCCACGGGAAGGTGAGAAGGGTCTCAGGGCTGGTGCTGAGCCAAGGTGTGGCAGGTTGAATTAGCACTCCCTGCGAGGCTCAGATTTATGTATATGACTGTGGGGCCAGCCTCCTCGATCACATAAATCACCATACAAAAATCTGGCTGCTGAGCTGGGGAGCCTCCTAAGCTCACAGCACTTTGCAGAAGAGCCACTGGAATTAGGCATAAATCCACTTCTTGATTGAATAAGCAAACACCCCACTGCTCGAAAATGATTTACTAAATTATAATGCACAGTGACAGACTTTGGAGAGTCAGGGCACCCGCCTGCTTAGCAATCACACCTCCTCTGACTATAGGGCTTCCTCCACTTCTGCCCCTCCCTGTTCCCACCTGAGGCTTCTCTCCATCCACTCACTCAGTCAATCAATATTCATGGAGCACCTAGCACACCAAGACAGGTAGGCATTTGCACATAAATTTATCTTATTTAAATTTAATCTATGACACAACCCCAGAAACTTGCTAATATTTTTTCTCCCATTTTTCAAGAGAGAAAACTGAGGTTCAGAGAAGTTAAGAAATGCCCAATATCACACATCTAATAAGTGGCAGAGTTGAGATTTAACCCCCAAACTATCCATTGACAAACCCAAGAATCTAGTGTAGACTAGATTCTCTGTTGTTATATATCTTCTTCTTTGTCCACAAATACCTCTTTCCACTTCCACTTTTTGTGTTTTTTTCATTTCCCTTTTCCCCTAGCTTTTTAGAAGTGTAATTAGTATACAAAAAAATGCACATAATTAATGTATACATTTTGATGAGTTTGGACACAGGTATATACTTGTGTTACCATCACCATAATCAAGGTAATAAAAATATAAATCATTTCCAAAAGTTTCCTGGTGTCTCTTTATTATTTTTATTTGTTTTTTTATTGTTTTTCTTTGTTTGTTTGTTTTCTGTGGTAAAAACACCCAACATGAGATCTACCCTCTTAACCAATTTTAAGAGCACAATACCTTATTCTTAACTATAGGCACTATGATGTCTGGTAGCTCACTGGAACTTACCCATCTGGAACTTACCCATTTGGAACTTCATATCCTTTGAACAACACCCCATGTTCCCTCCTCTGTCCCTGGGTAACCATCATTACATTAACTGCTTCTATACATTAGACTATTTTAGATGTCTTATATAAGAGTAATCGCAAAATATTTGTCCCCTGTGGCTGACTTATTTCCCTTAGCAAAATGTCTTCCAGGTCCACCCATATTGTTGATTTTTCTTTCTCTGCTACTTGTATGTATCAGAATAGGGTGGGTTATGCTGAAGTGAAAGAACTCCTAAATCTCAATGGCTTAATACAACAGAAGGTTTTCTATTTTTTTTCTCCCAATCTACATGTTTAATAGAGTCAAGCTTAGAATCTTGACTCCACATACTCACTCAGGGACCAAGGCTGTCAGGTTCTGCCCTCCTTGGGTGAGTGCATCATTTTGTCACTGAAGCAGGGGACAAGAGAGGTATACCACAAGCCACCCAATGTAACTAGTCTTGTGGTCCCACCTACCTACAACAGAATTCAGAAATTCAGCCTCTCAGGTGTCCTGAAGGATACTGGTTTTCATGTTATTTTATTTTATTTTATTTCATTTTATTTTATTTTATTTTATTTTATTATTTTATTTTATTATTCTATTTTATTTTTTCATTTACAACTGACATTCAATATTATGTTAGTTTCAAGTGTACAGCCTAGTGATTAGGCATTGATATAACTTATGAAGTGATTCCCACATATAACTGGTATCCATCTGACACCGTACATAGTTATTGCACTGTTATTGACTATATTCGCTATACTGTATTTTACATCTCTGTGACTATTTTGTAACTGTCAATTTGTACTTAGTAATCCATTTATCTTTTTCACCCAGTCCCCTAATTCTCTTCCTACCTGGCAGCCATCAGTTGAGTCTCTGTGAGCCTGTTTCTGCTTCTTATAATAATCAAGATATGGAAGCAACCTAACTGCCCAGCAATAGACAATTAGATAAAGAAGATGTGATATATGTATACAATGGAATATTGCTTGGTCATAAAAAAGAATGGAATCTTACCATTTTTGATAACATAGGTGGACGTAGAGGATAGTATGGTAACTTTTTATTACTAAGCTCTACACAACACCCCTCTCCACTTGTTCTCATTCACTTATTCACTCATTCAGCAGACACTTACCGAGCCTGTGAAATACGCAGGGCACCATGCCGGACATTGGGAATACAGACATAAAGCAAACACACATGATCCCTGCACTCAAGAAGTTCCCTTTCTGATTAGAGACACATAATAGGGGGGGACCCAAATAAAAACAGAATTATCTTCTAAGGGTAGACCCCTTGTAGTACAGATTTCCCCCACTAGGTGAGTGTGCTGGGAACCCATCTGTATCACTGTACCAGCTGGCGTTGTTGTGAGAGGCTGCAATCGGCTTCAGTGAATTTTTTTTAAGACTCTTTCAATATGTTTGCCCATTTCATGGTGGATGATTTACAAGTGCAACTGCCCACTCTATGCTGAGTGTTCAGCAGTTTTTGACCATAAATGGCATATCCCCATGCCCCACCCTTCGTATTCACCCCACTCACCCCGAGTGACTGTTTTTTTGTTTCCTGGGATAAAAAAGGGTCCTCAAAAGGAAACATTTTGCCAATGTGGAAGAGGTGAAACAAAAAACAACAGAAGCACTAATAGGCATCAAAATCGATGAGTTCAAAAACTGTTTTGAGCAGTGGAAAAAAATGTCTTGATAGATGTATTGCATCAAATGGAGAGTACATTGAAGGTGACTGAAGTTTACACATGTAAGAATGTAAGTTTACACATAATTTTTTATAAATAAATTTGTTTTGTGGGAGTTCCACCCCTATATGCTAATTCAATAAGCCTGTGAACAAACCAGAACTGTGTCAAGTTCTATGAAAGGTAAACAAATGATTATATAAAAATCTATTAAGTGTGATATGCCCTGGAAATCGGGAAAAAATTTCTTCAAGTAACGTTTTTGATCACAAGCAACAGGATCCATCTCTGGCTGAATCAAACAGACAAGGAATGTAATCAGAGGAATATTGGGTAGCTAGAATCTACGCTTGATTCAATGCACTTATGATCATGAGTGTCAGTCCCTGAGGTATGGAGATCATTTGGAGGGTTATCAGCTTAGAGGAAGAGGGGAGAGAATGGGGGAACAGGTATAATGATTAAAAAGTATAATTGGTAGGTATAAAATAGACAAGGGGGTGTTAAGAATAGTATAAGAAAGGGAGAAGGCAAAGAACTTATATGCATGACCCATGCACAAGAACTAAGGTAGGGGGGGATCGCTGGAGGGAAGGTGGGCACTGGGTGGAGGGGGGGCAGAAGGGGAAAAATTGGGACAACCGTAATAACATAATCAATATACTTTAAAAAAATCTGGGCATATACATTTGTTTGGTGGTGTGGTGTCTACTTTCCAACTGTAAGAAGTTCTAAAAACAAAAATATCTGGCTTTTTCAGAAGTCAGGAAAAAAAATGAGAAATGTCCACTATAGCTACTACTATAAGGAAGTAAGAGTGGAGCTGAAATTTAAGGAAACTAACAAGAGGAATAGGTAAGGGAGCAAGCATCTTACACTTTCCTTCCTTCCTCATCTAAAAAGAATTCAGATACAATCAAAAGTAGAGAAGATAATATAATGAAACTGTATGTACCCATCACTTTGTTTCAACGATTATGAACTCAGTCTGGTTTCATTTACACTCTCACCCATTTTCATATACAAAATATGTCCAGAAGGTATCCAGACATGTAATATGAAAAACAGAGACATTTATTAAAGAAGATGCAAGATACAACAAACATCATACATAGGACAATGACACCTGAGTCCCCTTCAAAGTAGGTACCTTGGAGCCTCACACAGCTCTCCCAATCACCATCAGCTACCACGTTGTGTTTTCCTAAATCTCATCAACAGTCTGAAATCTCTTCCCTTTCAAAGGTGATTTTAGTTTTGCGGAAAGCCAGAAGTCATAGGGTGCTAAATCTGGGTTGTAGGGGGGCTGAGTCCCCTGATTTGATGTTGCACCAAAAAACTCTGCACGTGGTGTGATGCATGAGCAGGCACACTTTCATAATGAAGCTGCCTATCACCACTTGACCATAGCTGTGGCCTCCTGAATCATTCTAATAGTTTCCATGGAGGAATGTTCAAGCTTAATGCAAAATTTGATGCAGATGCATTGCTCTGCTTGCTAAGTCACTTTGAATGCAGCAGTCACACAGTACACATGCTCACTCAGAGGTGTCTACTGCCCCCACTACCTAGTACAGCAAAGTTGCCATTGTTCATGCATGCACATCTCAGCCCACTCCCCTTGGCTACCAGGTTACATCAATGTAACACAAAAAATTCTTGTTATATTAAAAATGGCTGGACTTTTTCCAGACGGACCTTATATGTGTAAGGCATTCTTATGTACATAGTGTATATATGTATATATATATATATATATATATCATTTGGAGGGTTATATATACATATATTTATAAAAAAATAAGAACTTCTTATTTACAAAAACAACATGGCCCTGGTGCTATTATCACACCTAAGAAAAAACAACAATTACAGGTCCAAGAATGCTTACCTCATCACTCCCACAAGCAAAATGAAATACACAAACCTGTAGGTAGCAATTACTCCTGTGAGATAGCTGAACACCGAATGAACAGCTTCTGACAACAAACAAGAGAAGGAGACCAAGTGGAGAGGTTGGGAAGCTGCAGAAGCCCTCCAGAAGCTGCATGAACTCTCCAGCATAAGGGCTAGTGAGAGCTGTCAAGTTCCCATTTACAGTTATAGAGGGGCAGTACATCTACTGGGACTCTGGCTTACCTGGAGTATCACTGCCACATCATTTGGAGCCTTCTGCCTCCAACAAAGGGAGCAGGAAGAACAGGGTGTCATAACACCCACCTGGTCTACCTGCTGGGAGTTGCTCCTTCAGCCCAAACAAAGGGAACAAGCAGGAACAACATAGCATTTTTACATACACCTGTCTTCCCACCCGGAGCTGCTCCAGCTGGGTGTGCCAGCACCCCAACACTTTAGGCACGTGTTCTGCTCCCACTGGACCTGCCAAAACCACCCAGCACATGGGGTCTACACAGGGCCCACTTCAACATAAAGATACTTTTCTTTTTTAAAGAATATATATATTTTAATTTATTGATTTTAGAGAAGGGGGAGAGAGAGAGAGAGACATTGATTTGTTTTTCCACTTATTTATGCATTCATTGCTTGATTCTTGTATGTGCCCTGACCAGGAATTGAATCTGCAACCTTGGCATATCAGGGCCATGCTCTAACCAACTACACTACCTGGCCAGGGCCATAAAGACACTTTTCCAAGACTGGAAGAGACAACTGTTTTGTCTAATTTATATAAACAAACATAGAAAATAAAAATATAATAAAAAGACAGAAAACATCTCTAAAACTGAAGAACAAGAAAAAATTCCCAGAAAAACCCCTAAGAAAATGGAAATACGTAATTTACCTGAGAAAGAAGGCAAGGATCCTCACCAAGCTTGAGAGGGGAATGGATGAATCTAGGGAGGACTTCAGCAAAGAGTTAGAAAGTAGAAGAAAGAACCAAGCAGACCTGAAATATACAGTGACTGAAATGAAAAATAAATTAGAAGGATTCATAACACATTAGCTAACACGAATTAGCTAATCTATTCTTCGATCAGAGACCTAGAAGACAGACTAGTGGAAATCAACCAATCAGACCAGCAGAAAGAAAAAGGGATTTAAAAAAATGGGGATGGTTTAAGGGACATCTGGAATAACATCACACACTCAAATGTTAGGGGTTTTATAGGGATCCCAGAAGGAGGAGAAAAAGAGAAAGGACCAGAAACTTTATTTAAAGAAATAATGTCTGAAATCTTTCCTAATCTGGAAAAGGAAACAGTCATCCAGGTTCAGGAAGCACAGAATTCTAAACAAGTTGACTCCTAAGAGACCCACCAGGACATATGGTAGTTAAAATGGGAAGATTTAAAGATAAAGAGACAATCTTGAAAAAAGAAAAGAAAAGGAAAAAAAGAAAACAAGTTACACACAAAGGAAAGTCCCTAAGGCTATCAGCTGACTTTTCAGCAACAATTTCATAGGCCAGAAAGGAGTACCAGGGTATCTTTAAAGGCTGGGGACAAAAAAAGAAAAAGGAACCTATAATCTAGAATAATTTACCCAGCAAGGTTATCATTCAGAATTGAAAGAAAAATAAAGAATTTCCTGAACAGGCATAAATTAAAGAAGTTCACCACCACTAAAAACAGCTCTGCAAGATATTAAAGGGTCTTCCTTAAGTAGAAAAGGAAAGACCACAACAGGAAAGAACAAAAATAAAATTAAAAAAATAAGTCACTGGTAAAACCAGATATTTAATAAATACAGCAAATCAGACATTTTGAAAATTACCACTACAAAGGTTAAAAGAAAAAAAATTATCAAACTCAACTCAAACTGCAATAAGTAGTTAGGAGATACACAACACATGAAGATCTAAATTAAGACATCAATAATATAAAGCATGAAAGAATAAGTAAAAATGTAGTTCTTATAGGATATTTTCAAACTTAAATACTTATCAGCTTAAAATAGTCTGCTACAGATAAAGAATGATGTGCATAAACATGGTAATCACACATCAAAAACCTATGAAAGATATAAAAAGAACAAAGAGAAAAGAACTTAAACAAAACAGTAAAGAAAAACAGCAAACCATGAGAGAAAAGTTTGAGAGGAGAAAGGAAAAGATGACAACTGCAAAAATAACCTAAAAAACAACGAACAAAATAGCAATAAGTACATACTTATCAAAAATATTAAAATGTTTTTAGAGCCTCAAGTAATATACAGATTCTATGCAATACCTACTTAAACACTAATAGCATTCTCAGAATTAGAACAACTAATTCTAAAATTTATATGGAAGCATAAAAGATCCTGAATAGCCAAAGAAATCTTAAGAAAGAACTAGATGGGAGGTATCATGATCTCTAATATCAAACCATACTACAAAGCTACAAGAGTCAAAACAGAATGGTACTGGCATAAAAACAGATATATAGATCAATGCGATACAGTAGAGGACCCAGAAAGAAATGCCTGTATTATTTGACCTATAGGGACAAATAATCTATGACAAATAAGGCAAGCATAAATAGTGGGATAAAAACAGTCTCTTCAAAAAGTGGTTTTGGGAAAACTGGACAGATATATGCAAAAAAATGAAATTGGACCACTTTCTTACAGCATATACCAAAGAAAAAATAAGCAGTAAACTCTTTGACATAGCCCTTAGGAATTTTTTTGGGGAGGATACATTTCCTTGGGCAAAGGAAACAAAAGAAAAAATAAACAAATGGTACCACATTAAAGTTTTTGCACAGGGAAGATAAAGAGTTTATTTCAGAATGTGGTAAGTTTGAGATGCTCATGTGGCTATGCAAGGAGAGAGTTAGATACCTATGGCTATAGCTTGGCTAAATTGGAGAAGAGTTAATGAATTTCAGGGTGGCTGTTACATGCACAGGCTCCTTCTGAGTTGCCAGGACATACACAAATTTTTATGCTTAGCTGTCAGTAGTTTGAACCATAACTGTAGCTGACAGCATCAGGGTTTGATCAATCTCAGACCCACAGTCCATTAAGTGACCTGATGTTGGAATCTTGCCTAATATGGACATGCTATATTGCATAGTAACTAATTGAGTAATATTGAAGAGTAATTAAATGATTGAACCAAATTGTTTCTCTTGGGAAGCGCACATAGGAGGTAGAAACACAGAACATAGCATAGAACTCTAGACATCCCCAGAGGGAAGCCATAGAAAGAAGCTGGGAGACAACGGGTACTACAGTGGAATGGAACAGATTCCCAGTCCCCATAGCACAATCAGAGATAGAGAAATTTTACTGCAGAGATCAGTGTGACCCAAGAGCTCTGAATGACAGTTCTTTTCAGTGTGGAAAGCCATCTGCTGTATATTTTCCTAATGTTGCAGGAAATTCTTCCTGTCTGGAACTAAAACACAGATGCCCTTGACTGGGGCATTTAAACTATACCCTGCTACAACCTTCAATACTCAAACCAAGTATTTATTTGTCAATACATAAGTTGGTATGCACAGAAAGTTTTCTTGTGAAGGTGGAGAGAAGAGTTTCTGCGTGTAGGGGACACTAAAGAGTACAGTGTGGCCCACACTGGTGAAAGGAGTATGCCGAAGCGGAAGGATCTGGTGACATTCTGGGCACAGGTAGCACTGCCTTTCTGGCCAAGTCAATAAAAGTTTAGTGGGGAACTTGGGACAGAATCCCTACCAAAGTGTCATGGAACCCAACAGTGCTTTAAAAACTTGAGGATGACCCTTTTGGGAAGATTAGAAAACAGTCCTTGAAAAAATAATTGCATTTGTTATACATGTCTTTGACAATAGAAGAGAACATGTCAATGAAATTGAGGTGACAGGAACACAGGGACATAAGCATATTTATTTTCAAGTTTCTTTGAGACAACCTATGAACTTCCTGAATTATGAAGGGAGGCCAAGGGAGGAAGCAGAGTAGGGCTTAGGTTTAAAATATTCGCATACGGGTCTCACTCTGCCCTCATTGGTAATCACAGCTGCTAAATGTGGGGTGTATTGCTACCTATACCTCCCTTGCATCATTACAAAGAACTCCTCTGTCTCTACAAATCTCCTTTGTCATTGTAATAAGCCTAATTAACATCATTAAAGGAAATGAAGATATAGATTGACTATCACTAGCAGCAAATAGGTGGGGACAAAAATCTTTTCCAATTAACCCCTTCCTGCCTGACACTTGATCTCTTGGGCTTTATGAACAGCTCAGAAATCTGACAGTTTAATTTATTAGCCCCCTCTGCTTTGCCGTAATGTCCCTCAAGCAATTGATGGGGCATCTTTGTCCTTTATCTTAGTCTCAGTGATAGCAGAGCTTAATCCCGTTTTCTCCTTTTTTTTAATTTTCACATTTTTATTTTCCTACCATAAGGTTGCTGGCACAGTAGCAGACCCAAGAAGATGTTCCATAATAAATGCTTCTCCTTATAACTGGATTTTAACCTTTTTCCCTACCCTTTCATATATTTTGAAAAGTCAGATGATCACTCAAGTACCAGGTTCATGTAGGAAAGTTCAAGTAAGTCACTGTAAATTCCCTGTTTTTCCTGTCTATGGAGGTTTCTCTGACTCAGCCTTGGGTCTGGAACACATGCACTTGCTAGGGCAAGTCCACCAGTGCTTGTGGCACCAGCCAAAGCCAATGACAGGAGCAACCTTCATCCCATTTTGTTACTTTTATATAATTTTTCTCGTCCCCTCTCAGAGGCATTCCACTCTTACTGGCTCTGCGGAGCTGCAGTGGCATTTGTATCCTCTGCCCTTGGGGAGGAGCAGTGTGGGAGGGGGGTGGTTCTCCCAACCTGAAAAAGCTGCCGACATGCCTCAAAAGCATCCACAGTCCAAGTGGTTTCCTTCTGTTAATACAAGCTCCTACCATCATAATTGAATTGAGGAGATAGAGACAGAATGTCAGCGCAGGGCAAAATTGCTTAAGGATAGAGCAAGATTGGGCAGACATTGTATGGTGGAAGGGAGTAAAGACCAGTTTTGTTCTAGCAGGCATCTGATTGAATTACTTTATTAGGTCCACAAAGAAACCTGGGGTTTTAGCATTGTTACCCTAATTTTGTAGACAGGTAAATAAGGCTCCTCCAGGCAGTAACTAGTAGGATTCTATCCTAGATCTTGAAGCCTTGTAGCCAGAGTCCAAGCAATAGGCAGTAACAGGTCTAAAGGCTGGCGGTGAAGATCCTACAGGTAGCCAAACACCCAAAGCAGAACCTCACCAAAGGACTCAGTCCCCCTGAATCAACAAGAAGTGAAGCCCAGGATCCATCCTCCACCAGGCAGATGGGAGACCCAGGGCGAGACTTAAGTTCCTGCCTGGGAAGTAAGGCACTCCTCAACTCTTCTCTCCACCTGTCCCGCTACCTCCTCAACCATGCCTCCCTCGGGTCTTACTAAGATATTGTAGCCCCCTTCTAACTGCTTTCCCTGAAGTCTAGAATTAAAATGGCAGCCACAGCAGTGGTTTTAAACAGGAGTGAGGTCCTGCCTCTCCTTCATTCAAAAGTCTCCAATGACTTCCCCTTCCTCTTAGAATAAAAGCCAAAGTCCTTCCAGTGACATACATGGCTGTCCATTCTAAGCATCACTCCCCCTCTGTGACTTGGTTTAGTATCGCAGTCCCAGTGTCCGCCATGAAAGAAGCACTCAGGAAAAGCTTCTTCAATGAAGAGTTGCAGGTCAGTGGGTTGAGGTTAATGTAGTATGAAAGGGCTACCAATGAATCTTGTCTCCTGAGGATCATACCTTTGTGTAATCTCTTCCCCTTGAGTATGGGTGGGACCTGGCACTTGCCTCTACCCAATAGAATGTTTAAGCATAACGGGATATATGTGATTATGTGCATGTGACTATGTACTAAAATTGCAGTGTTCATCTTGCTGGAGTCTTTCTCTCACTCCTCCTCGGCTTTGAATAAATAAGTTCCCATGTGGTAAGCTACCTATGTTAGGAGACCTGTATGGCAAGGAACTGAAGCTGGCCTCTAGGAGCTGAGACAGCTTCCAGCTAACAGCCAGCCCCTCAGTCTTATAATCATAAGAAATTACAATATTCCAACAAAGGCAGGTCCTGTGCTGACTACAACCCAGCCAACACTTGACTACAGATTTTTAAGCCCCTAGTCCCAGCTAAGCTATAGCTGGCTCATAGAACTGTAAGATAATAAATGTGTGCTGCTTTCAGCCATTAACATTGCAATAACGGGTCATGCCAGAATAGAAAACTCATACCGACAGGCTAAAACTTACAGTCTGTTACTCATCACATGGGGGGATCCTAGGTCTAGAATGATGTATCAGTTAGCTTTTTCTGTGTAACAAGTCACTGCAAGACCTTCATGGCTTAACACAACAACCACATTTAGCTTATGACTCTGTGGGTTAACCAAGTGTTTCCTATGGCCTGTGCCAATAGGACCCATCTCTGATAGACTCTCCTCTATATCTTTGAGTATCTGGCAGGTCAGCTGGATTATCTAAGGTGGTCTCATTTACAGGTGTGATTTTGGCAGGCTAACTTGAGCTTCTTCACATGGAAGTCTTATGGTTTGAAGGACAGCAGGGAGAGTAAACCTTTATGCCATTTGTCCAGAGTGGGGCCAAGTATTGGCCTGTAGTAAAAGCCCCCCTAGGGATTCTAACAGGAAGTCATGGGCAAGAATCACCGGGTTACGTAACAGTCAAAAAGTTTAGTCTGTCCCACTACAGTCCAAATAAAATCCTTAATTCTCAGCTTGCCTCCCACACCATTTTCTTAATTTCCCTTGTTCTTGGTCTCATTTCCCTGACAAGTTTGTTTTCCCACGCTCCAGCAGGGCCAGTCCTAAACTCTTCTCTCCCAGTCAGTGTTCCCCATGCTCCTCATTTTCCTGTGCAAGGCAATGCAGCATCATGGAGAGAGGGTCATGGAACGAGGGAAAGATTACAATTTACGGCGACACTGAGGAAGCAAGCAACAACATGATGAAAAGCCAGCAGGGAACTTCAAAAAACTCAATGCTATAGAGAAATTTAGTGTAGGGACAACAATCTTACTCACTTCTAAGACCCTGAGCTAGAATAATATCTGGTACAGTGATTCTCAAAGTGTGGCCCTCAGACCAGCCTCATCAGCATTACCCTGGAATTTGTTCAAAATGCAGAACCTTGTACCCTACCCCAGACCTACTGAATTAAAATCTCTGGGTGGGCAGCAGAAGGGCAGGAATCCGTGCTTCAGCCAGTCTCCATAACTTGGACACAAACCCAAGACTGGGAACCATATTAGTGGATGGTTATGCAAAAAGTTAAATTATGTATTGGGAAGCCTATGTGTGTGAAATGCATTTTAAACAGATTTTCCAAACACATCTTCAGTCCACTATCTGGTGACTATAATAAAGAGTCTCTCCTATTTACCTATATTCAGTTCTTCTGTTCTCTAATTCAGTAAGAAACTAATGAGAGTTCTGTCCTGGTCATACAGTGCCTGCCCTCTCCTGGTAGGGGAAACATGAACAAATAATATAACACAGGGTGTAAAAGGCACAAGGCCTGGACCATGCCTTTGACAACTCTGCCTGGAGCACCAGCAAGGTTCCCAGAGAATGTCTGCTTGGCCAGCGTCTTGCAAGGTGCAACACAGGAGGTCAAGCCCGGGGATCTCGACTGCACATTCGGATAAGCCAAAAACCTCCCCCCCCCGAAAAAGAAACAAAAAACCCAACAACAACAACAACAACAAAAAACAACACAAAACACCAGGAGGACTGGGTGGGGCAGACATAGCCTTTATTACTCCTATTACAGGGATCACCCATGGTGGCAGATCAGTGAAGCAGGACCACACCTCCCTGAGTCCAAGACTTGTTTTAAGGGGTCCCAGACAAAGGGGACACATGTCTTCTGCGTGACTCTTAACTACATTACCTCAGCGTGTACATACAGAGAGAAAAGATCAAGAAGCAGTCAGACAGGACAGGAAGTCGCTCCCAAAAGGAGAGAAGGAGGGGATTACAACCATTTCCAAAGCAATACACATTCCTTCTGGCCAGGGGCCCTCCGTCCAGCCTTCCGTTATGGCAGTTGGAGGAGCCCTGTCCAGCACGGGCCCACCCACGGGGACAGTCATTCATGAGACTCAGAGGGAGCCCGGGCAGCCATGCTGGCCAGGGAGGGGCACAGATAGAAGAGACCACTGCATGCTCATGGAACAGAAGGACCCTTGAATGTCAAGGGTTACAGTCTCAGAAATAGGATGGGGAGGCAAGAATGCTGGAATATGGGGGAAAGTGTTTTAATCAAGATTCTGTGGCAGTCACATTTCGCACAGGGCAAGGATAAGCGTTTCAGTCTGGGCTCACTCTTCCCTACCATTGGTTCCTGCAGTAAAACCTGTCAGCAGCTGAGATCAATATTTCTGTTTCTTCCTCCAGCTTCTCTTATCACAGTGGTGCAAACAGGACGTGTATCTGTCTTGCTCGCACCTGTCAGTGCCTGCAGTAGAGGCAAGAGTGACTCGTGGAAAGTGGGCCAAAACCTTGAGGTACATTTCTTGGCTGTGTCTGCTCACGGTGGGAGTGTGGATGTGGAGCGTTCACACAGGCCAGGAGCAGGGAGGACAAGGCCACGGCAGTCCCGGGGACTGCACAGTAAACTTCTGAGCAGGAAGGCCACTTAAAAGCAAGTCATCTGGTCTTCTCTCTTTCTGCTGTGAGCAAAAAACATTTAAAACGTGACTCAGAGATGTCAGAGTTTTCCAGAGTCACACAGCAATAATCACATTGATAGAGAGCATGGGGTAGTTAGTTGTTCCCAAATCTAACTCCCCTTTGGAACTTCCTGGGAAGCTTTAAAAAAAAAAAAAGATTGTTAGTCTCCACACAGGTGGAACTAAAATTTTTTTAGTAAATATGTATTTTTTTATAAAGCTCCTTAGATATTCTTCTGTGCAGCCATGTTTGAGAGCCACAATATGAGATAATAAATAAATAAAAGAAGGGACTAAGCATGTCATATATCAGAATTATTCCCATTCCAAATTCTTAATTCGTACTGGCAAAAGCCAAATCAGGAATTCATTGCTCATGAAACCCACTTCAGGATTAACAGCTTCAGAAATAGCTAGATCCAGGGGCTCTGAATAATATCATCTGCAGTCTCTTTTCATCTCTCAGCTCTGCTTCATTCTCAAGTAGATTCTCCCCTATAGGGGTAAAAATAGCCATTAATGAATGACTCAGAGCTTGCATTTTGTCTTTCTAGAAACCTTGGCAGAATGAGAACCTCTCTTTCATGGCTCCATCAAAATTATCTGGATTAGGTCTCATTGTCCTGCCCATCTCATACCATATGCCCACCCAGGAATCAATCACTGTGGCATAGAAATGCCTAAATTAGCCAGGCTTAAACCACCCACCCAATCCTGCATCCAAAGATTTGTGGCACCAGGCCCTAAGAGTAATGCAAGAATGATCCCAGTGGAGAAAGGGGTTAAGATTCAGGTCAACAAAGTAACAAAAACAATATAGTCACTATTTCTGAGTCCAAATTTAATGGCAATAAATGCTAGAACTGGGATCAGCAGTCAAGTTTCCTGAGGAGGGTTTTCTACTCAAAATACCAGGAGTTGAGATGCTTAAATGCCATCTTCTATCCTCATCAAGTAAGATCCTAATTAATTCTAAGTGCTGTATGAATGACCTGACTTTCACTCCTGCCCACCTTATATAGGCCGTGACTGCATGCATAAAATGCCAACTAGATACATTCCCTGCACTTCCTTGCAGCTATGTGCAGTCGTGTGACTGTAAAACATTCAATGGTAATATGATGGGGCAGGGGCTCCCCTGATCTCTTATTTCCTCCTTAGCAGATGGGAAAAGGGTGGCAGCTGATTGAACTACTAGAGGAAGCTTCATGTGGAGGGTGGCAGAACTACCTGCTCAACCATTTCTGCCATCTGGCTACCCCTGGAGAAAGAAATAAACTCCATTTCACTTGAGACACTTTAATTTGGAGTCTCTATCATAGCAGCTTAGCTTTACCTAGTCTATCCTTTTCAGATTTTCTAATTCACTGCCAGATTTCTTACCTTAGTTCATGACATGTGCCTCAGCGCCCAGATGGGAAAATGAGGGCCACAGTCAGAGAACCATTTAGAGTGAGAAACAGAACATGGACTCCCGTATCCACTTTGCTGCAACCTCCAGTCCCTCAAGGGACAGAACTCCCAGGCACTGTGGTGACATTCCTGTGGGCATGATAACATCAGGGAATCTCCCAAACACAGATCATATCTCTTTCTATTTAAAACATAGGAAAAATAAGACCCCAAGGAAAAATCTGCCAATTTATCTAGTGTTCTCTTTTGAGGCTTTTCCATACTGTGATTTAGATAGAAGTTTCATTAGCCGAGCCTAAGGCATTTCAGGGAAGGAGGGGAAGGGAGAGGAGGAAAAAGACGATTATAGATAACATTATAATGAAGATCTTTATGCATATAGATACTTTTCTTTTCTTGAATTACACCTAGAGAAATTTTTGAGGACACATGTATATGTATATGTACATGTGTGTCCATATATATATTTACATTTGTATATATACACAGATATATAAACCATACTTTCTAAGTGGACAGTACTATTACTACTCTACTTATATATTATATAAAATGGATTTTAATTTATATATTATATAAAATGCATTTAGTTTACAAAAGCATTGTGGGTATGTGTATGTATGAATAGCCAAGGTCGGTCAGGAAAAGAACACAAAACAAACAAAACACTTATACTTGGATAAAGTCACATTAAAATATGCTCTGCAAGCACAGAGTAGGGTCATTGAACCAACCTTGGGTTTGGGGAAGGCTTCTGAATGGTGACATTCAAGCTGAAGGATGTAGGTGTTTTCTAGGGGCAGTGAGTGGGGAGGCCCAGGTATAGGAGGCAGCGTGAGAAATGGCACAGAGGTGAGAAAGATCCTGGTGGCGAGGGTTTACCAACCTCCAAATCTGCACACCCTGAGGCAGGATGGGGAGAAGAAGGTAGTGGGTTTGCAGGATCTCTGGGAGAACCGCCTGGAAATCCAGTTTGGGGCCTGACCCATCTGTCTTGACATTTCCATCTCTCCAGAAGTGAGTAATTTCCCACTCACTTCTGAGGTGACATTTTTTCTCCAAAACCATGATCTGTAAAATTAGATGTCTCAAGCAGCAATTCTCTGTGAACGGAAGATGTGTGCATGCTTCCGTCTTCTGCCAGGAGAGCTGGACAGAGCCCAGACACAGCAATCACCAGAGACATTTGGGAGGAAATAGAGGGTGCGAAAGACACAGGGTTTTAGTGGCATAGGCTTACAATCCTGATGCCTTGGTGTAAGAATGCTCCGAAGGCTGGTGAGGAGGGTTGGACTACAGTAAGTGCAAACCTGTATACTGCAGAATTTTAATGTGGCATAGAAGACCTGGATGATCTCTCCTTTGCTTCTTCATCCTTGTGTTCTGTCACTGTCATTGTCCCCAGCTTCAATGAAGCCCTTCTACTCCCTTCAAGACACCATACTGTCCCTTAATTCTAAGCCTTGCTCTGACTGTGCAAGGAATATTGAAATATTCTTCCCCTGTGACATTACCAAACCAACTCTGCTCAGTTCAGATGGCCCTTCCTGGCACAGCCCACTTCCCAGAAGGAGGCTGTGTTTTATGTGTTCATCCCAAACACTCTGCTTCTCCGGGACACTCTGCTTCTCCTAGTGTGGCCTTTATTACAGAGTACTGCATTGCTTTTAAATGTGTCCATCTGTCCTTCCAGACTAAGCATTCCATAAAGATTGGATTATGTATAGCTTGTTCACCATCATTTACCTGGCAAACAATTAAATGCCTTATATACATTCTTAATAGATATTTGGTGAAGTTGTGGAAGAAAATTTAGGGTTAAAATAAGCTCCGACCTCAGGAGAAACTGAGGTCATAGGACTGGGAAGTGAAAACCAGGGCTCAGAACAAGGCTTCCTTGTTTTCAGTGCAAAACTGTGAATTGTATACAAGATAAGTGCTCCCAGGGAACTACTGGGTTTAAAAAATTTAGTTGAAGGGAGCAGTGTTCAATAATGGGAAACTGAGTCCTGCAAGACTGCAAAATAAAGACCTAAATAAACTACAGTGGGGTGCTCCTGCTCACATTCGTGGAGCCTTCCTTCAGCAACCAGGCACTCTCTGCCTCTTTGGCCTTGAACCCTCAACACCCGGTCCTCTCTAGTTTATCCCAGTAAGAGCCCCACTGCCTCCACCCATAAGAATCGCCCTTCCTCCCTGAAGTGCAGAAAACGCGGGCAGGCTCAGCACTTGCCTTTTCCACTGAGAATGAAGTCACCTTCCCACACCTAGGACTTAGAACTTTCCAAACATCTACCCTTGATACTAGTTTTTATGCCAAAAAATCTGGGTATGAGATAGTAGGAATGTCTATATAAAACCTCACGCCTAGAACAAAAATAAACAGATTCTGCATTATGATTTTCCAAGAAGCAGAATCAATAGAATATGTACACATATATAGATAATTTGCATACATATAAAATACATAAAATATATATACACATTGATATACTATATATACTAAATGTACATATATAGGTATATACAAAGTAGAGAGATAGAGATAGAATTTATTATTAAATAATTATTAATTAATTTTTAATTATTAAGAATTGGCTCTGTTCATGGGTTGGAAGAATCAACATTATTAAAATGTCCATACTACCCAAAGCAATCTATAGATTCAGTGCAATCCCTATCAAAATTCCAATGACATATTTCACAGATAAGGAACAAACATTTCAAAAATTCATATGGAACCATAAACGACCCCAAATTGTCTCAGCAATTTTGAGAAAGAAGAACAAAGTGGGAGGGATCACAATACCAGACATCAAACTATTTTATAAGGTCACTGTAATCAAAATAGTCTGGTACTGGCATAAGAACAGACACGTAGACCAATGGAACAGAATAGAGAACCCAGAGATAAACCCAGGTCTCTAATGGTCAATTAATATTTGACAAAGGGGGAAGGAGCATAAAATGGAGTAAAAATAGCCTCCTCAATAAATGGTATTGGGAGAATTGGACAAATACATGCAAAACAATGAAACTAGACCATCTATTCACACCATATACCAGAATAAACTCAAGATGGATAAAAGACTTGGATATAAGTTGTGACACCATAAAAGTCCTAGAGGAAAACAGACAAGAAAATTTCAGATACCCCATGCAGCAATATTTTCACCCATACATCCCTGGAGCAAGGGAAATAAAGAAAAGAATAAACAAATGGGGCTACATCAAACTAGAAATTTCTACACAGCTAAAAAAATATCAACAAAATGGAAAGGGAACCAACCAAACTGGAAGACATATTTGCCAATAATACCTCGGACAAGGGTTTGATCTGCAAAATATATAAAGAACTCACATGACTCCATAGCAGGAAGACAAGCAATCCAATTAAAAAATGGGGAAAGGACCTGAACAGACACTTCTCCAAGGAGGACATACACAGGGCCCAGAGACACATGAAATGATACTCAACATCACTAGCCATTAGAGAGATGCAGATTAAAAGCACAATGAGCCCTGGCTGGTGTGACTCAGTGAACTGAGTGCTAAAGCGTCACTGGTTTAATTCCCAGTCAGGGCACATGCCTGGATGGTAGGCCAGGTCCCCACTTGGCAAGCATACATTGATGTTTTTCTCCCTCTCATTCTCCTTCCCTTCCCCCCTTTTTAAAAATAAATAAAATCTTTAAAAAACACAATGAAATATCACTTCATGCTGGTCAGAATGGCCATCATTAATAAATCAACAAGTGTGGGCGAGGATGTGGAGAAAAGGGAACCATAGTGCGCTGTTGGTGGGAATGTAGACTGGTGCAGCCACTGTGAAAAACAGTATGGAATTTCCTCAAAAAACTAAAGATGGAACTGCCTTTCAATCCAGCAATCCCACTGCTGGAACTATACCCTAAGAATCCTGTAACACCAATTCAAAAGAAGCTATGTACCCCAGTGTTCATAGCAGTATTATTTACAATAGCCAAGCACTGGAAACAGCCTAAGAACCCATCAGTAAATGAGTGAATCAAAAAGCTGTGGTACATTTACACAATGGAATACTATGCAGCAGAGAGGAAGAACTCCTACCCTTAGTGACTGCCAATGGGTGGAACTGGAGAGCATTATGCTAAGTGAAATAAGCCAGGTGATGAAAGACAAATACCATGACCTCACTTGTAAGTGGAACAAATCAACAAAACAAACAAATGAGTAAAATAGAACCAGAGACTTGGAAATAAAGAACAAACTGACAGTGACCAAAGGTGAGGGGGCAGGGAGAGAATGGAGAAAAGAAGGAGAAGGGGCAAGCAAAGGAACATGAATAGAGGACTCACAGGCATGGACAATGTGGGGGCATTGTCTGTGGAAGTGTGTGGTGGATGGGGTAGGGGTGGGCAATTGGGTAAAAGGTGGGACAACTGTAACTGAACAACAGTAAGTTAAAAAAAAAAAAGAAGAAGAATTGGTTCATATGACTATGAAGGCTGAACGGTCCAGGCCCAGGAAAACTGATGATACAGCTCCAGTCTGGGCCTGGGAACCTGAGAAGCAGAGCTCCTTCCAGTGTAAGTTCCAGTCTGAGTCTTATCTGCAATTCCCTAGGTGGAAGAGCCATGCCCCAGCTTCAATACAGGCAGAAAGACATGTATTACAAATTTAGAAAAGTTTAATTCATTATAAAGGAGTTCAGTATAGTTGATAAGATGAACTGAACTGGACAGTAATATTTGAAGACATGAACATATAGACCATCAAAAACTACACTGCGAGGGTCTCTATTTGAATCCTTATTTCACATTAAAAAGTCACTCAATGCAGGTTCTTTAGCCTTCAGAGGCCAGTGGATTGTGTGCAGAAGTGATGAGTATCAATTGCATCCTTTATACTATGCTTTTCCTTCTAGGGTGTACTTAGGGTCTACATTTTACAAATGATGTTGCTACATAATAGTAGAGGGCTACTTGATCTACATCAAATTTTCTCCAATTTCTTATGGAATTTTTCCATGCAGAAAGTTGGAAGAATTGTATAATGAATATCCAGATACCCATGACCTCGATTCCATCATTAACATCTTATTATTCTTGCTTTATCACATATCAATTGTCTATCCATTGTTCATTCCATTCGTGTTCCATCTTTTTTTTTTTTTTGAAACTGAGTCAGATTTAAAGACAGCAGATAATAGCTCTTGGTTGGGCTGAAACACTGATATTTCAAGGTTGTTTGTTTGTTTTTTGCATCAGTCAATATCAATTATTCTGACTACTAAATATGACTCATACTTCAAATCAACTTATTTAATTCTGAAGAGTTTAAGTACACAACAAGCTTAGACATTACTCAGAGACTGCTTTCCAGACTGGTTTTAGCTAGATATAAAAGAAAGGACAGGATTTTGTAGGTCAGAAAGTAGTGAAGCTCTATATAATCTGTGGTCCTGGTAGGTAAGGTCTAAGTGCTCTGTAAGTGGTCAGTAAATTTTTTTGTATGAGGATTAATTAATCAAAAAATATAAATTTATCAAAAGAAATTATTTCCTTTTATAAGAAAATTCAATGTGTGTAAATCTCCATTTTGAAAAGGTTTTATTTTCTTTTTAACATGAACATTTTTATTGAAGTAAAATTCACATAACATACAACTAACATTAAAGTTTATGATTCGGTAGTATTTAGCGTATTCACAATGTTGTACAAATATCAGCTCTCTGTAGACTCAGAACTTTATCATGTATAAAAACGTCCCATACTCAGTGGGTAATCATTCTGCACCCTCACCCCCCATCCCACACTAGTAACTTGTCAGCTGCCTTCCCTCTCTGCGGATTCACCTAAGGGTTTTGTACTCAGAATATATAAAGAATGCAACAACTAGCCTTGGCTGGTGTGATTCAGTGGGTTGAGTGCTGGACTATGAATCAAAGGGTCACCAGTTCGATTCCCTGTCAGGGCACATGCCTGGGCTGTGGGCCAGGCTCCCTGTGGTAGGGTGGGGGTGGGAGTGGGGCTCATGAGAGGCAACCACATGTTGATGTTTCTTACCCTCTCTCTTTCACTCCCTTCCCCCTCTCTAAAAATAAATAATAAAATCTTTTAAAAATTATATTTAAAAAAAAGAGAATGCAACATCAAAAAGACAAACAACCCAATTTTTTAAATGGGCAAAGAACTGGAATAAACATTTCTCCAAAGATAGACAAATGGTCAGGAAGCACATGAGAACATGTTTAATGTCATAGGTCATTAGGGAAACACAAATCAAAACAATAATGAGATACCATTTCACACACAATAATAGCTTTAATTTTTTTAATGGGAAAATAACAAGTGCTTATGTGCAGGTGAAGAAAGGAGAAACTTTGTATGTTGCTGGAGGGAATATAGATATTACAGTGACTCCAGAAAACAGTGGAGCAGTTCCTCAAAAACATTACTCATAGGTTAACTACGTGACCTAGCACTTCCTCTCACTCCTAAGTATGTACCTAAGAGAAATAGAAACATGTCCACACAGAAACATATATAAGAGTTTTTATAGTAACATTACTTATAACATCCAAAAATGTGGAAACAACCCAAATACCCATCAATGAATGGGTAGGTAAACAAATTGTATACACATACAATGGAATAGTTTCATTTTTAAAGATAAATTTTGGAAGCAATATTTAACAATGTATTTATCTTTTCTTGACTGAGTCTGTAACTCTCAGACATGTAACTGCAAAATAAGATTGGTTCCACCATAACTTTCAATAGTGTGGTATATTGAGATAAAGTAAGTATTTCCAACTCAAGTGAAGCAAATGGCAAAGCCCTGAGCACTCAAAAAAGATGTATCCCTTAATACACTTTCATTGAAACTGTTTCATCAGTTATACTTCTATTATTTATATTAAACATAACAATAATATGTATATAGAAAACAACCCTCATCAGTTTCCCTATCTCAGACCCAAGTCACTCTTTATTTTTCCCATTAGAGTTTTCCATATTGTACAATGAAACACACAGACCATTTAGTTCTTGTGTGTCTGAGACTGACCCATGCCTCCCAGGTCCTGCATAAACTACTCCCTGGGTAGATTATAAAGTAGCCCACAAACGCTGGTGTTCTTTTCTACCCCTTGCTGAAGTAGTCCAATCACATTGTGTTTCTGGGTCCATACAAACTTGGACCCAGAAACATTACTCATATATGTAATATGCATAAACTGTATGCATATATGTAATATGCATTGAACCAGAAATATGGTTCAATGTCAAGTGGTTTGCATCTACCAGCAATATTCTTCCTCTTGCTATTCTCCTGGCTTTCTCTCTCTCTCTCTCTCTCTCTCTCTCTCTCTCTCTCTCTCTCTCTCTGTCTCTGTCTCTCTCTCTCTCTCTGTCATTAAATTTAATACTTACCCAAGGACATATCCATTAATTTTAGACAGAGAGAGAGGAAGAGAGCAAGAGAGAGAAACATTGATATGAGAGAGAACTATTGATGGGTTGCCTCCTGTAAACGCACCCTGACTGGGGGTTGAACCCACAACCTAGGTATGTTCCCCAACCAGGAATCAAACCTACTACCTTTTCATGTATGGGATGACACTCCAAGTGAGTCATCCTGCCAGAGCCCATGGTTTCCTCTTTATTCAGATCTCAGCTGACTGACAAGCTCAAGAAATTCTTCCTTGACTGCCTTCTGTACTTACTGTACCCCCCACCAAGTGTCCCACAAAATATATTGGTTATTTTAAGTTAAAATTACTTAAAAATCACCTGTAAGAGAAGGGCAGGTTGACCCTTCCTTGTGTGGAGAAAATAAATCTCTCCTGTGAAACGTGCCAGGGGAACTGAGAAAGATACCCTTGTTGCCAGAGTTAAGAAATCCAGGGCCAAAAAACCTAGGTAAACAAACCTTGTTACTTCTTTAGTAATTTACCACTCCAAGCCCTTTTGTTGTTTAGGTTCCTCATGAATGAGCACCCAAACCTAAGTTCCTTTGTCCTGTCAATTCTTCACAAATTTCTTCTTTGTCTAAAAGTATAAAAGGCTGCCTGTTCTGATAATTTTTCTGAGCATCATTCATGAATTCCCATGTGCACATATTAAATTGGTTTTTCTCCTGTTAATCTGGTCTTGTGTCAGTCAGATGTGCTAGTCCAGTCATAAGAATTCGAGGTGGGTAGAGAGGGGAATTTCCACTCCTCAACACTCTTGAAACCTCCATTCTAAATCACTCTCTTTGACATTCTTGTTTAATTCCCTGCATAAAACTTAGCACTCTTTGCAATGATCTTGTTTATTCATTTGGTTGTTTCCTTTATTTTTCACCTCTCCACACTGGAATATGTGTTCCACGGGGACGGTAAACTCCTTTCCTCATCTATGTCCAGTGACATGACAGTTCCTGGCATACAGTGTGCCCCCGATAAATATTTGCTTAACTACTGAGGTAAGTGTGCTACTATTCCTCCATGACATTGACCCAGAGCATGGGGATTCTAGAAGGCTTTCCAAAAGAGGTGGCATTTGACCTGAGTCTTTATAGATGAGTAGAATTTTTGGATGGGCAATCGCAAAGACCCAAAGGGGGAAATTAGCACTGATGCTAGAGACCACTGAGAAGCTCCAGGCATCTTGAGTATAGCAATTGCCATGTGGCAGGTAGTGTGTTAAGTTCTTTACCTACATCAATTAGTCCTCCAAAGAATCTTACAGTGTGGCAATATTGTTGTTACTATTTTCTTCTTTTTTTTATGGTAGAACTCACTGCTTTTTAAAAAAGTATTTCTTTAAATAACGAAGCATTCTCAGAATGAAAAACAAAAAACCTGTAAGAAAAGGTACAGTGGTTATGTGTTGGGGAATGGGATTCACGCCTTATGTACTGTCATAGCCAGTAGAAGGAGCAGGAGTTAACAGTGAGAAGTTGGGGGAGCTGCGTGATATTGTATCAGGAATTAGGGGGATTTCTAAGGAAAGGAAAACATAATCAAATTGGTATTTTAGTCATATTACTATCCAGTGTCAAGGGGGAGGTGAAAGTTAAGATAAAAAGAAATGAGAAAGTCTGTAAGAGAGATTATGATGGTTTTGACCAGAATAATGATACTGGAGATACAGAGGATGTTATGAATTCATGTGATGTGGGGGAGGAGGTTTAAAATCATCAAGAGGATTCAATAATTAGTTGGATAAACAGGGAAGTGGGCTCTTTAAGAGGGAAAAATTGCCCTGGCTGGTGTGGCTCAGTGGATTGATTGCTGGGCTGTGATCGAAAGATTGCCGGTTTGATTCCCAGCCTGGGTTGCCAGGCAGGTCTCCAGTTGGGGGCATGCAGAGGCAACCGATCAGTATATCTCTCACACATGGATGTTCCTCTCCCTCTCTTTCTCCCTCCCTTCCTCCCTCTAAATATAAATTTTTAAAAGTCTTTTTTTTAAAAGAGGGAAAAATTAAGATGCTTAGCCTTAAGAATCAGACTTTAACACATGTCATGGAGTGCTACGTACAGGTCTGGTTGCCTCTCTCTGTGAAAGATAGAGATGAACTATCACAGGTTCAGAGGAGTCTGCCAGGATTATTTCAATTCAGTGGGAGGTACTATCCACCCACTTGCTCCAAGAACACTTCTCCTTCCTCACTTCCCACACTTAATTAGTCATAGCAGCCAGCTTATTCTACCTCTATGTAATTTATTTATTTTTATTCTCCTGCCTTTGATAGCCACTGTCACCTCCTGCCCAGACTGAGTGGTCCCACATTTTCTCCTGATGCTCTTGAGATGAATACCTTTCAAGAGTTTCCAAATGTTCTTACCCCTGTCTTTAGATGCTGTACAAGGACCTGCATGACCTCTACATTTGATTCTGTCTAGCTTTCCAGCTAATCTCCATTTTGTGTATTTTGATATAATTTCAAATTTATAGAAAAGTTGTAAAAATAATACATGGAACTCCCAAATTCTCCTCAATTAGATAGATCACTTACTTCCATTTTGCCCCATTTGACTTATTTTCTCTAGATATATAAAAGATAGATAAATAGATAGATGATAGATAGATAGATAGGTGTATTTTTTTTCTGAGACATCCTGTGCATGTTTAGTGTATATTTCTAAGAACAAGAACATTCTCTTACATAGCCAATTATCTAAATTAGAAATTTTAACATTGATTCAATACTATTACCTAACCCACAGACCACATTCACAATTTGTCAATTGTCCTAATAATATCCTTTTATTTTTATTTCCCAGTCTATGATCCAATCCAGAGTCATTTACAAAACTCAGTTCTCTTGTCCCCTTTAGTCTTCTTTCACTCAGAACAGTTCCATGACTTTCTTTATCTTTTTTGACCTTTACATTTTTAAAGAGTGCAGGCCACTTATCTTATAGACTGTCCCTCAACTTGAGTTTACCTAATGTTTTCTTATTGACTTGATTTAGGTTAAGACTTTTGGGAGGAACTCCAAAGAGATGATGTTTTGTTCTTCTCAGTACATCATGTCATCAAGAGGCCCAGGATGGCAGGGTGCCCTAATGTCCACTAGGTGACTTTGATCAATTGGTTAAAGTGGTGTAAAAGAGAATTTGGGCCCAACCATCCTGTGAGAGACCAGCAAGCTAGGGTCTGGAAGGCCAATAGCTGAATGCCTGAGATTTGCTGCAGCCAGCCAGATTCCCTCACAGACAGGTGAGCCCAATTCCCACTGGTGGGATTACAGGCTCTGCAGATCAATGAGGCCAGGCTCAGGAGCATCCTGCTGGGCACATTTCCACAGGGGAAAGAAGAAAAAGCTCTGCAAGGGAACCTTAACCAGGTGCTACAAGCTACACTGATTCTTAGGCCCTGGTCCACTAAACCAAGTAGAGCAGAGAGAATAGAGACAGGCACAAGGGGGAGGGGGGTTAGAGCCTCACCCAGCCTCAGAATCAGACAGAACTGCTGCAAAAGAGCTCCCCCTTTTACACAGATTGGCCACTTACAGGAAATGGTCAGCAAATTCACCAAAAGCCATACGGTGTTCAATGGAATCTGGGATAGACCAAGATGTGAGGTGGTGGGACGGGAAACATTCCCATCATCTTCCCAGAAGACTGAGTGGTGCCCTCCCCACAGGGGTTATCCAGGGTTCCTACCTTCCTGATCACACCAGAGGCAGGTGGAGAAAAGGTCTGGCCGTCCTCTCAGTTCCTTAAAGGAACCACTTCAGGGCCCAGATCTGATGGAAACCCAGCAGGACAGGACAGTAGGGTCCAGCCAAATCTGAAGGAGATCCGCAGACACTGGGTCACTTGTAGCCTCAAGCAGGTAGCCTAGGACCAAACTGGGGCATCATCTGAAATCACCAGGGGTAGGTCCAAAAAGAGAAGACAGTGGTAAACACTGGATTCCATTGAGATGAATTCCATGGTGGTCTTCATTATCTTCATCATTTTCTTTCCTGCATATTTTGTTAACATTCATTTCTTTTCCTTGAAGTTTATATCCATTAGGTCACTAGCATTTATATCATAGTTTATTTCAAACCCCATATTTTGCTTCTTCCTTCTCTTACTCCATTTTTACCTTCTTCACTCGTCTTATTTTTGTTTTAAATTTTATTTTCCCTCTTGCTACAACTTGTTTCTATTCTGCATTCTATCCCTCCCCTCTCCAGCCTCTAAAAATCATTTTTTTTAGTCATTAGTCATTTCACATTCTTTTTCCCACTCTTAAATACCCTTATTCTCTCTCCACTTATCAACTTTGGCATGTTGGTTCCAGATACAGTGGTTGTTGTTCCATTTCTCCAATTTTATTCCTAGAGCTTCACTATATTCAGAAATCAAAGGCATTTTTGTACACCAACAATGAAGTAACAAAAAAAGACACTATGAAAAAAAATTTACTATAGCAACAAGAAAAATAAAGTATCCAGGAATAAACTTAACCATTGAGGTAAAAGGCCTGTATTCAGAAAACTACAGAACACTGAAAAAAAGAAATTAAGGAAGATACAAATAAATGGGAGCATATACCATGTTCATGGACTAGAAAAATTAACATCGTTAAAATGTCCATACTACCCAAAGCAATCTATAGATTCAGTGCAATCCCTATCAAAATTCCAATGACATATTTCACAGATAAGGAACAAACATTTGAAAAATTTATATGGAACCATAAACGACCCCAAATTGCCTCAGCAATTTTGAGATAGAAGAACAAAGTGGGAGGGATCACAATACCGGACATCAAACTATTTTATAAGGTCACTGTAATCAAAATAGTCTGGTACTGGCATAAGAACAGACACGTAGACCAATGGAACAGAATAGAGAACCCAGAGATAAACCCAGGTCTCTAATGGTCAATTAATATTTGACAAAGGGGGAAGGAGCATAAAATGGAGTAAAAATAGCCTCCTCAATAAATGGTATTGGGAGAATTGGACAAATACATGCAAAACAATGAAACTAGACCATCTATTCACACCATACACTAGAATAAACTCAAGATGGATAAAAGACTTGGATATAAGTCGTGACACCATGAAAGTCCTAGAGGAAAACAGACAAGAAAATTTCAGATATCCCATGCAGCAATATTTTCACCCATACATCCCTGGAGCAAGGGAAATAAAGAAAAGAATAAACAAATGGGACTACATCAAACTAAAAATCTTCTGCATGGCTAAAGGAAACATCATCAAAATGAAAATGGTACCAACCTGTTTGCCAGTATTTTGTTGAGGATTTTAGCATCTCCATTCATCACTGATTTGGTCTGTAGTTTACTTTCTTTGTTGTGTCTTTATCTGGTTTGGGGATTAACTGGAGACCATTAAGCTAAGTGAAATAAGCCAAGTGGTGAAAGACATATACCATGTGATCTCACCTATAAGTGGAACCTAATCAAGAAAACAAATAAGCAAGGAAAATATAATGAGAGACATGGAAATAAAGAACAAACTGATTGTAACCAGAGGGGAGTGGGCAGGGGGATAACAGTGCAAAGAAGGGGAAGGGTCATCTAGGAACATGTATAAAGGATCCATGGACAAAGACAGTGAAATTGAATGTTGGAGGGGGGGTAGGTAGAGCAGGGGAGAGTAATGGGGGGAAAATGGGAACAACTGTAACTGTACAACAATAAAAAAAAGGGAAAAAAGAAAAGGGAACCAACCATATGGGAAAGTATATTTGCCAATGATACTTCAGACAAGGGTTTGATCTCTAAATTATATAAAGAATTCATACGGCTCAATACCAGGAAGACAAACAATCCAATTAAAATTGGGCAAAGGACCTGTACAGACATTTCTCCAAGGACGACATACACAGGACCCAGAGACATAGGAAAGGAGGCTCAGCATCACTAGGCATCAGAGAGATGCAAATTAAAACCACAATGAGATACCACTTCTCCAGTCTGAATGGCCATCTTTAACAAATAAATAAACAACCAGTGCTGGTAAGGATATGGAGAAAAGGGAACCCTAGTGCACTGTTGTTGGGAATGCAGACTGTTGCAGCCACTGTGGAAAACACTGTGGAATTTCCTCAAAGATCTTGAAATGGAAATGGTTTTGATCCAGTGATATCACTGTGGTGATTATACCCTAAGCATCCTGAAACACCAATTCAAAACCTATACACTCCCATGTCCATAGCAGCATTATTTAAAAAAGCCAAGTTGTGGAAGCTGCCCAAGTGCCCATCAGTAAATGAGTGAATCAAAAAACTGTGGTACTTGGATGCAATGCAATACTACACAGCAGAAGGAAAGAAGGAACTCCTACCTTTTGTGACAGCATGAATGGAACTATAGAGTATTATGCTAAGTGAAATAAACCGGGCAGCAAAGGCAAATACCATATGATCTCACCTATAACAGGAACCTAATGGACAAAACAAACAAATGAACAACATAGAATCAGAGGCATGGAAACAAGGAACACACTGACAATGACCAGAGGGGTGGGGGGAGGGGAAAAAGGAGGGGGAAGAAGGGGAAGGGTATAGTCAAGGAACATTTATGGATGACCCACAGATATGGACAACAGGGTAGGGATTGACTCTGGAAGTGGGGTGTGGGCAGGTCAGGGGAGAGCAATGAGGGGAGAATTGGGACAACTGTAATAGAACAACAGTAAAAATTTTTAAAAATATGAAAAAAGCCTATATCTATGTGGGTACAGAGGACAGATATAGGAACACACGTGTAGTAGTTATAGGTAAGTGGCAAGGTTCTGCAGCATGAACAGGTGCTTTTGACCTGCAGGCAACGTCACCGAGAAGAACCTTGCTTGCTGGGAAAGCAGTGAACTAGATGACCTCTGAACCTTCTTCCTATTCCAAGAACCTGTAATTCTGGTATTCTATAAAATATGCTTGGCCAGAGACATTTCTAGTATATCTCAGAGCCCTGCATGTGGGTAGATTTCTAACCTTTTTTTCTCTGGCATTTTCACTAAGATTCCTGGATATTGTGATGATTTTAGATGCAGATTTCCCCATCAAGACTTCTATCAGTTAGGAGGAGTTAACAAGCATACTCATGCAGAATTCAGTTGTAGGAATTTAGTCTTTCCAACCTGAGAAGCCAAAATCCCATGCCTTTTAACATTGAGGAGGGATCCCATGACTAACAATATTTTGCCCCAGGAATCAGGGTGGTTCAGAGGAAGGGTGGCTGGACTAGTGACTTGCAAAGTGAGGTTGTCCTATAGACCCTATGTTGCTGGTTAATGTATACGACTGTGTTAAGATGAAAATCCAAGATTAACTATTCAAGAAGTGTGGGAAATTTTTAATACTTCAACTCAGTGAACCCTTATTTCCTCATCTGCAAAACTGCAAAATAAAGTCTGTCTATCAGGGATTTTATAAGGATGAAATGATACAATATTGGTAAAACAATTGGCAAAGACCATGACACATAGTAAGTGTTAAATACATAAATCTTTGTTGTTGTTATATAAATAACATTAAGTGAATAGCTTAAGCATATGCTACACTGAATGTAATTATACTTATTTTACAGGTTTTTGTCAAGGCTTCATTGCACTATGGCATGCACAAGTTCCTGGCATACTGACATGTTCTGAGTAAGTGGTCTGATGTATTGGTTAAAATTTAATCTGATAGGTAGCAGCTTATACAAGAGGAAAGTGTAGGCTTTAGTAATGTGTTCTTTTAATTAAAGTCTCAGGCCAAAGATTGGCAAAATAATTTTTCTCATACAGTTTTCATTTACAAATTTATACCAGACAGGACTTAATTGAAAAATACATTTTTCTATTTGGTTTCCAAACATGAAAGTAGCTAAAAATGCTGTGACATCTTAAAATATTTCACATCTGACTGGGAAGATATTTTTCAATGAAAAAATGTTTTGGTCTTGTTTTTACTAATGAGACTATAAGGGTGATAGGAATCACTTTGGTGACAAGTCTGGCATTGACTTTTGTAACCTATTTATATAGGAGAGAAATATGTAACTTGCAATTATATTTTAGGTTCTGTGTAGCATGAATGCCATGTGTACTGAAGGTCTGATAGACTCTTCTCTACATCAGCATCATTTTATATGACACATCATCCATCTGTCATGTCCACCCTTATGGCCACTCCAGTCATCTCTGTCTTTGAAAACTCCTACCCCAGTTTGAAACAACTAACAACCTCTCCATGGTCTATCAAACAAGGAAAGGCATTGCAAGTGTCCTGTTTGAATGGACAGGAGAGGTAGTGGAATTACCAAGAACAGTGATAGACCTCTGTTGGGCATAGGGAAAGAGGAGCAAAAGTTTGTGTTGGGGGTGAAACAAGCTAACTCACCATCAATACAATAGGAAGTCAGTAACAAAGTGTGAAGTTGATACATCAAAAATAATGGAAGGAGAGTATTATTTTAAAATATGGAGATAATGACCAAGAGAACTGTAAGAATACTGTAAGAATAACACTGGTTAAAAGTGGAGGCAAAAATGATGGAAAGATTCAACAAATTATTGTTGTTTTTTATTATGGGCTATCAGATTATCTTTTGCTTTGTGTATTGCTTTGATACAATAAATTAAATTATTTCTCTCATGTCACTGAGCAGTCATTCCTGGTATCTCTGGTTTCTGCAGGCACTAAAACACATGGTTAAAAATTATACTTTTATAGTTAACTTGCATGAAACTGCATTCCTCCTTGGCAGGTATTATTTCTTTGTTATCTTGGTAGCCTTAATGGGTTCAACACATAGTATGCACACAGAAAAAGGTTACTGAATGAATTCAGGGAACTGAGGTTATGAAAAGGAAGTAAAACTAACTTGGAACTTACATTTAGAAATTAATTAAATCATCATACTAGTAAATTTGCTCTGAGGAATTGATACATACTGCCAGAAAGAACAGAACAAAGGACTTGAGTTGACAAAGGAGGGAATGGTAGGGATGGTCAGAGAGGGCTCAGAAGGTCTTTGGTGCCTGTGCCAAAGCATGAGTTAATTAGCCAGAATGAATGGAATGTATTCACTTGCAAGAAGGGAACAAGGAATAGTCATTAGTTTAGGGTTCACATTCTGCTTTTATTATAACTTGAGGTTATGGCACCAAGAAAAGGAGCCTTCAGCCAGATGTTATCTGAGCTCAAACCAAAGAAACATTCAGAAGCTAAAAATGTTAGAGGAGGAAGGGGGTTGCCATGGGAAATTGTATGAGACACAGCCTAAATACCTTTCAAAGAAAAGGGTAGTGAAATGCTCTTTCCTGGAGAGCATGTTGTTATTTCTTCTATTAAAAAAAATTGATGCCCCTTCTCCTATCAGTTCTTTGGTCTCTTTAAAAGTAGAATATATGCTTATGCTTTTCTACATTCTCTATCTCTAGTTCTTTCCTTCCTTTCCTCTTTTAAACTTGCTCCACAAAAACTGTTCCTTTTCAGATTACTAGTGACCTCTGCGTTGCCAAATCCTGTGACAAACTCTTGGTCTTATTATACCTGAACTATCGGTAGCACCTGACATCATTGTTCACCCCCTCCCTTCTATATCTTTCTTCATTGGACCTTTCTGGCATTTCTCCTGTCTCATTGGCTATTCCTTCTCAGGTTATTTTGTGGGTCCTCATCTTCCTTTAATATCTCAACGTTGGAGGGTCAAGGACTTAGTTCATGGATCTCTTATCTTTTCCATTTATACATGTTCCCTTTGTGTTCCAGTAAGTTTCATGACTATTCCTAGTGACTCTGAATTTTAAATCTCCAACCCAGAATTCACCCCTAGTCTTCAGACTCATAAATTGGGCTGCTTAATCAGCATTTTTGCTAGAATATCTAAAAGACATCTCAAATATTCCATGTACAAAGCTAAACTCTTGACTTGCCCAAATCCTGCTCAACCATAACCTTTCCTATTTCACATGAAGGCAAACTCTACCTTTCAGTTTCAAAGACCAAATATTTTGAAGTCATCCTTTTTACTTATGTCCCCATAATATCTCCCAGGAAATCCTGTTTACTTTACCTTTTGTATATACTCAGAATCTGACTACCATTCTAGAATAAGCAACCGTAATATCTTTGCTAGAGTACTAGTAGATTCCTAAGAGTTCTTCCTGCTTAGATCATTGATTTTTAGAAGGAATTCTCTTTATAGAAGGCATTATCATCTTAAAGTATAGGTTAAAAAATAATCATCTTACAAAAATTCTTCTAGAAGATGGAGGAGTAAATACTTTCTAATGCATTATATGAAGACAAGGTTACTCTGATTCTGAAACTTGACAAAGACATTACAATAAATACCATTACAGACCAATATACCTCATGAACTTAGGCACAAAAATCCATAAATACTAACAAATTAAATCAAACATCTAACAATATATATAAAGGATAATGAATTACAACTAATTAGAGCTTGTTCCGGGAACACAAGTTTGGTTTAACATTCTAAAATCAATGAATATAATTCATCATGTTCACAGAATAAAGGGGAAAATACAATTTTTTTAATACATGAAGAAAAATAATTTGGCATACTCCAACATTTATTTGGGATTTAGATAAAAAGTGAACACTCAGTAAGCCATAAATAGATAGGGAACTTCCTTAACCTAACCAATGACATCCAAAATCATATTTAATTTAGAAATACTGAGTACTTACCCCCTAAGTTGAAAAACAAGACAAGGACAAACTACTTCTAGTCAACAATGTCCTGGAGTAAGTATAATAAGGCAAGAAAAATACGTATGAGGAATCAGGTTGCATATAAGGAACAGAACTACTTCATTTATCAGATGTAGGAAATCTTAAGGAACTGACAAAACAATTACAAGAACTAAAAATTAAATTTAGCAAGTTTTTAGGATAAAAATTAATGTACAAAATTCAAATGTATTTTTGAGTACCAGTGGAAATTGGACAATAAAATTAGAACAACAATTTCACTTACATCGCCAAAAACTTAAAATACTTAGAAGTATATTTAGCAAAAAATATGCAACGCTCTTCTCTGAAAACTATAGAATATTGCTAAAAGAAATGAAAAACAACCTAAATAAATGAAGAGATATACCATTTTCATAGATACAAAGACCCAATGTTGCTAACATTTCAGTTCTCCCTAACTATAGCTACAGAGTTAATGAAATCCCAACAAAAATCCCAGGAACCATTTTGAAAAAACTTTAAAGCTGACTCTAAAATTTATATGTGAGTGAAGGAAATAGAATAATCAATATAAGTTTTTGTTTTAAAAACTCAAAATGGTAGGACTTTTACTATTGGATTTCAAGAGTTATAAAGTTATGATAACCAAGACAGTTTGGCATTAGCAAATCATAGACATAGAAATCGATGGAAATAGACAGGAAATCTAGAAATAGACCCACACATATATGATTAACCAATTTTTGACAATGGTACTCATGCACTTCAGTGGGGAAATGATCATTTTTTTTCACAATTGTGACAAACCCATAGCTATCTCTATGGAACACCATGAACAGTTATCTTTATCTAACACCATAGACAACAAATAACTTAAGATGAATTATAAATCAAAATGTAAAAGATAAAACTATAAAACTGTGGCAGATGGAAACAGGGTCCAGGCTTTTGGTGGTCATGAACAAAGAATTGGACTGACGACACAGATATGGTAAAGCAAAGCAAGTTGGAAATTTGTTAAGGAAAGTACACTCCCCAAGAAGTGGGATCAGGCCATCTCTGGCCAGAGAATGGCTCCCTTCTATTGAAGGGCTACAGGCTTTATAGGATTTTTACTTCAGCTTCTATACATGCAATTTCCCAAAATCCTCCTTGATTTCCCACTCGGGGAGGAAACCACAATGCTAATTGTTAACAGGTGTCACAAGATGATTCTCAGAAATCAGAATGCTGACAGCTGCATTGTCTCAGAGTTTCCTATTCTATCTCCTGCCTCAAAACTTTTAGAGCAAAAGATGAAAAAGTCTTCATGATCTCTGGTTAGACAAAGATGGCTTAAATAGAACACAGGAACTCAAAATGTTTTCTCTGGCAGCCCTGATGTGAAGGAAATGCTCATGTCTCAATCTTTCAAAGAAGGCACCTTCCAGCTTGGGTTCCTGTAAAGCAGAAGAAGCAGGTAGGGCCAGATATATGTCTATGATTTGCTAATGTTACCACACTGTCTTGATAACCATAACTTTATAACTCTTGAAATCCAGTAGTAAAAGTTCTACCATTTTGAGTTTTTTAAAACAAAATTGTATTGATTATTCTAGTTCATTCACTCACATATAAATTTTAAAATCAGCCTGAAAGTTTTTTCAAAATCAGCCCCTCCCAAAACTCTTTATCGCCTTTATCTTATTTCCTGAAGGTAGAACTAAGACTACCTGGGATTAAACTTGGGTTTAGAGGTGATGGTTTCTTTACAATTGTCCATTCAGTTCAGTTCAACAAATACTTAACTATGCCAGTGTACTGCTGCTGTTCTGCCAAAGAGAGGACAATAAACATCAGACCCACCTGGGAGACTGGTGAAAATGCAGGTTGCTGGGCCCCACTTCAGACTTCCTGATACAGGCGCTCTGGGGAGGGCCCTATGAATCTGGAATTCTACCATGTTCCTAGGTGATACTGGTAGTGCTGCTACTAGTCTGGTTTCAGACTAGTTTCAGAATCACTGCTTGAAGATAAGGGTTAATAGCAGAGATTTCTGTTCAGATCAGTGGTATGCTGGAGCCAGCTTTTACTGGGTTGCAAAAGTCCATTGGCAGCTTGAAATCAGCCATGATGGGAATATTGACACCAGAGAAATTGGAAAACTCTACAAATGAGGAATTTTTTTAATATCCTGGAGAGCTCCTTGTTAACATTTACCAACCAGCTCCTGAATCAGACACACCTATTTATGTTCAAATTCTAGTTTCCCTGTATCTGTTAGTTCATAAACTCTTGAGCAAGGCATTTAAGATCTCTGAGCCTCATTTTCCCCATCAGCAAACAAACATACCTATCCCTCACAGGGTTGTTGTGATGAATAATTGATAAGGAAGTAAAGCATTTAGTGCATGGCACATATTCACATCCTCATAATGGAGCTATTATTTTACTGTTAGTGAAAGCAGGCAAAAATGTAAATATACAACAGAGATATAGTTTGACACATTCACTCAGAGGGATGTGCAGGATGTTATCCAAGAACAAAAGAAGATTCTAACTTCCAGATTGGAAGAGGGTGGTCAGGGAAGTTTCTTACCATTTCTTTAGAACCTGGGAGGGTGGATATATGAGGAGGTGGGAGGGAGGAATCCAATAACCTGCACTGCCATGGAGGAACCTGATGAAATTAGGCAGTGGGACTTGATCCCCACACAGGGAAATCCAGGTTTTGCACATCATTAAGTAGCTGTCAGATTCAGTCTGTCATCTTTGATCACTTTGAGAGCCCAGTTCCTGTCAGCTCAGACTTCATAGCCAGTTGCTCAGCATTCACAGCTGTCTGCTAGAGACTCTAATAATGAAAACAAGTGAGGATGAGGCAGTACTTTATAGTTTGCACACTTCCTTTTTTTCACAAATAATGTTGCAAGAAATATAGGTTTACTCATTTATCTATGTATTCAGAGAATGTTTGCTGAATGTCCACACTATTCCAGGCAGGACCCAACACACTTAAGATGCAACACACTTAACAGAGAGTATTTATTTTCCAGGCAGCATCTAACACATTTAAAATGCAGTAGTGAGCCTCATAGCCTGAGAAAGTGACAATCAACCTGATAACTAAGGGTTGAAGGGCAATTTCCCAATGATGTTGAGTGTGAGGTAGACCACCTTCTACTATGCCAGCCACGGAGAACAGTGCTGTCACTGAAGGAAAAGAGGAGCAGTGTGGCTACGGACAGGGAAGCACAGGGGCACGGCATGGCATGCCGCTCAGAGGAAAGCCATGGTGTGACTATGCGGGGCCTTGGAGTCCTATGAAGGATTTGGGTCTTTATCCTGAGAGAAGTAAGGATTCCAAGCAGGAGAGTGGCATGATCAGATTTGCATTTTTAAAACTTCTCTGTAAAAAGTAAAGAAAACCTGAGACAAACTGAGGGGGACTTGGCAGGATGTGTCCATTCTTTGGAAGTAGGCGGTGAGAGGGAGGGTTAGTAAAGTCGAGGGTAAGTCCTGGGTTCTGGACATGACTATCTGGAGGGCAGGATGCCTGTACTGAGATTTAGAGCCCTGGGGGAGAGATCAGTTTGGGAGACGCAGGTGTGGGGGACCTGGAGCCTTGAATGGAGTCTTGGCTGTATCAGGGGGACTGTGAGATATCTAAGTGGTAACCTCAGCAGTCAGTTAGGTTTATGGGGACACACCATAGAATAAAGATCTGGGCTAGAAGGATAAACCTTGGAATTAAGTGACAAATGGATGAGAATTAAAGCTGTGGATGTGAATGCTACCACATGAGGGCAGGGATGCAGGGAGCAAGCAAAGCATCAGGGGCCCTGACCTAAGTAATTACAGTTATGGGCCCTAACAAGGAGAACCAGAGAGCTGAGATACCTGCAGCGGGGAGGGTGAGGAGAAATAAGCCAAAAAAAGAAAATTTTTCCAGAAAGAAAAAGTGATCAATGTTCCAAATCGGTGAAGCCGTAAGCAGTAGGTAGAGTCAGGAGTGGCAGGAGCTCATTGGACTGAGCTGAACAAAGCACAGTCATTCCCCCTCGCGTGAAGTTTCACTTTCTGGGGTTTCAGGTACATGGGGTCAACCATGATCTGAAGAGATCATATGGAAAATTCCAAATACTTTGAGAGAGATAGAGGCATTCATATAACTTTTATTACAGTATATATTGTCAGAACTATTCTGCTTTATTAGTTACTGTTGTTAATCTCTTATTGTGCCTAATTTATAAATTAGACTTTATCATAGATATTATATATAGAAAAAAATTACATATAGGGTTCAATATTATCTATGGTTTCCAGCATCCACTGGGGATCTTGGAACATATCCCCGCAAGTAAGGACAGATGACTGTAATTAGTGACCTCAGAAAGAAACCTTCTAGGGGATTGTCCAAGGCAAAAACCAGACTGGAGGAGGGACAGAGGTGAAGAAATTGAGTCAGTAAATTTACTGAGATTTTTCCTTTGAGCTGTGTGTTGTGAAGAGAAAGTCAGAAAGTTGGTGGCTAGAAAAAGCCACAACAGTTTGTTGTCTTACATTTCCCCTTTGTGCCAGTCAGGATGGTTTTCTGTATCAAGTGACAGCGGCAAATCGGTCACTAGGAGAATTGGCTTTTTTTTTTCTTTTTTACAGGCTGGTTTTAGGTGAATTGACTTTAGGGAAACTGACTTTCAGTAAAACTAACCTAGAGCCAAATTCAGAAGCCAACATCAATAAAACGATCAACTCCTGAGTACTTTTTAACGTCAGGCACCCTTCAGGCTGTTCTGTGTTGCCTCATTAAGGCCCCGCAGAACATGAGAAAGTGGAGGGGCTTTGGTCTCCATTTACTAGCCAGGAGACTGAAGTACAGAAAGGATTTGTCACTTGTCTAATGTCACATAGTTAGCAAGGGATGGGGCCTGGATTCAACGTGCTCTGCCTGGCACCAAGCCCAGGGCTCGTCACCGTCATGTCTCAGCTGGGTGTCACTACATGGAGAGACCCAGCATGCCAACCAAAAGTACCACTTCCACTGTAAGCAGCAAGGAACTACTTTATATCCTTGCATGAGAGTTTGATCTTAGAAAAGCAACATTTTAAGGTATCTTACCCAACTGGGAAGCGGGGGTGCTTACAGTGGGGAGCACTTCCTTCTTCTTTTTACCTTTCCTTAAAACTATGCTTTCATCTCAATTTCAGTGTGATTGTCACTTTCTCCAAGCACCTCCCTGACCTCACTAAGTAGGGGTTTTTCTTTATTAGTGTGGAGTCCCATTGCTCTGTGTCTCATCCCTTTTCGGCATTTATAGTCTTCATTGAACCAGCCCTGACCACCCCATTAGAAGATTGGATTTGTGAAGTCAGGAACTGTCCTTCCATCCTTTGCTAACTGTTGTATCCCCAGCACATAACACAGTCCTTGGCACATGTTCATTCTCAATAAACACTTGCTGAATTAACAGGTTGTTGGAGCATCTCACCAGGACTATAGTGTAAGTAAGCAGACAGGGGCAACCTGGAAGCAGCATATTCACCAAACCATTATCCACAACTCCTTATTCCAAAACAGTGCTCAGAAACAAATTTTCAGCTGAATCATCTCACATCTCTGATCCCTTCCCCATTCCAATTCCTTTTCACCTTTCTGGGTGTGATTAGGCAGCTGATGCCCTCAAAAGGGATGTGGAGAAATTCTCAGAGACTGGGAAAATGCCACAGTCTCCCTCTCCCACACCTGAAGGGGTCAGCCTGCCACAGGCAATTCTCAACTATGTGTTGGGTGCCAAAAACTGTTATAGGAACCAACCTGTTTGGGCGCCCAGATACTATTGCTGAAATAAACCTCCTTGCCTGGGATCCTTCTGTCCTAGGCTTGTCGTTGCCTGCCACCAGGTGTTAGGAATTATGGCTCTCAATGCCAAAGTTTGGTGAAAAGGAAGGGAACTATTTATTCAAAAGTTATACTGGTTTAGAGTAATGGGGAATGTCGCCGTTAAATCTCAAAGTCCCTTTAAAACACCCACCGACACACACAGTCCTGCTTTCCCCCCTTTGCCCAGTCAGGCCAGTCAGGGGTACTGTATCTTAGGAAAAGAAATAAAAGTCCATAGCTCGGCTAGACTCCCGGTTCCTCCCAGTAATCCATGCTCTGCTGGGCAGGCCTTCCGCAGTTCCCAGCACCATCAGCTGTGTTGCCACCGTGATCTCCAGTTCTTAATCCAAAACCACATGGCACCTCCTCATGGCCTGCCAGTGAGAGACCTGCATTCTTTCAAACCTTAAGAGAGGGCTCCGCATAGCTGCTACACCTTGCCTTCCTGCTTCCTAAGCCGCGTGGTAGATGGAGCCCCCTCTCTGCTCCTTAACCGCATGGTTAGCCCCTCATGGCTGCAGAGCCTGAGTTTAAGTTCTGGCACAGATCTTCCCCTGTAACCCCATTTCTGACTCCTCCCACACTGTGTTATACCTGTCAGTACTCCCTTAGCCTCTGCCTTTCTTGGATGCCTTAGTTATTCTGGGCAGGCGTGGTCCCTTGGTGTGGAGCCGACCTTCTTCAAACTCTGGTGCTGTAATCTTGGGTCGAAGCCACGCCCATCTCCCCAGCTAGCCTGCTGTTATATTGATATGCAAAATAACCATTCTTGAATATAGGTATTAAGCTAGCCTGCTGTTGATATGCAAAGTAATCCTCAAGGGCCCTGCTCCACATCTCCCAGCCCTCAACCAGGTTTGTGGTCCTGGGGTGGAGGGGGTGGGGGCGGCTCTTTCACACCTGCACCCTGTTACAGTAGGGATGAGGTTATAGCTCGTCCTGGATACCCTAAAATGCCAGGATCTGCAATATGTGAGTTTCCTGGGAAGCAGACACATACAGGACTGGAAAGTAGGAGAGTGGCTCAGGCACTTAGGTTTAGAAACCTGTCTTGGTGAATCAATGAGGCCACATGGCTGCTGCTATACTCTAAGCCCCCTGCTGTGGACTCCTGGCTGATGAATTTGCCTTTTGATCAAAGGACATTGAACTGGAATAATTAAGAGATTCCTGCTCTGCTTTTTAAACTGGAAGACCTGTGTTATATTTGGCAGGCTATGTACAGATGTCAAATCAGGCTTGTCTTTGTGGGGCGAGGGAGTGGGAGGCCACCATGACCAGAGTGTCCATGTTAGCTCCTTAGGCATTCTAGAATTCTCCCTGGCCCTCCTTCCCCTCCCTCTGCCTCCCTTTCTTTCTATATGATACCTTATATGCACAGCTCACAATACTGGAATCTTTTTCATAAACTTCTTGCAAATTCTCCTTCTCTTCTCCAGGCACATTGCCCTAATTCAGGATCTCACTGTTTCCTACCTAGGCTTTCAGCTCAACGGGCCAGTGATGTCATCTGCTACCAGGTTATAGACATCCATTCACTCAACAGGCATCATTTTTCCAAAATATCAATCTGATAATGTCCCTCCTCTTATGAAACACTTCAGTGGCTCTCCATTGCCCTTAGGACAAAGTACATCTCTAGACGGGCGAAAAAGTTCCCTTACTATCTATGCCATCAGATTGCTCCCACTCCATGTCCTGTCATTTCTCTGAAGGGGTAGTTTCACTTGAGCCATAAAATACCCGGCACCTACTGATTGTACATCCTGTGAATATTCAAGTCACCATGCCCTGAAGAGGCCATTTCCTCCGCTAGAAAGCCAGGTTTCTGTGGCAAAACTCTGCAAATTCTTTAGCACTCAAATCAGACATTTATCCCCTTTGTTAAGCCATCCCCCAAGCCCTAGGATAATTCAGTTGTATTCAACTGATACTCAGGCAACAACCCACGATCTGTGATCCAACTGAAACTATGCAATGATATCAGAGCTTTAACACATTCTGTTGTATTTGTCTGCCTGTCTGTCTCCCCAACTAGACTGTGGAAAACTTAGGGACATGCAGGGAAATAAAGCCTGGAAGCTGAGAATTCAGGCTATGGAGTCTAAAAGTTCTAAGTTTGAACCCTGGTTATATCACAATATGACCCTGAGGGACTTATTTAACTTCCTGTGCTTGAGATGTTACTAATCTGTAAAATGGGCACAATAGCAACCCACTCATGTGTTTCTTATGATACGGTTTGGCTTAGCACATGGCACACGGTAGGCGTACAGAGATAATGAGGTGAAAATGATAATCAAAGACAGGTTTCATGTCTCTTCCTTTTCTCATCCCTAAACACAATGCTTGGAACAAAGGAGGTATTGAATATAGTTGAATGAATGAAGTTAGCTGTCACAAGGAGTTGTGGAGATGTGGAAATGTGCTCATTTCTTCTCTGTGCTCACAGGCAGGAATTTTACCATCCAGCTTTGTGCACTTCCAAGCACGGATGCTGGAAGGAAAATTGACATTTTCCTAGCCAACTAGTACTAAGCCTGTCTATGCTCTAGGTACTGCACTTCATGCTTCCATGTGCTAGGTAGACATGCACGCCCCGTTTTCTGATGAGAAGACAAACTGAGATGCAGTGAAGGTAAGTCAGTACGTGGCACTGGAAGGTCTTGAACCAGGATCTGCCTGATTCCAGATCCTAAACTCTAGTTAATACAGCCAGCAGCACATTGTTATTCCCAGTGGAATATCACTCTCTCTGGTTTCCCAGGCAGCTCTGGCATGCCTTTGCAGAAAGAAATTCAAGAGGATTGTCCATTATACCAGTGCTGTTGCCTCGAAACGTAAGTAGTCATTCACTGTGGAACTGTTTGTTATGAGGGATGTGCAGGCTGGAGAGAAGTGAGACATAAAATCATTATTTCATGCAGGAAGACATTGCCAAAGAGATAGAATTACTTACAATATTAATTCTGTCCTTCAGCCCTCCACTCGTCTCTCTGCATAATGACTTAGTCACAGAATGTATTGTTGGCAACATTTTGGGACATTTGCACTATGATTTTTGCAGAAATTGAATAATCTAGATTTTTTCGTTCTATTCTCTTTCAGTCTAACTACTTCCTCTGTCCTCTGCTGGTCCTTCAACACTTCTGCCCCCACTCCCTGTCAATCCTATTTCTTCTCACTAATGTCTGCTGCTTCTACTTCTCACTCTTTGCCAATCTTACCCCTTTCTCTTTCTCCAAACCGCTCTGCCAACCCTCCACTTCTTCTCCCTCATTTTCCCATCTAAGTGACCAGCTTCTACAATATGCTGGAGGAACTCCTAGTGGAAATTCCACACTAGTCTTAACATGGTCCTATGGGGACAGTGCTCGTAGGACATCATATAGAATCATCACAAGAAACCATCACAGAATCACCCTCCAGAATCAACACAGAAAACCACTCTGGAGAATTGGAAATCATTCAATATGTGCTCAATCACTATTCATTTATAAAAATAATAACAGTAAAAAGAAGAAAAAAATAAGATAAAGGAGAAGCAGAAAGGAGGAGATGTTGCATGATGACTTGAATACATAAAATACATGGGAGATGGTAGATTAAAGCATTATAATGTTATAAGGGAAGGAAGGAAGGAAGGAAGGAAGGAAGGAAGGAAGGAAGGAAGGAAGGAAGGAAGGAAGGAAGGAAATAAGGGGAAGAGAAGGAGAAAAAAAGAAATGGGGAGGGAGGAAGGAAGAACAAAAGCTAAAAACTAGTTTACAGAGAACTATTCTATAAAATCACCATGTAGAGCCATTGCATAGAATCTCAGAATTAGAATGACTAAGATTAAGATCTTGGGGAGCTATCTAAATAGCATCTATATAGTCTTGATTTATATATTAATGAACCACTCTTAACCACTAAATCACACGTATGACAGAACATGATAGGAATTTCTACTTCAATTGGAAATCAAATAGCTGTCACCTGATAAGCAGTTGGATGGCTGTGGTAGGGAGTGTATAGCAGGATGAGCAAAAAACAGTTAAAGCCACAATATTCCACCTTGGGTTACTGTTTGCCATCCTGTTGCCTCAGGGCCTCAATTGGAAAGATTTATAGGCTGCTTGTACCAGGTGCACAGAAAGTCATCGTGTGGAAGAGAAATTTTCTTCATGGTATAGTATGATCACAATTATCTAACACTGTTCTACAGTTTCCTTTAAATTAACAACAACTCTAAGCCCTCCTCCCACACACATACAAACACAAACATTGAACACCTGGTGACTGCTCTGGGATCTTCCAATTTATCACTTCATTTAACCCCACAGCATCTGTGAGAGGCAGGAGTGAAAACATCCAGTTGAAAGATAGCATAAGAAATCCAGAGAGGTGAAATAATTTCCCCGATACACCAAAGCTATGGAATACACCTGTTGTAAAGGAGGACACAAAATGTTTAAAACTGATAAAAATTGCTATAAATTTTCCTGAGCATTTATAAAAGTAGACCTGAAAAAATAGAGACTTACTATGTTTTTATTGGGAAGAATAGTATTTTAAAAGCATTAGCTCTCCTAAGTTATAGGTATAAACAATTTAAATCAAAATCCTAATAATTTTTACATTTTAACAAACTGATTCTTAAATTTTAGAAATTAATATCCCAGAATAATAGAGAAATATTAATAAGCAGTGAGAAGTTATACTGATGTACTAATAGATTAATTTGCTAAGGTAATGTGATGATTGCTAATAAGTAAGATACAAATACATTACAATGTTAATAAAATTACTATAATTGTTTAAAGCACAGTGAAAAGTGATTCAAGATTGGATAGTTTGATCAAAGAATAAGTAGCAATAAGCCAATAAAGAGATCAACAGAAATAAAAATGTACAGTAATATGATAAATATGTCATTTCCCACCAGGAGGAAAAGGAAGAATCATTCGGTATATGGCCTTGGGTATTATTTAATATATGGTCAATGCATTATACATTTACAAAAATAATAATAGTAAGAAGAAGAAAAAAAAAGAAGCAGAAAGGAGACATTGAATCATTACTTAAATATATGAAACAAAATAAATGAGAGATGGTGTATTAAAGCACTGCAACCTTATAAACAAAGAAAAGAAGAAAGGAAGGAAACTAAAAAACAATGAAAGATACATTAGGTAACCAAACTTGGTATAGGTAGGAAGATGTTTTAGCATAACAAAGAAAGAATAAAGGAATATATTAATGTATTTGATTACCTTAAATATTTTAAAATAAAATATTTTTATCAAAAACACCATTACAAGCTGGAAGGTCTATTAAAAATTGTAAAAATATTTTCATAAAGTAAGTTAACAGAAATAGGATATTCGTATTACTTAATGTTATATTTATTCTGTTGCTATATATGTAACAGAAATAGAATATTTAAAATATGCAGAATTCACTGAATCAGGAAGAAATGTAAAATCTAAGTCTAATTACTAGTAATGTAATTGAAGCATAATCAAAACTCCTAATAAATAAAAGTCTAGGACCAGATGGTGAATTCTACCAAACATTCAAAGAAGAATTAATACTTATTCTTCTTAAACTATTTCAAAAAATTGAAGATGAAGGAACACTCCCAAATTCATTTTATGAAGCCAGCATTTCCCTGATACCAAACTAGACAGACACTACAAACACACAGCAGACCAATATCCTTGATGACTATGAATGCAAAAATTCTCAACAAAACATTAGCAAACTAGATTCAACAATACATTAAAGGGATTATATACCATGACCAAATGAGATTTATCCCTGGAATGCAAGGTTACTTCAACATATGTAGATCAATGAACATAAAATATCACATTAACAAAATAAAGGATAAAATATGCAATCATCTCAATAGAGGCAGAAATAAATTTGACAAATCCAACATTAATTTATGATTAAAAAAATTTTTTTCAGCAAAGTAGAAATATCTCAACATAATAAAGGCCATATATGTCAAACCCACAGCTAGGATAGTACTAAACAGGGAAAAGCTGAAAAAACTGCTTTAAGATTAGGAAGAAGACAAGAATGTCCACATTCACCACTTTTATTCAGCATAGTGTTAGGATTCCTAGTCACAGCAATCAGACAAGGCATCCAAGTTGGAAAGAAAGATGTAAAACTGTCATTATTTAAAGATAACATGATACTGTATATAGAAAACCCTAAAGACTCTAAAATTGTTAGAACTAATAAATTACTTCAGTGAAGTTGCAGAATACAGAATCAACATATAGAAGTCTATTGTGTTTCTATATACCAATAACAATCAGAAGAAGAATTTAAGAAAACAATTCCATTTACAACTGCATCACAAATTATAAAATACCTAGGAATAAATTTGACCAGTGAGGTGAAAGACTTATATTTTGAAAACTATAAAATCAACTGAAGAAAGAAACTGAGCAAGATACAAAAAAATAAAAGGATATACCTTGCTCGTATATTGGAAGGATTAATGTTAAAATGTCCTTACTACCTAAAGCAGTAGACAGATTCAATGCAATCTATATTAAAATACAAATGGTGTTCTTCTCAGAATTAGAACAACTAATCCTAAACTTTATAAAGAACTGAAAAAGACCCCGAATAGCCAAAGAAATCTTGAGAAAGAACAAAGTTGGAGGTATCATGCTACCAGACAGCAAAACCATACTACCAAGCTACAATAATCAAAACAGCATGGCACTGACATAAAAACAGATATATAAATCAATAAATAGCCCAGAAATGAATCTTCACCTATATGGTCAATTAATCTATGACAAACAAGGCCAGGAATAACAGTGGGGGTAAATATAGTTTCTTCAATAACTGGTACTAGGAAAATTGGACAGATACATGCAAAAAAATAAAACTAGACCACTTTCTTATACTGTATAAAAAAAAACTCAAAATGAATTAAAGACTTAAATGTTATACCAGGAATTATAAAATTCCCAGAGGAAAGACAGTAAACTTTTTGGCATCACTATTAGCAATATCTTTTTGGATATGTCTCCTCAGGCAAGGGAAGCAAAAGCAAAATAAATAAATAGATAAATGGGACCATATCAAACAGAAGAGTTTTTGCACAGTGAAAGAAACCATCGACAAAACAAAAAGGCAACCTATTGAATGGCAGAAGATATTCACCAATGATATGTCTGATAAGGGTTTAATATCCAAAATATATAAGGAACTCATAAAACTTAACACCAAATAATAATAATAATAATTTGATTAAATATGAACAGGGGACCTGAACATATATTTCTCCAAAGATGGCCAACAGACATAGGGAAAGATGCTCAACATCACTAATCATCAGGGAAATGCAAATTAAAACCACAATGAGATATCACCCCACCACACCTATCAAAATAGCTATTATCAATAAGTCAACAAATAGCAAGTGTTGGCGAGGATGTGGAGAAAAGGGAAACCTTGTCTGCTATTGGTGGGATTGCAACCACTATGGAAAAGAATATGAAGATACCTTTGAAAATTAGCAATATGGTTGCCATGTGTTCCAGCAATTCTGCTTCTTAGTATTCATCTGACAAAAACAAGTACACGAATTTGAAAAGGCATATGCACCCCTATGTTCACTGTAGCATTATTTACAATAACCAAGACATGGAAGAAACCTAGATGCCCATGGATAGATAAATGGGTAAAAAAGAGATGTGGTACTATATACAATGGAATGTTGGTCAACCATAAAAAAAGAATGAAATCTTACCATTTGCAACAACATGAATGAATCTAGAGTGAACTATGTTAAGTGAAGTAAGTCAGACAGAGAAAGACAAAGACTGTATGATTTCCCTCATATACAGAATCTTAAAAGAATCAAAACAAATAAATAAGCAAAGGAGAGCAGAAACAGACCCATAGAGAAGAAGCTGATTGTTGCCAAGGGGTGGGGGGAGGTTAGTGGAATGGGATTAACTATTTAAGAATAAAATATGCAGAACTGTAACAAATTAATGAAAAATTATACATACCCTGATAGGAAAATAGGCAAAGGTTATGAGCTAGCTGTTCATAGAAAAAAGAAAACAAAAAACACCAAATACTTAATGCACATATGAAATGTGTTAGAAATTTAAAAATATTATTGTGATATGTTTCACCTATTAACTTAGGAGTGAATAAAAGAACATTGTTGATGTGTGATGGGATAAAAAAATATAGTCACACAGTACTGAAAGGGGGCAGAGATAAATTACTATAACTGTTTTTTGAAGGTATTATAGCTTTACATATCAAAAGCTTTACAAAATACGCATAACACTTGACCCAGCGGTAAACATATGCATAATTCAACTCATGACTCTGCTTCTAGGAAATGTATTCCAAATAAGCAATCAGAGATGTACTCAAATATGTATGTGGGTGTAGATATCTCTGGCTAAAGATATAGATATTCATATCAGCCTGTGGTAGGCACCTTCTGACATGACTCTCAATTACTGTCTTTAGGTGTTCATGTCCCTGTGTTATCCCATTGGTTTGGGGCTGCACTGTGTGACCTGTCCCTATTACAAGTAGAATATGGCAAAATGATGGATGTCTCTTTCTGATTAGGTTCCAAAAGACTATCTCTCTCTCTCTCTCTCTCTCTCTCTCTCTCTCTCTCTCTCTCTTTCTCTCTCTTTCACACACACACACACACACACACACCCAACCCCTTGCTTGCTCTGATGAAGTCGGCTGCCAGGCAGTGAGCTGCCTTACATAGACATCCATGGAGAAAGGGACAAACAGACAAAGGAAGGCCTGCAGCCAACAGTCAATGAGGAGCTGAGGCACCCAGAACCCACAAAGAGCTGAATCCTGCCAGAACCCACAGGCGTGATCTGGGAAGTGCATCCTTCCCAGTCTAGCCTGAGATAAGACCACAGCCCCAGCCACACTGTGACTGCAGCCTGCTCAAGACTCAGAGTCAGAGGACACAGCTAAGCCTTGCCCAGATGCCTGACCACAGATACTGTGAAATAATAAATGGTGTTTTAAGGATACTACATTTTAGGGTAATTAGTTACACAACAACAGATAACTAATACACAGCTTTATTTATAAGAATGTAAAATTTGAAATAATAAAAATACTCATAAGAACAGATCAAGTACCCCGTGAAGGATTCAGATAATAGTATACTGTAAGTATGTTAAAAATATTATGTATTGCTACAAAAAAATGTTTATGGCATATGGTAAGAAAAAAGCAGGCTACCACATAGTTTATGGAGTATGGCACTATTTTTTATAAATTAAATCCATGTAAATAAAAACATACTGATAACACACACAAAACTTTCTTCATTATTCCTTTTGGGAAGACTTTTTATAAATCTGTGGGTGGCTGGAAGACAGCACAACTTGAACAACCAAGCTGTCACCCATCAGTCCTCTGCTCCCATTCGACAAGCCACTGTGGATAAATTCCCTGTCCTCATGAGTCTTAACGGGAGTGATAATTAACCAATCTGGAAATGATCAGCCTATGAAGTGGAGTAAAGGAATATAAAATGAGGGGGAGAGGGCTATTTTACATAGGGAGGCTGGGAGATCTATTTTATGTAGAGAGGTTTACCAGTATAGAGGGGGTGCTATCTTATATCTTGAGATGACATTTATACAGAGTCCTGAATGAAGTGAGAGTGACTCACCCAAATATCTGGGGGAGGTGATTTCCAAGCAGTGAGAGCAGCAAAGGCTCAGCAGTGGAATCTGGCCCCTAGAATCCAAACTTGTCCTCTGTAGTACCACGTAGATTTCACCACCCCAAGCCACGAAGACAGGGTTCCAGGGCTCAACTGTATTTCCTCCTTGGAGCCCTTGGATGAGGGTGGCCTGACAATTTCTGAGACCCAGATTTCCAAAGTCACTCCCAACTGAATGTGATCTCTTCTTTCTCTCAAGACTTAGGGTCATCTCAGGCAACCTTGGCCAGTATGGGAGCTTATCATTGTAACTGGGATATTGAGTCATTGTCATGGACCAACGCATAGGGACGACCTCCAAGGCACAAAATTTCCCCACCCATGTGAGTCTGTGGGACATATTGCCCGTGCAGGTGCTGTGTGATCTAACCCCACTGTGTCTTGCTTGAGCTATGTTGCGAATATCTGCCACTGAATGTAACCAGACTTCTAGGTCATTCTTTCTGTCTTGCAGTTGATTTTCCCCATGGCCAGTGCTCTTCTCCTAGTCTGCTTAACACTGACTACTGCTATAATAACTGACATTTATTAAGCACTGTTCTATACCATGCTCTGTGATAAGAGCATTGTAGACATAACCCATTTAATCTGCTCCTCAAACATATGAGGTAGGCTATCACCATGAGAAAACTGAAACTTAGCACAGGGTAAGCTCATTTAGTGTCATATCTCATGATGTGCCAGGACTGAGACATGAGCCCAGAGTTCTCTGGTTTCAGAACTTTTTACCCAGTACAAAGTCTTTCCCCAGTAAATCACATCTTGATATCCTTTTATTTTCCACTTTTTCCTTCTTTCTCACAGTGTCTGCTTTGGACACTTCCTGGTATTTGAAGCCACATCCAGGCAGAACTGTTTTTTGACCCATAAACCCTGCTATCCCACAATGCTGCTTCCAGAAATGACCCATGCTCTTTCTGTGCTATGAAATGATAAAGGCTAATTGCAATGCAAACTATAAAGTGATGAATACATGAGGGTGATCCTATGAATGATGTGGAATGCTCCAGGCTTCTGCTCTGAGCCCCTGTGTAAACATCAATATGAGAGAAATGTTGATTGGTTGCCTCCTGTAAGCAATCTGATTGAACTTGCAACCTAGGTATGTGCCCTGACTGGGAATTGAACCTGAGAACTTTTGGTGTATGGGACAATGCTTCAACCAACTGGCCAGTGTGTAATATTTATTTTTAATGAGTATTTCATGGAATTTTCAAGAAACCTGTCTATAATCAGACATTTCTTTTAGCCAAATAAGTTATGTCTATAGTACAGTCCAGATGATCACACAGGGGGACCCAGGTCCTCCAGGACATGACTTGTCTGCATCCTGCAGCCTTTATTGCAGATGGACTAAGCCCCCAGAGGACAGACCCCCAAGGCATGGCTAATGAATATGTGCAAGGCCATGTGAAGGTTCTTGGAACTTAACCATCAGGGGCTGACCGCTGAGCAGTCTACTGGCTCTACCCCTAAGTTAATCTTGTTCTTGAGCCAAGCCAGGCCTTGATTTAAATAATCTCTATTGCTCAGAGACTGTAATAGTTTACTAGGGTTGAGTTATGAGCTGAAATGTGTTTGCCCAAATTTCATATGTTGAAATCCTAACCCCTATAAACCTCATAATGTGACTGTATTTGGAGACAGGACCTAAAGAGAGGTAATTCAGTTAACATTCAATATGACTGGTGTCATCACAAGAAGAGGAAAGAGCACCATGGATATGCACAGGCAGAGAAATGACCACGTGAGGGAGAGCAAGAGAGCAGCCATCTGCAGTCCAGGGAGAGAGGACGCAGAGGAAACCAAACCTGCTGTTTTAAACTACCCAGTCAGTAGCACTTTGCTGTGGCAGCCTGTAAGAGTCTTCTAGGGCTGCTTTGACAATATGTCAGGCTGTAATTCCTCTGTGCCTCTGTGTCCTAAACTTCTCTTATAATGTATACAAGGCATAGTGTATCAGGGTCCATATGACCTCATTGACCTTAATCATCTCTTAAAAGACCCCACCTGTAAATACCATCACATTCTGAGATACTGGACTTAGGACTTCAACAAGTGAATTTGGCAGGAGAGAGGGAGACACAATTTAGCCAATAACAGAGACCTTGAAAAAGATGAGAGAGAATCAGAAGCACTGGCTCCTCTGGATACTAGACTTTGGGTAAAACACAGCACTGGGTGCATTCAATCCTTATAAAAGTGCTGGGAGGTGAACCAGATGGTCTCTCTTTGAAAGGTGAGAAAACAGAGGCCTGGAGAATAAACATCAGTCATTGTCCCAGGGCCAAGGGAAGAAGAGCCTGTGAGATGTGCATTTTATCACAACTCAGCCCTGGGCAACTTACCCAGCTCTTTCCTGGCCATTTACAGCTCCCAATAAGAACCAATTTTGCAGAACTGGCCAGTCAAAATTGTGATAGTAATGGCACCAAGCTCTTAGGCTCATTGTGTCCTAAGATCATCGAGTAGAGTGCTTAGCAAATTGCTCAGGCCTAGCAAATGCTCTAAGCAATGATGGCTTTTCTCATCATGATGATTATTTTTAGGGCTTCAAAATTTTCAGTGCAAAAAGGGAGGCTATCAAATTGGTGGTTTTAGCATCTACTTGTAGGTACCTTGGCCAACATCAGGAAAGGGGGCTACGGATGTTGTCACACACATTAGCTGCCCTGGGAAGGAAGCATCATCACTATCTTCAATGTAGAGATAGGGAGCTGTCCCTAAAGCTGTGGGAAGCCCAGGTAAACTTTCAAAAGTCCAAGCTTTATTAATTCACTTGAATGGGCTCATCTAACTAGAACTAATTGCCAACCGTGGCCACTGCCCTGCCCCCATACCTCATTCACCATGCCCCTGCTTCATGCATTCACACCCCTGGAAAAGATAAATGCCATTAAGCTCCTTCTCGTCCAAAGAACAGAAGTCCTCACCCCGTGTCCCACCCAGAGTCCTCCTTCAAATTTTCGTTGTGTTAAGATTCTTGGTCTCAAAAGGTCAGACCTGCAGTTTTGCTTCAAGAATCTGCTCCGAATTCCCTGAGGAATCTCCACTATTGAGAAGAAGCGAAGGAACACCTATCTGTTACTAGGCCTAGGATACACCCTCCATACACTGTATTCTCTATTGCTCCTAACTAGTCTAAGAGGAGGCAGTCTAGAAGGGCCCAATTTATAGGTAAGGAAACTGAGGCATAAAAATTTCATATATATATATATATATGCATATTCATATATATATATATACATATTACATACACACACACATATACATAAACACATCTCCATGTATGATTCTTAAGCCTCCAACAAAGTTTACATAGAAGGACACGGAGACTTGAGAGTGGTTTGGTGACCTGCCAAGGTCCGTTAGTCCATAGGAAGGAGCTGAAATCCAAAACTAGTCTTCTAAGTTCAACAGTTCAATTGGACGTCATTTATTTATTCAACACAAATGAATTGACCTAAAACATGAAAGCAACTCAGGTGTCCACTGACAGATGAATGGATAAGCAAAATGTGTTCTATACATACACTGAAATATTATCCACCCTTAAAACGAAAGGCAGTCACAAAAGGACAAACACTGTGTGAGTCTACTCATATGAGGTAGAATAGTCAGATTCATAGAAACAGAAAGCAAAGTGATGGGTGCCAGGAGCGGGGAGGGGGTTTATGGAAAATGGGGAGTGTAATGGGTACAGAATTTCAGTTTTACAAGATGAAAAGAGATATAGAAATGGTGGTGGTGATGGTGACACAGTGTTATGAATATATTTAATGCCATTCATCTATATACTTAAAAATGGTTATAATGATAAAATTTAAGTTGTATATTTTACCACAATAAACAAAATTGGAAAAAATGAAGGGAGGACCTACTGTGTACCAGGTAGCCTTCTAGGTACTGAGAACACAGTATCATTCACTCCATTCTAATGGGAGAGATGGAGGATTAGCAATATACATAATTAAGTAATCTGGATAATATGTTAAAAGGTAGTAAAAGGTGAAAGGGTATGTTAAAATGGAAAAAAAAAAGTGGTGGCAATTTTAAATAAGTCAGAAGGTGACCTCTGAGCAAAGACTTGAAGGAAGAGGAGGAAGCTTGAGGCTGTGGGGAGAAGAGCGCCCTGGACAGGGAGAGTGTGCACACGGAGGCGGCAGCAGGCTGGTGCGCGGGGTGCAGCAACGGCGCCAGCAGGAGTAAAGACAGAGAATAAAGACCGTGATAGGCAATGACAGCACAGGCGAAGACGGATTGTCACTAGAGTCATGGAAACCATTATAAGGACTTGGCTTTCTAATATGAGAAGCATGGGAAATTAAGTCACCATTGTGGGCCAGGCAGGTAATGTCATGAGCAGTGTGGCTGAAACAGGACTGTGGCAAACAGGTGTGTCCGTCTCATTTCAATGGGGTGGACCCTACTCACTTTCATTAGAAATGTCCCCAAAGGAAAGGCAAGCCTGATGTTAGCTAATTTTCTGCTTTTCAATAGAAACCAGAAATCTGATATTTACCTAAAGACTCCTAATTTATTTTAATATCAGCAATAAATTCTATTTTGTCAAAGTACTCTGTCTCTCCTGCCCCAGTTTGAGCTCTCTAAATTATACCACGTTGTCATGTGATTCTAACATCACTAGACTTGTCTGATATATTTTAAGGCATTAGAAAGAACCAAGCCATTATCTTCATTACATGTATTCAGACAGAAGATTTAACTTCTTTCAGTGCAGTTACCTCTTTGTGTGCAATTACCTGTGTCTGGTGTCTGTTTGTCTACTAAGCTGTGAGCTGGTCAAGGCCAGACACTGAGTCTTCCTTGGCTTGGAACCCCTGAAAGAAAGCTACACACATAATAGAAGGCCAGTGATTATTTACTGAATAAAGCAATAATGGTGAATGTGTATAAATAGCTTGCACATGTATTGGAGATGGAAGGGGAATAAAAACCCCAACATTTCAATTTCAGTTGTGTTACAGATTGGCATTTAAGTTATTTTCTTCTGTTTTCCAAACTCTCCGTGCTGTTATTACATTAATTTTATAGCTGCTAATGAGATAAAATGTTATAATAAAAATATTGATTTTTCTTTAAGGGCTCTCCTTTCATAGCTGCTTGCCTTAGAATACAGACTCTACTAGAGAGAATTCACTACAACATCCCACTTGCTGGGCCCAAGCTCACTCTTCTGAGCTCACAACCAAAGCATTTACAGTTCAATTTTATAGTTATATATGGGAATTCATATGATCTCATTGTATTCTTAAAACCTGGTACCTTCTCTAAGGTACATCCAAGAGGCAATCCAGCCGACCCCAGACAATTCCCACCAAAATTTCTAGGCTCTTTCTGAAAAAGATTATATTTTAGAAATTATAGGTTTTCTGCAGTGTGGATAAACTTGGAGGGAAGTAGGGTCTGGGTGAAGGGACAAAAATGATGACATGTTGGCCTCAAAGATAGATAATGGTGGGTGGCCCAAGCACCATGTATAAGAGGAAACATCCATGTCCTAATTCTTGAGTGGCGTGGGATGTCCTATTCAGTATCCAAGGCAGGGCACATTGGAAGCCAAGTGATAATCAAACGTGGGGACCAGATCCATAGTAAGAATCCAGCCACTTCTTCCCCACATTACAACTCCATGTCCTCTCAACCACTGGGAGAATGATGGAATGGTGTCATTGTACACACATGCCCTATGCATAGGGTTCATGTGGATCCTGAGGTGAGAACAGAGGACTTAGCAGGGGACTTGATCAGTGAAGCACCTATGCAAAATCTCTATCCCATGGACAGAGTCAACAGAGGGGAAAATGGAACCATCTTGCTATGGTGGAATCCGGTGCTCAAGACCCATCTCAACTGTGCTCCAGGGACTGATTACAGAAAATATAGAAAACAATAGGCAAGTGAGAACTCAACCATCAGTTTTACTAATACCCAAACCCCTTCTTGGCCCCTTCCCTCCACAAAGGGAGGCCATGTGGAAAGGATGGTTTGGGCTTCAGCCTAGACTGAAGGTTTCCAATTCCACTCCCTATACTTATGGGGTGACATTTTCCTGTGTAACAGACCCAGTATTAAACCACAATTTAATGGAAAGAAGCTGGAAAACAGAGTCCTCTCCTCCTTCAGTCTTTTTCACACTAAGCACAGACAGATCAAAGACAGCAAAAGACCCTGGTACTAATGAACAGAGACCAAACCTGCTGGCAAATGTTGCCCAGCGCATGCCATATTCTCATCAATTATATTGGCTACTCTACCTCCTTTGGGGAAGAACAAGAAAGATGGGTGGACGCTCCCCTTGCATTCTTTTTGGAAAGGTTAGAAGCAAGGACAAAGTTTCCTTTTCTGCGGAAACACACAAGAAAATGAGGAGACACTCACGCGATGGATCAAACACTGTGCTTCTTTTTTTTTTTAAATGAGAGCTACCATCTAGCATCTTTTCATATATTCACTTATTTAATCCTCCCAACAATCTTACAAGGTAACTAAGGTGGGATGAGGCACAGTGAGGCCAAATTATACAGCTAGTAAGTGGCAGAGTCAGATTAAAATCCTGAAGGTATCACACCACAGCATGGACTTTGAGCCTCCCATTGGAGTTGATGCACACAGCCCTACACCAGCCCTTCACCCCTGCTTGCCAGGTGAGGGACCTGGGGTTTGCTTATGATTCCAGAGCAAGTTGGGTCTAGAATACAGGCTTCCCGAACATATAGCACATTCAATTGCATCATGGAAAAAGAGGGCTATAAATAAGTGGTTATAATGTCTCATATGTGATGGGCAGGTAGAGTTTAACCTAAGAAGATCCCATGAATACGGTCAAGCCAGTACATCATGGCTGCTGAACTCCAGCTGACCAGATGCACGGCAGGCATGAGGAAGGCAGAGGACTATGCATGTGGCCCCTGAGGATGGCTGAGGCTGTCTGTGGTCATTATCATTGCTTGCACATTAGAAACCCTGGGGATAAATTGTTTTCTTTTAAAGTTAACTGTTAAAGTTAAGACTCTAACATAATTGGCCTGAAATGTAGCTCAGGTATAAAGGTGTTTGGGTGTGTGTGTGGGGGGGAGGGGGTTGTTGTTGTTGTTTTTGTTTTTAGTTCCCCAGGTGATTCTAGTATGAAGCAATGTTAGAGAAACCCTGGGCCAGAAAATGCACTCAAAACTGACAATTAGAATTAAGATCTTCCCCTCAACTATTCATCTAAGACACCTAGGGCTTGACTGGGCAATGGCACTTGCAATGGAAACAATCTGGCATTATTTATGGAGCTTAACTTCAGCTCTTGACACTAAAGCCATGTCTGTGAGGAGGGCTTGGGGAGGGGCATGGGGGAGGCTGAAGTTGGATGACAAAGCTATAGGGATGGGATAAGAATCAGCAATGTGCTGCCCTTCTTTGGTAAACACACCCAGTGCTTAATGGTGCTTAATGGTGCCTGTAATTGATGTCTAAAGTTATTTAAAAGTAAATTTACTAGAAAATAATTAGCAATTTTATAGTTCAGTACTTCCTCATTTTGTGGATACATTTTTTTTCCAATGGTTTTATCAGGCACCACAACACAACAGGCTATGAAATCACTTGCCCAAAATATAGGTAAACATGGGTCCTCTAAAGAGATAAATACATTTAAAAATTGTTTGATTAGCTCTTTTCATCAATTGGAAGGCAGGGTTATCCTTCCCTCCACTACCGCCCCCTCCGCACCTTTTCCCATTTTCAGCCATAACAAATTATCCTTAATCAACATCAAGGAAAAGTACTAGGAAGGCAGCTTGGAGATGGCCTAGTTTTGACCTTGGGAGCTCTTAACCTTAGTGGTGAGAGTAGAGAAGAAAATTGTTTCCTCATTAGGCCAGATACATCTACAGCTTAATGACCCTATAGAAATATTCATTACAACCCATTACTCAGCTCTTCCTCTCTTCACCCAGCTAGTCCAGAGCCACAAGGAAAAATGGAGTGTTAGAAATGAATTTACCAAAGATCTTACTAGAGAATTAGATGTCTCTTTGTCTTTTAAACCCTCTGTAGATGATAACCAGTTCCTGCATCTGTGAAATGGGTGAGATCATCTTTCCCATGCTCACTACTAAGAGCATTGGTCCATGGACCAGAAGCATAAGCATCCTCAGAAGCTTGTGAGAAATGCAAACTTTCAGGCTCCTCCTCAGAACTACAGGAAGGGGATCTATAGGGATATAAGCCAGGTATGTGTGTTTTCATAAGTTTTGGGGTACTAGTTATATATGTGTGTGTGTGTGTGTGTGTGTGTGAGAGAGAGAGAGAGAGAGAGAGAGAGAGTTGAAGAACCAATGCCTTCTAGGGATGCTGTTAGTCAAGCAACAAAATGTGCTCTGGAAAAAAATTAGAGCTTCCAGTCAAGGCGGTGGCATAGGCAGACATGGCTTGCCTTTACGCACAACCATATCAAAATTACAACTAAAATATAGAACAACCATCATTCAGAACCATCAGAAATCGAGTTGAATGGAAGTCTGACAACAATGGAATTAAAGAAACCGCATCCGCCCAGACAGTAGGAAGGGTATAGGTGTGGGATGGGATGGTCTCTCACCCACATGTGGCAAATAACAATTTGGCAGGGATATCCCAGGAGTCAGAGGGCCCAACCCCACACCAGGTCCCCCAACCCAGGATTCCGGCGCCAGGAAGAGAAGTCCCGACAACTTCTGGCTGCAAAAAGCCAGTGGGGAATGAGGCAGTGGAAGAAACTTCTGGAGCCCCAAGCAGTTCCTCTTAAAGAACCCACACCTGGACTCACCTACTCAGACTCACTCCCTCTGAGCTCCAGCATGAGGGTGGCAGCCTGAAGGACACCAGTGGCATACTGGGAGAGGCTGAAGTGTCTGGCATCCGGGAAAGCAGAGGCCATTGTACCTTTTCTGAGCCTCCCCCCACAGAGCCATGGAGGCAGCAGACTGGTGCCATATCTGACTCCATCAACCTGGCTAACACTGTTTGACCCACCTTTGAGATCCCCAGAGGCTCCACCCCACCCAATTATGGGCCCACTCATGCTAGTTTTCCATATGAATGGTCAGTCTTGGATCATGCTTCACAACTTCCTAAATCCTCTCAAACAAGGAACAGCAGGCTTCAGTGAGCTCCAGGCTGGGCACTAGCAGCACGCCAGATTAGTTTCACATCTTGGCTTCTCCTGGGAATCTCTAAGCCCAGCACGAGTAGCAGCCATCTCAAATTGCTTTACAGCTTAGGAAGGGTGGCCCTGGGCAAAAAGCAAGGGGAGGGCTGATCTTGGTCTGTACCACCTAGGAAAACCCAGGGTCAGCACACCCAGTGGACAGCTACAGAACATTTCGGAGCACTGCCCCCTGCCCCTGCACAGCTGTTACTTCATGGAGGGCAGAGGTTGGTGGTAAGTGGTTACAGCCAGTCCTTGAAGCTGATTGACCTGGGTAAATCCCTCCCATTGATCTGCCAACAGCAACCAAGTCTCAACTATAAGAGGAGGGTGTACTCAGCCCACACAAAGGGTGCACCTTGAGGACCTAGCTTGGGTGTTAGGGATGGCTGTGCCACTGAACCCATAGGACACCTACTATATTAGGTCACACTACCAAGACATGGAGTCAAAGCAGCTCTACCTAATACATAGAAACAAACACAGGGAGGCTGCCAAAACAAGGAGACAAAGAAACACAGCCCAAGTGAAAGAACAGATCAAAACTCCAGAAAAAGAACTACATGAAATGTAGATAATCAATCTATCAGAAGCAGAGTTCGAAACACTGTTTATAAGGAAGCTCGAGGATGAGACCCTTTAACACAACTATCGAGGTCGGTTGTGACCGACCTTGGTCACGACTATCAAGGAACTTAGTGAGGACCTCAGCAGCATATAAAAGATCCAGTCAGCAACAGAGGATTCACTAATTGAAATGAAGAACTGTTTATAGGGAAACAACAGTAGAGTGGATGAAACTAACAATCAAATCAATGATTTGGAACATAAGAAAGCAAAAAACAACCAATCAGAACAACAAGAAAAAAAAATCCAAAAAAAATGAGGGTAGTATAAGTGACCTCTGGGACAACTTCAAGCGATTCAACATTCACATTATAGGGGGTGCCAGAAGGAAAAGAGAAAGAACAAAAAACTGAAAATATATTTGAAAAAAATAATGAAAGAAAACTTCCCTAATTTGGCAAAGGAAATAGACATGCAAGTCCAGGAAGCGCAGAGTCCCAATCAAGTTGGACTCAAAGGGGACTCCACCAAGACATATCACAATTAAAATGTCAAGGGTTAAAGATGAAGAGAGAATTTTACAAGCAGCGGGAGAAAAGCAGAGAACTACCTTCAAAGGAGTTCCCGTAAGACAGCCAGCTGATTTCTCAAAAGAAACTTTGCAGGCAAGAAGGGGCTGGCAAAGAGTATTCAAAGTGAAGAAAAGCAAGGACCTACAACCAAGATTTCTCTATCCAGCAAAGTGATTGTTTAGAATGAAAGGGCAGATAAAGTACTTCCCATACAAGGTATCTAAAGGAATTCATCATCACTAAGCCATTATTACATGAAATGTTAAAGGGTCTCATTTAAGAAAAGGAAGATCAAAACTATGAACATTAAAAGGACAACAAACTCACAACTATCAACAACTGAATCTAAAATATAAAAACAAAAACAAAAACAAACACAAACACAAACTAAGCAAACAACCAGAACAGGAACAGAATCACAGGTATGGGGATCATTTGGAGGGTTATAAGCTGGGAGGGGGAAGGGGGAGAAAAGAGGAAATGGTGCAGGGATCAAGAAACATAATGGGTAGGAACAAAATAGGGTGATGTTAAGAATAGTATAGGAAAGGGAGAACTCAAAGAACTTATATACATGAACCATGGATATGAACTAAGCAGGTGGGGATATTGCTGGAGGGAAGAGGGATACTGGGTGGAGGGGGGTGAGAGGAAAAAATGGGACAACTGTAATAGCATAACTAAAAAATAAAAGTAAAAAAAATGGAAAATGCTATCAAGATTCTGGGTATTATTTTTTCCCTTCACATTGTTAAGTGTGAATGTCACAGAAATACTACGACGTATGGGCCCAGAAAACTTATCTTGTACCTTTTTCAAAGCTCCTTATCTGTGTTGTTAAATCTAAAAACTTTTAGAGGCAGACGCACATAAATGAATCTGATGTAAGACTCTAAGGACTTTCGATAGTTGGGGTGAGTAGTGACCCACACCAATTCTGTTTAACAACAATAAAATTGTGCAGGGCACATGAAAATATTTATACAAACTGAATTTGGTTTGAGGATCAATATTATGTATCATACAAATATTTGGACTGCTCAACAAAAATATGTCCCTAATATTCCTTTCATTACCTTTCTTTAATTTTTACTATTATGAGAATTAATTGTTAAGAGTCCAGTAAATTTCTCCTGAGTGACAGATCATTTGGGCCATTTCTCCACCATTTAATAAAATCATCTCTGAAAAGATATTGGAAGTCTTAAAAATTAAACAACAAAGGTTACCGAGCAGTAAATGATTATATTTGGGAATAGGAATTGCAACTTGGGACAAGCAAACTATGAGGAACCATAGGCAAACCCAGACAACAAAGGGGATGAGTGTTCTTTTATAGAGGAAAAGAGGAAGTAGGAGAGGTTGTTTTAACAAAAGTTCATTGGAGGAAAGAATTGGAAGTGGTGGCAGCCTCTCATTGGTCGTAGCAAGGCCAGCTTGCTGTGTCTGGGCAGAGAGGAAATCTTCCTTCTACCCTGTGGACCACGCAAGCTGTGATGGTTGATAGTATGTGAGGGTACTCACTTCATGGCTTCCCAACTCAATTTCAAATTCAGTTTCCTTTATTCATTTTTGCAATGTTATCATTTGTTTCTGTGTAGAAGGTTATGTTCACTCTCTCTGGTCACAAAGCATTTGGTAAGATCAAGAACTGGAGAGTAGTTTGCTGGAATAATGTTATTGTGGGACCTCTTTCCAAGGTCATTCTTAGCAACACCGGATGTCCATTAGGAGTAGTCTCTTTATTTCAATGGAATATAATGATATAATGGTTGTTTTGAAGAAGGAGGAACTCTGCAAATGGGAGGGGAACTTATCCAAGCAAGAAGTAACTGGCAAGAAGTTCCATCTGGCCTTTACGCATGAGCACTGTTTTGCAGGAAAAGGAAGGGTTGGTATAGGGAAGGTATCACAAGTACAAATTAGCTGTGTAGGGATAATGACAAATCAGAGTGGCAGGAGCTCTGCGTATGCAGTAGTTGCCGTGGAGGAGGCCAGAGCAGTGGTTTGGAGACAGGTTGTAAAAATCCTTATGGACTAAGCTGAGGAGTTTGGAATCTATCGTGTAGACCATCAGGAATCACAGACAACATTTTATTGCTTTCCCTAGTATCTCCTTTTGGAATCCTTCTCCCCCATTCAATAATTATTCTTCTCAAGTTGTGAGGGGAAGGGCTGGCTCTGCCCAGTCCCCAGGTGTTTTAAGCCAGGATAGGAAAGTGCTTTAGAGCTTTGGCCACATGGCTGGTCCCTGAGTAATCCTTTGACCCATTTTTTATGGAGCTTTTAGGAAAGTATGTTTTTTGTGCAATTAAGAATGGTGTAGGTTCAGCAAGTAACCACAATAATATCATGTGAAGAGGTACAGAATGATAAGACTCTGATCATGGGAAAAGAGGTCAGGGAAGGTAAATTATTCGAAGACACAAGTGGTAAAGAGAGGGGACTAGGAAAGAGCTCCTCAGTGCAGCCAGACCTTAAATCACTCACCTCCTGGAAATCTCGGTTACTTGAGCCAGTAAATTTCCTTTAGCCCTTCATCTGGCTTGAACTGTGCTGTCTGTCACTTCCAGTTAAAGAGACATTATCACGGAATAAAGAGCTAGGGATCCAAGACAAAACTATGAAATGATGAGACATGTGGAGGAAGTTAGGATCCTGCCATTGCTGGTGATTTTTAAAATTTATAATAATGAAAATCATAGCAAGCCTATTGAGCTCTTTCTTTTGGTCAGTTCCTCTTGTAAGCTCCCTGCATGTATCATCCGACCCAGCTCTCACAACTGTCCTGGGAAGTGGGCACTGTCACAGTCTCCATCTGATGCATAAGGGATGGCAAGTCTAGAAGCAGAGGGAAAACCTCAACTTTCTCCATTCAGCCAACTTCCTTGACCAGAAGAACAAGGGGAGGAGGCCTGGGCAGGGATAGAGGGCTTGAAAAAAGGTGGACATATTTGAAACAAATAAAAGAAGCTTGGGAAAAGAGCTCCCAGGGAAAAATGAAAGCAATAAAGAGCAGAACTGAGAGCACAGCTGAGGTTAGAAACCAGAGATTTATAGAGATCCCAATCTGCACTCTGCCCAGAGCACCAGAGCAAAATGAATGGGTGATGGGATCCATCCTGGCTGGGGGGCTGGTCTGCAGTCTGTGATTTAGACTCGGTCCTTGGATGCACCGCCGAGGGCATAAACAGCTCCCATTTTATGTTTTGTCATTTCTTCCCTCTCAGCAGCACAGCAGGGTAATGAAAAAGCCCTTATTTCCGAAGTACTTTGCACAAGCATCCCAAGAAACAGATCCTCTCCCCTGGGACCCTTTGTAGGCACTTCTATTGGAATCAAAACGAAGAAGTCTTTTCTTCCCTAAATGGTGGGAAAGAGGCTATCTAATATTCCTTCAGAAAGTCTTGCCTTTGATCTCAAAGCCGCATGGAATCTGCAGCCATCACTTGGAATGCTATCTGTCTTTCCTCTTGGGATAGAGGGAACCGAAGTTGTTGCTTAATATGGCTTTCCCCATGAATTATCAGAAAGAACACATGCCATATTTTTTTCCTTTATGCTACTTATTGTAGATATTTTGTCTTCCCAGGGCTGTTCCCATAATCTTAGAAATAAACTGGTAACAAAACTCAGCCTCTAAAGACATGTAGGGGAAATATTCTTTGTTAAAGAGACACTGTTGTCACCGAGCTGTAAGTAAAGATGTGACAGAGGGGATTGGGTTTTTTGAATTTTTTTTTTCTTTTTAGGAAAAAAGACTACATCCTTCCACTGGGCACAGAGCTGTGTGAGGGCTGCTGTGTCCCATGTGCAAAGTCCCACCTCTGTTCTGTGGGCCCATGTAGAGGCAAGCAGGGCATGGAACAACAGACTCCCAACTTTTCAAGGACCACAATTGGTCATTTTCCCAAGCTGCTTCCAGTCTCATTCTGCCATTCTAGCTCATTTCAGTCCTCCCCCACCTCCACCCCAGGATATTTTGTGTTTCTTCCAAGTAGGGAGAGATTAAAAAGAAAAAAAGAAAAGAAAAGTTAGATATTTTCAAAAAGCTTAATATCAACCCTTTCTCAAGTTGCAACTTAAAGGAAGGAGATATCCAGCATCTTCTACCACCCAAGATCCCTTTAATAATCAAATTCTAGAACTGAGCATCCTATCCAGTCTTGCTTATGGGCTGGATTGCTCTTGTACCTTTCCAGACAGATGGGCATCTTTCTCTCACGTAAGCTTCATGAGAACCAGTGGTGGGATCACTTGATCAAAACCTGTCCTTAACAGAGCACAGCTATGACACATAAACACTTAGAAAATAAGTGGTGAGCAGAACAAATGAGGATTTCACAGCCTTCTTGGTTTGCTGTAACTAGCATTACTGCCAAAAACTTTCTTCTTGTGTCTCATTTAGTTGATTCTATACAGACATGATTCCCAATGGCCTTCCTGGGATATTAGTTTGCTCTTTATCTAAAGCTACCTCCCCTGGTTCACCAACAGAATGTATGGTGAGAAAAGCACAGTGGGAAGTTATGTGAATTGGTCAACACACAGATGGAGATCCACCCGAAGGTGTGTTCTTTGCAGAACTCAGGGAGCCTCTCTGCGCAGCATGGTTAGCATCTCTCAAGGTAAAGCCTCTCTGTCTGCACTCAGGTACAGTGAGGCCGGGCACATTCAGAATCAAGCACAAACTCAACCCGTGCTTCCTGAAAAATCTCCCTGTTAACATTTGTAGAAACATCCCATTTCTGAGACCAATCTGTCAGACAAAGTTATTTTTAAATACTTTTGGTTTACCTTCTTAATCTCTGATGTGAGGGCAGTGGAAAGTGCACTGGGCTAGAAGTCAGGGGATCCAGGTTGGAAGCCTGTCTCTTCTGTTACCTTGAGTGAGGCAGGATGCTTCCTACTTTTGTATCAATAAAATGAAGATACAAGACACGAACCCTGAAGGTCCATCACACCAAATTTCTCAGCCCTGCTCTGTTGGTCTGCATCTGGATTCCTGCATTAACTTTTTCTAGTTCTCAGAGCACCCTTGAAGGTTCTCCCTGACTTTCCATTTCATTTTATTTGTTTATTTATTTATTTATTTATTTATTTATTTATTTATTTTTGAATTGCCCCTTCTGGAGAAATACTACAGGATCCAGGTTCCTGAGGCACATGGAATAGATAATCGGGCATCTCTGTAAAGGGAAGCTCCTCTCAGTAGATTCAGTGAGATATGGGTGCTAGAAGATAAGAGCAAAGAGGAAGAAATTAATTAGGAAAAGAAGCTGTCCAGAAAACCTGTGAGGAGGTACTTCTGGGGGCAGGTGGCTAAGGAGAAAAGTGTGTACTTCTCTGGGTCTCAGTGTGAATGTAGATCTTTTTCTCAGACCAAGGGCCAGGGAATGGGTTTGTCAGGCCCGAGACTGGCCAGTGAGAAGTCAACCCAAATGAGCGCTACATCTCACATTCGGTCCTACTGGTGCCCCACAATTAGCACAGCAACAGGATATTCTGGAACCAGAAGCCTGGAACCAGACGCAGTTCTGAGAGAGTTCTTTCTGACCCCCCAAACACAATCAACTGTTCTAGCTCTAGCCTACTCATTGCTTCAAGGATGAGATTGATACAGGTCACTATTCTACTTCAAAATCACCCTTTCCCAAGTGGCCCAGAAAGGTTAGATGAAATTCAAACTGACCTTCCCTGGGCTTAGAGAAAAGATTGTGAAAATACCCTTTAAAATCATGCTTACTGTGTGGTTATTCAGGGTGGGCTGCACTGGCACGCCTCTCTCCTGTTGTCTCCAGTGTGGCAGCCCGTCTTGTGGTCTTACTGCAGTCATTGCATTGCTTTGGAACTTTGAGAATAACCCTTGAATCCCCAAACCATCAATGTCCTCATCTGCAAAGCATAGGGGTAAGACTTACGGATCATCCCTACCTGGAGGACAAGTCTATATTATCTTATAATATCATTTAAGGTGTATAAGTGTGTATGCACATTTTAATTTTAACTATTATTGACTTTAGCACATTTTCAGAGAAGTTGGAGTCTACTGGTCTGCTTTCTCTCTTGATACATGAGCCGACAAGGAGCTGACAGTTAAGGGGAGACCGTCCTCTGACCTCGGCCTTAGAAAATCACAAGTAAGCTACAGGTAGTGGTGGTGAGGGGCTTCTTTGGAAGGACTTATGTCCCCTATTAGTGGTTTGGCTGTGGTTACTTAAAGAAAAGAGACAACAGCTTCCCTTTAGGGAGAAGATTATCCTTGAGAGCAATGTTCCTCATACATACTTCTCTCTTTTTTCCTTCCAAATCTCTGCCTAATAGCTTTCTTAATTATCCAATTTGCATTTTTTATATCTTTTATTTTGATAGGATTTACCTGTTTGTGCTTTAGCCTAACTCTGGAGCATAAGAATCGTCTTATGATGTGAAATGAGGTAAAATTCTGCTGACAGTAGTGTCTTTAATACCACAAGTACTTGGTGTTCCTTTTTCTTTCACTGCCCACTGCCCCCCAGTTCATGTTTCCACAGCACTTTGTGCATCTCTCTGATAACAGGGTAAACATTTACTGTATGTCTTTCTCTTATATCCATCTTGCCCAGTAGGCTGGGAGCCCTGTCAGGACAAATGAGCTTTGCTCACTTCCATACTCTTGCTACTTGGTCACTACACATATTTATGGAATAAAAGCCTCAATGAAATGTGATTGACTCTAGAGTAGTGGGATACCTGTGTCTAAGGACACTAGAGATTCCTGCCCATCTTCCATCTGTGAACACACACTCCATGCATTTTCTTGGCCTGCATTTCTTGCCTCAGTGACAGGTGATGTACTCATTACCTTGTTATATGTTTTCACAAGTTAGAAGAGTGGTTTCATGCATCTCTTATACCTGGAAATGACTCATGCTCACACCTTTGAGAAGCTAAGAATCATATGAACTCATCTCTTCCCACCCCAATGTGTTAAAGAACCCGAAGAGATCCCCCAACCTTGCTTTATTTCCAGAACCATGTGAGACCTGCTCCCAGGCACCTGCCCTGGTTCTCAACCTTCTGTGTCGTCCATGTCAACATTTAGGAGACAGAGCTCCAGGCACAGAATTCGAAGCCCAGAAGCTTGAAAACATCACCCCCCCTCCATTTCCATTTCAAAAGGATCTGTTTGGCCCCCCATGAATAAGCCACAGTGCCTTGTTGTATATGAAAGGATCTCAAGTGTGGAGCCAGGAAAAGGCCAGAGCAAAGACACCATGTCTGTCTGTGTGTCTGTGTGTCTGTGCGTGGGGGTCCTGAGAAGGTTTTGCATTTGAATGCCAGAAATCCAGCCAGTTCTGTACCATTTACAGAGGGCTTTTTTTGTGAACTTAGCTTTGGGCAAAATCATTTTCTCTTAGCATTCTCATAACTGTCCAGTCTAAGTAAAGTTATACCCTTGAAGCACTACAGAGGCATGTTGTTCTGGAAGGGGTATGAAGACACTCCTCCCTTCTCCTCCTCCTCTTCCTTCTTCATCTTTTTCATGTCAGCAACACCAGCATCATCATTCTCCACTGTGTCAATGAAGCACTTTATTTTTAAAAAATATCTTCCCATATTTTGGTCATCACAAAAACTCTGGTAATAGGTCAGTAGGAACTAAAGAAGCCCACATTAGAGATATGAAAACTAAGGTTTGGAGGGATATTGCTACTCGCCCAAGACATTGATAGAGGCCAGGATAAAACCCGTTACCTTTCTTCTGATTGTCATGAGGCAGACCCCTCCTTTGGGGAATAAGGAGGCTGACGGTTGGCAAATGGGAGGGGGCAGAAAAGTCATGAAACTGGAAAAACCAAGGAGTTGAGGTTTTACAGAAGTGGGGCTCAGATTAAGAGTCTTAGTATCATTCAGTCTGCAAGGCTCCCGAAGGTTGTGGGCAGTTCCTGGGAATGGCCACATCTTTACTGCTCTTCAGTTGAAAGATAAATGGGGCTGTTGAATGTTTTTGCTATTATTTTTGCTGTGCTTAGAGCTGGTAGTTTTAAGTGTCGAGGTCAAGGCTTTCTTACCTTTCAGGTACAGAATGACCCTGGCAAAAGAGATAAATGTGGGAGCAATGACAGTAGCACTACTCAGAAGGATGGATTCTCCTTTTCTGGTCTCTGAGCCTCACACAGCAACCTTTCCACAGCTGTGAATGATCCATTTGAGGGAAGGGAGGGGAACAGAAAATTAAATATAATTTATGCTTTGCTAATTGAAATCAAATACAAAATTCACTCTCCTGTGAATTGCAATGCTCACATTTAAATAGGGTGGAAGTATTATTAACCTGACTCTGTTTTAGCAGATCGACTTAGCTTTTCTGGATAGGAAAAAATTCTTTTGTCAAGTTTCCCCACTTACAAAGCAGACATGGCTTAGCGGCTCACTCCTGGAGTCATGGGGATCAAGGGGGAGTAGACACTGCAGAAAATAGAACTTAAACATGTGAAGTTTGCATTTCTTTTCAGAACCATGAGCTTTCAACCATGTCATCAAACAGACCCTTAAGATAAAAATCCTTAAGATCTCAAGGCTTAGGTCTCTGCCCTATTTCTCTAGAGAATATTAGAGAAATGCCTACTGTTACACGCAAGAGGGTATAAATGCACTAAGGGAGGGGGTTCCCACTTTTCTCTCCCAGGTGAGAATGGCTTTTAACCATCAGCTAACCATATTAAAAGCGGATTAGCTTGTCATGTATGTGAGGACACATATGGACTAGGTTTCTTTTTAAGCAGCACATAGGTCTTGATGTTGTGGTTTCATGAGGACATGCAGACTGCCAGGGAGACGGGAGATGAAGAGTAGCTGTGACTGACGGGCTGAGTCAACATGTGTCTACTCAGGATAGAAGAGATGAAGGGAAGTTAGAGAAATGGTTGTCCTTAGCTGCTGGAAAGTAATCAGTAAAACTTTTCTACAACCAGATGCTCCTTTAACCTTCAAAGTTATAAAATCACTCCTTACTGAGCCCCACTGGACTCCCTACCAAAAGAGGCCACGTTCCCCTGAGGAAACCACAAAAGAATGGGGACCACTTCTTTTGGAAGTAACACCACAAAAGCACATGAGGAGGGTGGGAAAACGGATAGGAGGGCAAAGAAGCACACAGGTAAGATTTTCCTCCTGTTGTTCTCGATCCCAGCTTCCATACAAATATTTTCGAAAGGACAGATGCCTGGGCCCACCCCAGCCTGAAGATTCTGATTCCTTGAGAAGTCTGGAGTGGAGCTCAGGAGGCTGTAGCTTGAACAACCCCACCACTGACACTGTTGTGTAACTGGACTCACTCCTTGCTCATCGCATAAAATAATGCCCCAAATCAGCAGCCCACCATACATTCTTCTGAACAAGCATGCAGTTACGCACTTTCTTTCTTGAAATAGGTGTGCATGTGTATTTCTATCTATATAGTCTTCTATTTTGGTAGTAAAGATATAATGTGTTGCCTTCAGCTCAATAACTGCTTTCTTATCTGGAAAAAAACTGTTTGTAAGGTTGTTTGTGAATCTGATGCATCAGTTCATTCCTCACCGGGACCAGTTAAGATTGGGAAAAAGGCACCCCTTGCAGGAGCCATTTCCTTTGTATTATTTCAAGGGTCCTCCAGCTCTGCAGATGAGGTCCCTGGAAGACTGCCCACTCTGGGTCCTTCCGGCCATCCCAGAGAAGGGACACTCCCAGAATCTGAGAGTAGGGGTGGGGTTGGAGGTGAACCACACAAAGACGCCATCAACAACCATTGATCAGGTTGCATTAAGCTTTATAACAACACAGTTTTCATTTAGCAGGAGAATGACAGTTTAATAACAGCTGAACAGTGTTAATTCCCCCCACTCATACCTGTTTCCAATTTTACTAGAACAGTTCCTGGTTTGGGAGATCTGTCAACAAGGGCTTTATGTCAAATGCTGTGTTTTGATCAAATCAAACTAATGGGAAGGGACACTTCAGTCAGCAGCCCTTGAAGGGGGTGACCCAGACAGCCCTTGCTTTCCCCCACCCCCATAAACTGGATGTGACAAGTGGAGTCAGCCCTCCTGTCACTCCCCAATGTGTGCTGTCTCTAAATAGAGCAAATGAAGCATGAGATGACCATGGGGGAACATGGCGCAGCAAACAGACGATGGTGACTGGTCCCCTGTTCATTGTGTGGCTAAGGGTTATTCATAACATCAGACATGCCAACTTCCTGGTCCTTGCCCCTCTGGGGACCCTAAGGGACAGAGCCCACCCCAAAAGCATATCTCAGAACCATGGTGCTTGGAGGGAGGACCTGCAGGTGTGGAGGTCTCCCCTACAAGAGGACTGGCTTTCCTTTTTCTGCTCCCAGAGATGGCATTCATCTTTACCAAGCTCGGGGCTCTGAACTCAGCTGCTGCCTCATGGCTCTGAGAGCAGCTCTATGGACCTGAATCTAACACGGGGGCATAAGCTAAGTTTCTCTGGCACCCAGATACTCATGAAGAGAGAGACCCAACCCTCCTCGGAGGGCTCTTAGAAGGGTTTCCAGGGGTGTCAGATTTTTTTTTTGGTGAGGAATGTGCATGCCCCTCCCTTCATAAGGTGTGGAGGGAGGAAGTCACAGGGTTGTTGGATGAGACCTTTCAGGAAGGCTAGAGACATCTTAGAGTGAGAACCCTGCCCCTAAGAATTCTGGAGCACTCAGCATTCTGGAGAGATGCCACAGCAGAGGTTTATTGAGCAGGGGCCTGTGCCAGACACAGGGCTAGAGGTCGGGCTCCCCAAAGTAAGGCGAAAGCCCTCCAAAGTAGGCCCTTCTCCTTTTTCAGTTAAACAAACATTCATGGCACTGTCGCTGACCTTGACAGCTATTCAATCCTGTCTTAGGCTCTATTAACTAGTAGGAGACAAGAATTAGCAGTAGACTCTGGTAGCCATCTAGTCAACCAGATGCCTCTGCCCAGGCAGGCCTGGTTACTCCACAGGGAATCAATCCCAACCGGACAAAGGGGGAGTCTAGGTGGCCCCCCAGCAAGGCTTAGGCTGCAGACCCTGGGGTATTCAGGACTCTGATAAGGGTTCTCCTTAGCTACTCCCTCACATCTCTAGCCTTATTTGTCACCCTCTTCCTGTTCCCACTGGAAATCTTGACCAGTCATTTGGTAAAACATCATGTTGAAGGGCTTGTAGAATTTCCGCAGTCTGTGGATCACATCTGGGTCGATGCGGGGATGAGTCCGACCTTTGCTCTTGCCTAAGCACCTTGGGGCGCTGCTGTCTTCTGGCTTCTTGAGGCAAGGAAACCCCTTGGTTTTATTGAAATAGAAATGTTTCTCGGTCACAACCCGTGTGAGGCCTAGAAAATCCTGTACTTTGGCCATTTCCCCAGCGGGGTCCACTATGAGTCGCTCCCCACTGACAAAGAGGATCTGGGAGAGGGGGAAGTACTGGAGCCAGTTCTCCAGGTGCAGAGCATAGATGCCTATGCGGATGGCGCTCCAGGAGGCATCGATCAGCCCCAGAGTCCGGTTTTTGAAGGCGAGCACCTCAAAGGTGGGGATCTCGGGCTTCTTTGACAATGTCTGGGTGTAGTCGGAGATGGCCCTGGTCACTGGGTTTCTCACCACCACAATCAGTTTGATGTCCTTGGCCATGGAGTGGATGCGCTTAGGTGCCTCATTTGTCACAAAGTAACTTGGCGTCTTCTCCATGGTTAGCTGCCCATCCACAGTCTTAGGCATCACATTTCTGGAAGAGGCAGAAAAAGGAAAAGAGTAGTTATTCCTGTCCAGAAATATTTTAACTTTTTGCATGAAATGCGTGATATAAACAGTCTCATTGGGGAGCTGCCAAATTCACTGATAAACACTTGGAAGTTCTTTTTAACTACATGTCCCACAAGAGCTCTGATTATAGAATTATCAGAAAAGGCAGCATAAGGCTTAGGGGTTCATGGTTGGGAACCTTATACACTTGGGTTTAAACTGCTTCTCTATCTCTTACCAGTCATGTTTAAGCTAAATACACTTCTAATTTCTCTATGTATTAGTTTTACAGTCTCAGAAATGGAGATAATAATGATGCCTACTTCAGCTTACAGTATGAAGATTAAGGGAGATGATGCTTGTAAAGCATTTAGCATAGAATCTGGCATGTATAGGAACTTAATAAATCAAAGTTATTATTATTGTTGTAGCAGCTTTCAGAAAATGTTTGAGCTCAACAAAACCTCAAAGATTATCTAGTCTAGGGGTTGGCAAACTACTACCTGCCTTCTGTTTTTATAATGCCTGCAGTTAAGGATGGTTTTAAATCTTTAAATGGTTGAAAAAAAACAGAATAATAATAATAATATTTTGCGATGCATGAATATTATATGAAATTGGAATTTCAATGCTCATAAATAAACTTTCATTGGAGCACAGCCACACTCATTCCTTTATGTGTTGTCTAGGGCTGCTTTTGCACACAGCAGGACTGAGCCAATTGCAACAAGACCATATGACACAAAGCCAAACATATTTACTCTCAGGCCCTTTGACAAAGTCTGCCATCCCCTGACCTAGTCCCGGGGCCTTGTCGTGCAAATGAGGAAACTGAAGCTCAGAAAGAGAGGATGAGACAGGCTTTGTGACCTCAGCAAGCTGAATCGCATCCTTGAATTTTCTTATCTTTATTTGTAAAGGCCTAAAACATACATCAAGTTCAGCTGAGAATAAAAGGGCAGAAAGCATGAAAGCATCTACATAGGTTTGGTTTTACAAATGGGATCCCTTCTTTCTTTGTTGCAGGGTTTCCCAGTAAGCCAACACCATGGCCCATATCTCTTGCTTTCCTTCCCAAGGTTGCTTCTTCAAAGCTACCCCTCCAACTATGTTCTCCCCCAGGGTGGCCTCATCTCATTTGGGAGCTTCAAGATATTAAAGGACCTGGATGTTATTTGTCCCCCAATCCCAATGTGGTAGACCTGCCAGTGATAAAGTGAGGCTCAAGATCCTATTATACAGCCCATTTGCTATAGGCATATGTAGACCAAAGTTAATTGACAATAAACCTGTTCAATACCTGTCAGTACAGCAGACCATCTGCCACCACGTGCTCCATTAAGTCTATTCACTTCCAAGCCTTGCACCAAAGTGGTACATTCAGGATTACACAAGACCTCTTTGCTATAATGACATGCTTTTAAATGTCTTGGCTAATAAAGCTTAGTACAAGCAAAGATCCCTTAGCTTCCCCTACCATAATTAAATTTATTTACTATCATGTGCGTAGAGAAAGAATGAGTTTTCTTTTATCGCTAATTCACATGCTCTGTCAATAATTAATTGCTACTGGGTTTTAAGTTTTTCAGAAAGCACTGTTATTAGGCAAGAGGAATTTACCCGGTAGAGAAATTCAGAGTTAGGTGTTGTTAGAGCATAATGGTTGGGCAGCATGGAGTTTTCAGATCAAAGCAATAGCCTTGGCCATAATCATGCTCATCTCGGACTAACGTAGTCTTCAAAGTATTTTGAATGTCTTCATGTTTCTGTGCCTGTGTGGCTTATGCTAGATTTAACTGTCTCATTTGAAGGGACAGGGTTAAGGAACACAACCTTGGGCAGTCATATGTCCCTATTTTAAGAGTTCTGACTACACGCACTGCCTCGATGAACTTACTTAACCTACTTTGAGTCTCAATTTCCTCATCTACAAATCCGGTTAATCACAGCCCCTCCCTCATAGAATTGTAATAAAGTTAAATGTGATAATGCAGGCAAATCACTTAGAACAGTGCCCAGTAGGGGCAGAATTTTTAAAACTTAAACCAGGGGCATAAGGTCACTGGCACAGCAATTCTTAGAGAACAACAAGAGAAAACTATTTACATTTGATCAAATGGAAAATTGAACAGCATGGTAAAAAAAGGATATTCTGATTCAAGTCACTATCACCAACCACACTTCCAGATCTGGAAGCTGATGACCAATGAGGGAGCTACTGCTAGTTCATTCAGAGTTTAAGGAACACACTGACTTCAAATCTTTATTTCAATTGGAGAGATATATTCTCTTATCACAAAACTCATGTTCTGTTATGAGAACATTAAATAAACAGTAAATACCTGAAGGTAGATATCTTTACATAGCCCTTTCTAGAGTTTTGTCCTTCAGATGTATCTTTGCTTGTTGACTTTGTTGCATTTTTCTTTCTCACAAGAACAGCTGGTAGGTTTCTCTTCTCCTCCTTCCTCTGCCATTCACCTCTAGACCTCAGTGTTTGTCTTTACATTAAGCCCCATTCAAATTCATCTCCTTCACTTTGGCTAAATGCTACAGTCTGTCAAGATCTTGAATCTTTTATCTGAAGTATTGGGGATGAAATGGTACCAGCCTACATGTGCAGAAGAGAGGACATGTGTGCCTAGCTCAGTGCTTGGTGCAGAAGGGAATGAGAGGAGGCACTGGAGAAGTTAAAGAGGCACAGAAGGCCCTAAATGGCTTTGATCATCATGTTATGGAGGAATTACACCATGTAATTTAAGAGAATTCCTGCATTTGGGACAAACACAATAAGGCTGTCTCATTGAGCCAAGACACAGCTGTTGTGGCATGAGTTAACCAGGATTTTTGACCAGTAAGAAGATATCCAGAGGTAGCTCAAAACCTATGAAGTAGTAGTTCTCCCTTCCCAAACTGATTTTGATTCAGTTTCTTTCATTCATTCATTCATTCATTCATTCCATAAATGCTTACTTCTATAACTGGCAATGAACTAGCGAACAAAACGCAGTTCCTTCCTCCACAGAGCAACCAGTCTAACTTCCACATTTGATAGATGGAGAACTCTTTCTTTTTTTATCCTCACCTGAGGACATTTTTTTTCATTGCTTTTAGAGAGAGAGGAAGGGAGAGAAGAATGGAGAGAGAGAAGCATTGATGTCAGAGAGAAACATAGATTGCTTGCCTTCTGTATGCACCCAGACCAGGGATCAAACCTGAAAGCTAGGTATGTGCCCTGGCTAGGAATTGAACCTGAAACCTTTTGGTGTATGGGATGATTCTCCAACCAACTGACCACACCGGCTATGGTAGAGAGCTCTTTAAAGCATCATATAAACAACTATTTTAATCAACAAGGCAGGTATCATTACTATGCCAGTTCTACACAGAAGGAAACAGACTCAGAACCTAAAGATGGTTTTCCAGGTCTCCCTGAGTGAGCATATGTTTGGTTTCTAAACTCACTGGCCAACTCAGTACCAGTGTCAGTGCCTAACACCAGCTCCTGGCAAACAACAGGTGCTCAATAAATATCTGTTGAATGAATTCTCACCTGGGCCCTCGATCTGTCAATGATTTCCATACCTCTCCTAGTCTCCCTCTTCCTGGAAAACTAGAGAAGGCATCTCTGCTACTGTACAAGACTGGCTTCTCCCCAGCTGGGCTTTGGATCTTATCTCCAGCTACCTTCTCAATAACTTTTCATCCCAATTCTCCTCCTCTCTCCTGGTTTTAAGTAAGTCCTTCTTGACTAGATCTGATGTTTCAACATGTCCATGTTCTCATATCTTGGTGTGCCTGAGAAACAGAAAGAAGACCAGTCACAATGGAAGGTTGTGAGCAAAGGTAAGAAAGTTAGAAAATAAGATCATGGCATGGACAGGAAACTGGTCCTGGAGAACCTTCTACGCTATGGGAAAGATGCTGGGTTTTATTCTCTGGGAGATGAGGAACCACTGAGGAATACTGAACAGGAGACTGTAATATGATTTACATTTTAAGAGATATTTTTTTCTAGTTGCTTTGCTAAGAACAGACAAGAGAGTGGCAAGAATAGACAAAGGTGACCTGCTAGGAGGCCATTTCAGGATAGCAGGTTGAAGATGGCGGTGGTGCAGAAAACAGTGCGGAGTGCAATGTGGTAAGAAGTGGTTAGAATTGGATGCATTTTAGAAGTAGGGACAACAGTCCTTTAGGATGGTTGTGATATATGTGCAAGAGAGAGAGAGAGAGGCATCACAGTGACCCTAAGATGGTTGGCCTGAGTCAATGGTTAAATACAAGTACTGTCTGTGGAATGGAGAACACTGGGAAAGAAGCAGGTTTCAGGGGAAGTTACCAAGTCTGACTTTGGACTTGTATTATGAGGCATCTGATACATACCCAAGTGGAGGTGTTGAATAATCACCTTGATACAGGAGCCTGAAGTGCCACACTGAAGGCAGACATTCATGTCAGGTGCTCACAGTCCACCATCCAGTAGCAGATGGGACTTGACCTTGGCCTATCCTTAGAGCTCTCTTAAATAGAAAAGGTACTTAGGTGCTGGGTGTGCAAAAAAAGTTTTTTAATTCCATTACAAAGATTTCACTAACTTCTTTCAGTTCTCAAAGTCCTCAATAACTATCTATTACAGAGCTTGGAACAATGTCGTGATATGATTTGTCCCTTTGCCCATGATGGCTGGTCTCAGTCACTGGGAGACATGGGCAATGCTTCATTCCCTTTTGTATCCCCAGGGCCTAACACAGTACCTCTCATGTAGGAACTGCCCCATCACTGCCTATGGTTGTTGGATGAATAAATGAATGACATACACATGAAAACATGATCCCTGGGAGTCAGGAAAATTGGGGCAGTTTGTTGAGCATGGCTCCTCTGAGTAGGTTTTCCATGCGTGGGCGCTCAGGATTTCTGAGTTCCACGTCATCCCTGTCTGTGAGACCGTGCACTTCAGTGTGGAGCATATGGTGAGAAAACACTGCATCTGGGCTTGGAACAGCTCGTTAACAGTATCTGGGGTGCTCAGAGCAGCCGTGACATCAGCGTCAACACACAGTCCTGAAGCGAAAATCATTCCGCGAGATCACACAGCTGCTCACGCAGCCCCAAATGTTTATGAGACACTCTCCAAGTCGCTCGCCCCACCCCCCTGCTCCCCTGGTGGTGGTACTTCGCTGAGTACCAACTCCATCTGAATGTAGGTCAGCATCTGGGGGCCTCACAGGAAACAATGATAACAATAGTGTAATGCAATAGTTGCCATACACCGTTTACTGAGCACTCACTCTATGCTATGTTCTGTGGTTGAGATTTCAGATCCTGACAGCAGACCAAGGTCTGTAAGCATTTTCAGGCATAGGACTCTGCAGCCTAGTGGTTAAGGGCATGGCTTCCAGACTCACTGGATTTGGATCTGCGTATTAGCTGTGCAACCTTGGGCAAATTACTTAACCCAAGTAATGTGTGTCTCAGTTTCATTATCTGGAAAACAGGTAGTATCTAGTAATACCCACCTCACAGGGACTTTATGAAGGTTTAGGTGAATGAATGTGGAAAAGAGTGCCTCACATACTGTAGATTCTCAATACATTAGTTGTTCATTTTTAAAATAACTCTCTTATGATGGTATTAGTACTATCCCCACTTTGGAGATAGGGAAACTGAGGCCCTGTGAAATTGCCCAAAGTCACAAGAAGTGGAGTTGAAATTTAGTCCCAGGACTGTGTTGCACCATAGCCCAAGCTCTTAGTTATTGCTCGACAATGCTTGACTGAGCTGCAAAAGCTCAGCAAGTTTACGCGACTGGCCCAAGGTCACTCTGTTGTGGTAGGTGGCAAAGCCGCATCTTAAAATGAGACTCATTATGTGTGTTGCTGACTTACCACCAGGAGTTAGAGAAACCTATGCCGGAATCCCTAGAAATTCCTGCCAGATCCAGCTGCATCATTCAATTTGTGATATCTCTCTCCAGGGCCCCCTCAACTGAAGCAAATGGACACCATCATGAATGCCCAGGGAGAGAGCAATCACCTGTGTTAGATGTAAAGTGCCCATTCTCGGCAGAAGGGTCAGCGGCACAGCCGCCTTCAGATTGCCTGCATTAGAGGTATGTAGACACCTCACATTTTCCTTAGTGTTCTATAAGAGAATAAATGGTGCATAAATTAGCAATATCTTCTGGGCTTTCCTGATGAACTGTAACCCATGAGAATGGTGGCCGCAGCAAGGGCATGGGACCTAGGGGTCCCATCTCTGAACCATGCTCACTTTGTGCAATTCATTTCCATCACCCATCAAACGAGGATAACATTTATTCATTCCCAAGAAAAGATACCAGGTGTATCCTCACACACAGCGAGTACTGGCAAATGTTCCCTCTTGTTACTGCTGCTAGTGTCATGTAGCCCACAGTGACTGCAAACAAACCTATATGTCGAGCATGTGAAGGAGATGATTCTGCTTAAATTCTGAATCTAAATGAATGTTTCTGGTTGTCTAATACATGCATCCCTCTGTAATGGATGAATCTGATTCACTGAAACCCATCTCTCAAATCGGTGTCCATATAACCGACTCTTAGTGCACTGAACATCTTGTGCTTGGCATACATTCCAGTGAATTACTAGAAATCTCCTTCTTCTTGCCACTCCAAGGTGCCCAACTGTTTGGGAAGCCTTGTTGCTGGGCAGATCTTGACCACTTCATGGGTTCCCTGACTCCAACTATGTAAGTCGTAGGCATTGCTTTCATTTCTCCCCGTCGTCCGACTTTTCCCAGTGCAATCATCCATCTTTAGCATCAATAGACCACCATATGACAGAAGTTCACTTGTTCATATGGCTTGATTTAGAAATCACATATGGACAGAAAACAACTACAAATTCCACAATACTTTAAAATGAATGTGTGATTGAGTCATCAGCACTGAAGCTATGTTTTCTAAAGGTCTCCATGTGTGTATGTGTGTGTTTATATGAGCTTTTATTGATTTAGTTTGTACAATGTTTGGTATCTATAGGGATGTGGTAGTCTCTTGAAATAATGCTCAAGCCATCAGACTGGGAAGCAGGGTTCCAAAATCTAAGCCATTGCCTACCCTCAACCTCAGCTCCCATCTGTACCCCTTCACCCCCAACTTATTCACCTAATCTTCTTTTTTTTTTTTATTGAGCATTGCACCCCAGAGATTCTAAGACAAGACAGTTACTGATTTAAAATGAATGAAATTAGGGAACACTGTGAACCTGCCCTTGACCGGAGATTCCACCTGGAGTGTTCCTCTGTTACTTTATTTATACACATTCAGAGACTGTCCCCCTGTAGAACCTCACACAGTAGCTTCTGTTAGTGACTTTACTGTATTTCCTTTCCTTGGGACCAGCATTTCAAAGGGCAGGTACAACAGTTAAATGATGATTACAGAGGTGTCAGCCTGTCTGCATAAGCACCTTGTGCCCATGGCTTAATAGACAGTGACAGGAGGGCTCCTCTCGGGAAGGCTGTGCCCCAGGTCTCCCACCTCATGCTGCACTCCCAGCAGTGCGACAGCACCTCACTGTCTCGGGGCTGCTACCAGACCTCCCTCCTTCTCCCCTGTATCCTACTGCTGACCCAATCCTTGCTTGCTCTGACCAAGTCAGCCTCTGCCACCCTTATGTGTATCTAAGCTCTGCTGCCTCTAACTACGGGGGCCTGCAGCCCTCAGCCTCGGAGTGGCAGAGGCATTGTTCCTTAAGAAGGTGACTGCCCATATACCAGCTTTTCACCCAAGTCTTGCCTTTTCTTGGACCCCCTTTTGCTCTGTTCCACCTGCTTCTCAAGTTCTCAGGACACTAGCATGTGCTCTTGGTAGAGGCTGGCACCACTGCCTGCCTGGAGCATCACTTGTTGGTCATGGTGGTCATGCTTCTGAGTCTGGGGTTCTGCCCACTTGGGTGAGTGTCCCTCAGGCTGCTGCAGCTGACACACATGCGGTCTGCCCCGGTAACTGGCTCTGCCATTCTCACTGCAAAGGACTTTGGGGAAACTATATCATCACCTCAAACCTCACCTCATTTTCCTCATAGTATACAGTAAAGAATCATAAGCAAGACAGTCTCAGAGTGTGTTTCATAAGGATCAAAAGGGCTGGTGCTTGTGGTTCTGCCACAGACTGAATGTTTGGGTCCCTACAAAATTCATGTTAAATCCCAATCCCAATATGATGACATTAGGAGGTGGGGCCTTTGGGAGGGGTTTAGGTCATGAGGATGGAGTTCACATGAATAGGATTAGTGACCCAGAAAGCTCCCACCCACTCTGCCATGTGAGGGCACAGGGAGACAATGAAAAGACTACCCTTTCTGAACCAGGACGTTCTCACCGGACAGACAGTTGGCCAGTGCCTTGATCTTGGACTTCCAGCCTATAGAAAAGTATGAAATAAATGCTTGTTGTTTAAGCCACCCAGTCAACAGTGTTTTGTTACAGTAGCCCAAACAGACTAAGAACACAGTACTCGGGAGGAATTAACTAACCGCTCAGTATGAGTGTTAATCATCGCTGACATTGCATATCGTGTATTCACAGAGAATGTACCATCTTAGGAACTGTGCTCATGGTGAGGTCATTTAACTTTTGGCTCATGTGCATCTTTGAAACAAACTTAGCTTCTGTAAGTAATTTGTACATGTTTCTTCCTTGTGATCCAAGGAACCTGGGCAGCTAGAGGGGTAATGCTCAAAGCACTTGCTATTTTATTGGTGAAAGATTCGCTTGGGTCAGTTTCTGCCTGGCCATGGGCACCTGTAAAATAAGTCCGTCAAGATGGACACATCCATCTACATGAGTTGAGCAACAAGTGTGAACAGAGCTGTGATGAGCAATGTTTGGTCACAGTGCTTTAGTGTTTTGTTGCAATCGATTCAATGTGGAAGGAAACTTGCACTCTGCTGAGAGATTGCAGCCCAGAAGCCCCCTTTTCTATACTTTTGACCAAAATGGCAGGACAACCTCTTCTAAAAAATTCCCAGGTAAGACACTTCCATGTTGTCCTTGAGATAGCTCCTTTGAAAAGCTGCATCCCCAAATCGAGATCTCTAGCTTCCATAATGAAAACCACAATCATAAATTAATTAGTGCGTCCTACTCTGTCTGTATTTAGACATGACTCTCACAACTTGGGGCTCATGAAATACTAAACAGATTTTCAAACCAATCAATCTGATTATATAACAGGTGAAGAAATGACTGGCAGTTGGGAAAGAAGCTCAGTGTGCACCAAGAGACATACACACACACATACGCACACGACGACATGAAAATTGAAGGTTCTTAGATGATCAGATAGATATTCAAGCACGTCAATCTGCTACAGAGTTCTCAATGTCTCTCTTTGCCTCTCTCACACACACACACACACACACACACACACACACACACACACACACACTTCCCTTTGCTTTTCTCATAATTGGCTCTTTCTCATTATTCAGGTCTTGGCTCAAACATCACCCACTCAAGAGTGCAATCCACTTCCCCAGGCGCCATCTTCAGAGGTTTTGTTGTTACATGTTTATGTGTTCATTTTCTTGAGCATAGTCTGTCTGTCCTCCTTAAGGATGTAAACTCCAAAGGCCCAAGAAGGGGGTGAAATTTGACACTTTTGTAACCTGCTGTATCCCCAGCCCTCACACAGTGCCTGGCATCAAGCTGGTCTCAATAAATGTTTGCTGAATGATGGAAGAAATAAAGAAAAAAAGGAAAAGAGAGCACAGCTGGAAAGAAGGCAAGGAAGAAAAAGAAAGGTAGGAGGAAAATGTGCCCAAAGTGAGCCAGAGAATGACACCTAATAACTGTCCCAACACTACCTTGTAGCACCCTCCCTCCCCACCAGCCCAGGTTCTGCGCTCCCAGTCTTCCTAACCTCAGGAAAGGGCACCACTATCCACCCAGTTGCTCAGCTCCCAACCTAGGCACCACCACTGATTCTTCTTGGCCTTGCTCACCCCCCAGTAAGCCAATTACAGGAAACCCTGTCTGTTGCCTCTATTTCTAAAATATATTGTAAGTGTAACCTCTTCTTCCCATCATTTTCTGGCACTTCTCTGGTCCATAGCACGTCGTCTACAGCCTCTTCCCCTGGTCTTGTTCCCTATATGTCATTATGCACACTGAGCAAAAGCGAGCTTTCGAAAGCTTACTTTAGCTGAGAGAGAGGTGGGGTAGTCTAGTGGCTAAGAGCATGGACTCTGGAGCCAATTACCTCAGTTCAGACACCAATCCTTCCACTTACAGATGGTAATTAACCTCTGCGGGCCTCAGTTTCCCCATCTAAAATGGAGATTTTAGTGATAACAAAAGGATTTCACCGATATTATTTAGTGTTGAGGAGTGAGGATTGAATTATATGTACATAAAACCCACTTAATAAATCTATACTTTATTACCATTATCATTAATGTTACATCATTCAATAATCTCTCATTATATATATTTTTAAATCATACCCTCTTTTCATGATCTCTTTCTACAGGCTCTACATGCTATTTCCTCTAAATGCTATCCCATCTCCTCAAAGTTCCACTCTGGCCTTCTCTCCATCTCATCTCCATACTCCAAATGTCTCCCCTTCTTGCATTTGCCCATTTCTCACTCTGAAATGCTCTCTCTCCACATCTCCACAGAAGTGAATGCTTCTCATCATTCAGGTCTTATATTAAATGTCCAATAGGAAAGCTACTAGCCAAATGCAGCTATTTAAATTTAAATTACTTAAAATTAAATAAAACTAAAGATTTAATTCCTCAGTGACAATAGCCACCACATTTAAAGTGCTCAGTAGCTACAAAAGGCTGATGGCTATGGTGTCAGAGTGCACATACAGTATGTTCCCACAGTCACAGAAAATTATGCTGAGCAGTGTTGGTCTGGACCACTAGCTTCGATTTTTTTTGAGACATCTACATAGTGCTTAAAAGTTGCTTCTCAGAAAGACTTTCTCTGATCATTCTACCAAAAATAACGCTTGCCCAGGGCACTCTGTCCCATTGTTCTGCTTTCCCTTCTTCATTGTATTTTGTGGTTAGGTCAAAATCTGGAACCCTCTAATGTACTTAATTGGTTCACATGATTTCTGATTCCCTTCTGCCTGGAACTAGGTATTATATATATATATATATATATATATCTAATTCAGCATGGTATATAATAAGTAGTTAATAAGTGAACAATGAATTAATGAATGACCCCTCTGGATATGGACACCTACATTTATACACACTCCTTTCCAGAAGCAGGATAAGGGAAGTGGAGCAGGGCCTATGCTGGTGGTAGGTGAGCCTTCATCTCTGTGTCCAGGTGGTGAGAAGGTAGGAAAGGTTGAGGCTGACCTGCTGAGGATGCTGATGCTTACTGTTGCCCTGCCTCCGGCCAGGGCAGCGGGCCAAGCAGAACTAATTAAAGATGGTGAGACTTCCACCATGAGATGCATATGTAATATGGGATCACTCATCTCCAGTTTCGGGAAAGATAAAGCAGAGGAAGAGATGGGGCTGGAGTTTGATATGAAGGTGAATTCTAGACTTCACACTGGAGGTCATATTACAGGTCTGGGATACACTTCGAGATTAAGAACAGGGACTGGAGTTCAGTGCAGGGTTTAGCCTGTTCCCTCCTCAAAGTCAACCACCTCTCTGGAGAAGAAAGAAGTTGAACTTGTTGGCTTGTCTGTAGTTGTGGGGCTTGCTGCCTGTATCTCCAAGAATTTCTCTATTGGCCAACTCTGCTGCAAATGGATCAACACCCTAGAGTCACCACACCAGTGGCCACACCTTTGGGGGCATATTAGAATTCCTTGGGACCCACAATGGGAAATTCTGACTCAGTTGGTCTGTGATGGTGCGTGGTCATCGGAATTTTCCAAAAAGCTCTCCAAAGGATTCAAACGTGCAGCCAGGATTTAGAAACTCATTACTAAACCAAATTCCTTAAAAGAAAAGAGGGTATCTTTTCCATATCCATACTTCAGAGAACAGGGGAGGGCTAGGACTAGACTGATGTTATTCCATAATAAGCAGATGCATAGAGATGGACAGCTGTGATGGTTAATTTTATGTGCGTACTTGGCTGGGTGAAGGGATGACCGGAAAGCTGATGGAACATTATTCCTGAGTCTGTCTGTCTGTGAAGGTGTTTCTGGAAGAGATTAGCATGTGAATTGGCAGACTGAGTAAAGAAGATCCACCCTCACCAATGTGAGTGGGCATTATCCAATACATGGAGGGCCTGACTAGAACAAAAGCTGGAGGAATGGTGAATTTGCTCTCTGCTTGAGCTGGGACATCATACACTCCTGCCCTTTTTCTCTAGAGCTCCTGGTTCTAGGGCCTTTAGACTTAAACTGGGACTTACGCTATAGACAACCCTAGTTCTCAAGCATTTGGACTTGAATTGGGACTCACTGGATTCCCTGGTTCTCAGTGCTTTGGACTTGGACTGAATTACACCACCAGCTTTCCTGGCTCTCCAGCTTGCAGATGGCAGATCATAGGACCTCTTGGTCTTTACAATCCCATAATCCATTTCCTATATTCAATCAATCATACTCACTCACTACACACACACACACACACACACACACACACACACACACCCCACCTCCTGGCATTTAAGCCCTGCTATAATCTCTACCCCTCGAGAGTAGGCAGGACCCAGGATTTACTTCTAATCTAACCTAATGGCAATGGGGATGAGATATTACCTCCATGATTTGTTACATAAGACTGTAACTTCTGTCTTGCTGACAGATTCCACTGGTTCTCTCTGTCTCAATTGCTTTAAATGAAGAAAGCCACAATATAGAAAGATCTGTTTGTCAAGGATGACAGTAAAAACTCTGGTCAACAGCCAGCAAAAAGCTGAGGCATTCAGTCCATAACCCACAAGGAACAGAATCATGCCAAAGACCGTGCAATTTTAGAAGCAGGTCCTTCCCCACTTGAGCTTCAGATGAGACCCTAGCCCTGGCCAACACCTGGACCGGAAACTTGTGAAAGACCCCGAAGCAGAGGAACCTAGGAAGCTGTGAGATCAAAAATGGGTGTGATTGTAAGCCCTATGTTTCTGGTAATTTGTTATGCATCAATAGATAATTCAGACGATTGCCATAAATAGAAGATAACAATAAAAGGAATGATGAGCCTACCCTAGGCTGAATCTGATATTTCCCTTTTGATAAGGGGAAATTAGCAAAGTTAGTTGTTAAAGACCTCCCAGCATCAAAATGAGATCTCCTTTGATTCAAATAAGATCTCAAAAAGATTGAAAGGGGATTATTTTCTAATTCCTATCTCTGCCTAATTGCATGGTTCTAGTCTTTGTTAATTCCTCCAGCCAATCACACTTGCCCACTGACCTCTAACCACTAGTTGGGAGTTACATCTCATTCAGGCTGGGAATATGTCAGCACATGGAACTCACGTGTCTGACCCAAGTCTCTGTCCCATCTGCACAGAGTTCCTGCATGTGGGAGATCCTGTCTTTCCTCTATCTCCACTATTTTGGTTCTATCTATAGGACTGGGGATTTTCTGCTCATTTTCCTGCAAAACACCCCAGCTCTCCACTATTGTAGAAGCATATACCAACCCCTGCCCTCTCGACTGAGGCTCTACATACTTTGCCAGACTTCTTAGGGGCTGGACTCAGAGTCCCAGCCAGGTTCTAGCACCCGGGGAAGGGAACTTCAGGAAGCTCCAGGTTCAGGGCGAGGGTACAGATAAAGTCACAGCCTTTGCTTCATGGCTGGTCATGTTGCCTACACACTTCCCTCACATCTGTCCATACTCATCCTGCAATCAGTACATCAACTTTGGGAAACTGTTTTCAGGGCAAATAATGACCCCCTCACTGTTCTCTTTTTATGTTCCTATCTTGACCTTTATCAGTAACCCTGGAAAAGTGAAATTCTGCTCTTGCTGAAGGATTCAAGGGCAGCAGGACATTGACCCAGCTGCTCATGGATCTCATCTTCTGCCTGGACTCAATCTGCCTAGTCTGCAAAAAAAATTTTTTTCGTTCCATTCCACAGCTCAACACACCTCTGACATGCTGCCTTGGGGACAGGCTTCCTCTTTCTTTGCCAAACTCTGTGAATATGTTCTCAAAACCCCTCAAACCTGTGTATCTTGAGTTGGGATAGACATGCTACTCTGCTTCCAGGGGAATAAAATATTTCCCTTTCCAGATCCAAATTCTGCCTCAGTGCAGAGAAAAACAAATACCATGTATTCCCTTGGGAAGATGTTTCACTTCCCAAGGCTCCCCATCGCCCCTGGCCCTCCTCCATCAGGAGCGTCATGGCTTACTACTCCTGCAAAGAGCCATGTCTGAATTCATGTCTTCCTCTGGGTGAGTGCATGTGCATGTGTGGGAGTGTGTTCACACAAACAGTGTCATACTCTATGTAGCATTCTAAAATTTGGGTTTTCTACTCAATAATGCTTCTCAAGATCTTCCCACATTGGTGTGCATGTCATTTTTAAAAGAATGCTGCATTCTATTTGCAAACCACCATTTATTTCATCATTCTACCTTAGAGGGTCCATTAGTTTTAACCAATTTGTATTATGACAAATAGCGGCTGAACTGTGTATCCTTTGCATATGACTCTGTAGGCACTTGTTTAATTATTTCCCTAATACAGCCTTAGGTAAGTTGAATTTTTTAGGTCATGGGAACTTGTATATAAAGGTTTTAATGGATACCAGCAAATTGCCCTTTATGGTGGTCATGACAAGTTATGCCTCCACTAACAATGTGAGAATACTCATATCCTCTTACCAGCTCTTAATGGGGCTAAACCTCTTTATTTCCACCAATCTGGTGACCAATGACCGTCCTTTGGGACTCAGCCCATGTGTCCTGTTTCCCCCAGGCTGCTGGGCATCCCCCTGCTCTGGTCTCTGCTACCTGAGGCTAACAGTTGATTTCCACTCTTGACCCATCATACCATACGGCATGTATGTGTTTCCTTGTCTTCTCTCCCAGACTGTGAGTTCTTTGGGAAAAAGGCCAAAATAGGCTCCCAGGAAAAGTTTGCTCAGTTGGACCAGATTAACCCCCTGCTTTTTCCAGATGCTATAACATGTCTTTGCCAGGAATTCTTATGCCCCGGCAGTACTATGAACAGGTAGAGTTCCAAGTGAACTTCGACATTGACAAATACTTATGTGAAAATAATTACATGTGGAAATTGTGATGCAACTGAGCAGAAATAGGAGATGGACAAAAACTCAAAGCCAAAGCCTGCTGGAGAGAAAAAATATTAGCTAGGCCCCAGGCCCTTCACGAGGAGTGCTATGTTCTGGCCACAGACCTCCCATATGCCCCCACACTGCTTCTGAGCCTCTTGGAACTGCTTGTCATAATCTGAAGATACCAGATGTTGTTGTATTTTGGATCTGAATATGATGTGTGTGTGTGTGTGCGCGCTCATGTATATGAATGAAAGTCTGTCCAGAAAAAGTCCAGCCATTGTTAATATAATGAAGAAGGTTTGTGCAACATCGATGTAACCTGGCAGCCAAGGGGAATGGACTGGAATGTACATGTGTGAACAATGACACCTTTACTGTACTAGTCAGTGCAGGTGGTAGATGTCATTAAGTAATCACGTGTACTGTGTGGCCATAGCATTCAAAATGACTGAGCGAGTAGAGCAACAAATCTGCATCAAATTTTCCATTAAGCTTGAACATTCCTCCATGGAAACTATTCAGATGATTCAGAAGGCTTTTGGGGATGATGCAGTGAGAGCAGCACAAACGAAAGTGTGGCACAAATGTTCAAAGACGGTCAAGAATCTGTTGAAAGTGATCCACGTTCTGGGACGCCTGCAACAAGCAGAACATCTCAGACTGTTGAATGTGTATGGGCTGCAATCATCGAAGACTGGAGACTGACAGCAGGAGAACTAGAAGCTGACCTGGGCATTCCAAATACTACTGTGTCTGACATTTTGACCCAGGATCTTGGCATGAAACATGTTGGGCAAAATTCGTTCTGTGGCTTCTGCTACCAGAGCAGAAGGAACATCACACTTCATTTGCTAATGACTTGATTCAAACCTCTACCAATGAGCCAGATTTCCTCAAGAAGGTCATAACTTTGAAGGGGACTGAGGCAGCATTGTCCTATGTACAATGTTACTTGTATCTTCCTCCAGAAAGGTATCTTTCATAGTGTGTGGCTGGATGCTTTCTGGACAGACCTCGTTGTATGTATCCACCCATAAATTACTGATATCATTACATCTATTAGTGGGAAACTCCCCGCTATCTCAAATATTCTCATATGTTGCACCAGAGGGAAAGGTGAGAAAAAGAAAGTGAGAAAAGGAGGAGAGGAGAAACGGTACATGAGCATTCTAGAAAATGTCATATTGGTAAATGAATACTAACCCTAGAAATGATTCTCATCATTTCTTCTAACTGGTTGATCAGAAATAATGGTAAGACCTCGACCCACACATAAGGGAATGAGAAGGCTGAGGTCTGTTGAGGAACTGACCTAAAGACTAAAATACCATTCTCCTGAATTTTCTGTTTATCATTTTCATGTTTGTGCATGTATGTATGTGTGTGTGTGTAATATATTGCATTTCTAAGCAATGTACTGTTTAGTTTTGCTATTTTGGAAAATGGAATATTATACTCTATTTAGCCTTGTTAATTTTTTTTTTTTAAATTAAGCAATATCTTTGAAAAATCTATTCATGCCAGTGCATTGTGTTAGTTAATCCATTGTCACTGTTGTATAATATTCTGTTGTGTGGGTATTGCATTATTTATCCATTTTTTCTAATGGTGGACTTTAGGGTTATTTCTAGGTTTTTGCTTTATAAAAATGCTGCTATATAAGTGCTTGTACATGCCTCCTGAGTATTTTCCAAGTAACAGAAATGCTAATCCACGTGCTCTGTGATGTCACCTTTTTAAGACGATGGCACTTAAGTTATCATACTTACTCTACCTATGCATAAGAGTTCACACTCATTCTCCTTGTGACTTAATTTAAATTTCTCTGAGTTTGAGATTTCTTTTTATTGATAATTTGTGTTTCCTTCTGGGTGAAATGTCTATATCTTTTGACCATTTATCTATTCAATTGTCCTTTTTTTTTTTTTGACTTAAAGAGTTGTTTTTTTAAAATATATTCTGGGTACTACTTTCTCTGCTATATAGGTTGCAAATCTCATCTCCCAGTTTGTGGCTTAACTTATCACCTTCTTTACATGTTTTTTGATAGTCAGAGGTTTCAGTGTTAATATAGTTTAATTCATCAACCCTTATTTTGTGACTAACACTTTTGTTTCTTATTTAAGAAATACTTCTTTACCTGAGAATATATGTATAGGGAAAGTGAAGGAACAAATCACATGGTTCTCTGGGGGAAGCCTGTTCTAAGCAGAGGGAAGAGTTCGTGCAAAGGGCCAAAGGTAGGAGTGTTCTTAGTAAACACACGAGGCTGGCATGGGTGGACACCATGAGGGATATTTTGGCAAGAGATGAGATTGGAGAGTCAGTGGGAGGCGTGATGATGCAACTTTATTCTGGGAAGTCTTTGGAGTTTTTGAGCAGAGGACTAAGTGTCATGATGAGAATTACAGTTTTCCAGGACCACTTTACCACACGCCCCAGGGTTGACTGCACAGGGCTCCAGAGGCTGGGAAACTGGTGAGGAAGAACCAAGAGTTCTGGGTCAGGGATGCCTGTGGACTGCTGAAGTGGGCAGGCTCTGGGCATGTGCAGAAGAAAGAGCTAATAGAATTTGCTGATGGATTGTATGTGGGGTGTTGAAGTGAGGTGTCAGGGTGAGTCTAAGGTAATAGGCCTGAACAAATAAAAGAAAAATGAACTATTTATTGAGTTGGAGGCAGACATTGAGAAGGAATGTGGGTGTAGAATGGGGAAGTCAGGTCTCAGCTTCAGATGTGTTGCGTCTGAGATGCCTCATTGACACCCAGATGGAAATGTCCGGGAAGCAGTGGGTATGTGACTCTGGCAGAGATCTGGGTGGAGAGTTATTTGGGCACTGACGACATATACAGATGGTATCCACTGAAGTGTATAGAGAGATGAGAAAATGTCCATGGCCTAAGCCTTGGGCTCTTCTATCATGATCTCACCAGTGGGAGGTATGGGGGACGGACACAGCAGGAGGTGAGGCTGGGAGAGCAGGTGTCTCCAGATGGATAGTTCACTGCTTCCTGGCTGTGTGCCAGTTCTGCACCCAGGCCTATGATACACTGTCAGGGAGCCAGTGCTGTGCCTGGTGCTCCCGCCCTTCTCTTCCTCCATCCCTGGACGAATTATTAGCACTAGTAAATATTTGCTCTGGCTCATAAATGCATAATGCCTACCACACAAACCTCAACTGCCTGTAATCGAGGCTCACGCACACGCAGAAAACACTGTCTTCATGGAGAATATAAATGGTGCTGTCGCCCAAGGTTGCTGCAGGATACAGGACCACTGTAATGGAAATTGCAGCCTGCATTTACTACCTAAACAACTTGCCTGCCTTTGCCACGGCCACCCTGGAAGGTAGAGGGAATTAGTGGTAAATATTTTACAGTTGGTAATTTGCAGGAGTAAATCACAGTTCCCAGTGCCAGAGAGTGAACGGAAGGAGAGTGAGTTTCTTTTTCTTCCAGGGGTTATTTGTGATGTCATCTCCCTGGTTTCAGCATGCACTTAATTTAGTCCTCAGCATGTTTATGCCTTGGTAGTCTAAGTTATCCTGTGTCTCCTGGGTGGGCTGGCAGGGCAGGGGAGGTGGGAACACAGGTAGATTCCTCTTAGTGCTCTAAGATGGGGCCCATTGGGCACCAATACTCATTACTCAGCTACTTATTCATTCATTTACTAAGCAATTTCTGATTGACTGCTGTTATGCCAGATACTGCCCTGATAAGTCCTGTCATCAGGGAGTTCACAGCCTCTTTGGGAGACCCCTGATAATACCTAAAACTTACTCATATCAACAAATGTTCATTCATATCTACTGAGATCTCACCATATGTCATGCACAGCTCCCTGCACTTCACAAGATTAAATTCACTGAACACTTAACAGCAATTCTCTGGGGTGAAAGTTACTTTTATCGCTATTTTATAACTAAGGAAACTGAGGTATGGGGAAGTTCAATGATTTTTTCAAGGTCACACAGCTGGCAGAATTCCAATAAGGCAGCTCTCTTAAACACTACTCAAAGCCACTCTTGGATACGCAAACAAGCAAGGGGGAAGAGGGTTAATTATTACTAGGCATCTATTTCACATGTTTTGTGGTGTAGATCTGTGGTAGGTGAGTTCCATGACAACAAATCCTTTCAATGATAATTCTGGAAAATAAGCTGTAGGGTTTTACCCATTTTACCAAGGAAAATTAGGCTCTGACAGTGACCCACCCAAGGACACCCAAAGAGCATCCTCCAGGCTGAGATCTGAATCCAGGTCTTCCTAGTCATACCAAGCCCCTTTCATGCCGCAGTGTGACTAGAGCTGATGTAGACTGAGGTCTGTTCAAGAGACTGTGAGGCCCGGAGAGGGAAGAGCTAAGCCCTGAGAAGGTTGGAAGGTGAATAGGGGGCAGCTACTCTAAACTGAAGGCAAAGAACACTTTATATAGTCAAGGACTGTAATGGCAGAAAAGGCAGTGGACCAACACACACGTGCTGACATGAAGTGTCAGCCCAAGTCCTTACACACAAGGCATGTCAAATCATTCTGCACTCAGCAGAGAAGAAAAGATCTGGTAGGCCAGGGCACAGGAAAGGCTAAGAGTGGAGGGCTTGGGGCTAATTCCAATGACATCCTGCCTTCCCTCCTCATCTGTGCCGGGGGATCATTTTCACTTTCTTCCTGCGCACTTTTTTGCTGTGAGTTTCTGAGCAGATCATTGGTCTGGGCCTTTATTCACCTATTGTTAATGCCCCAAAGCAGCCTAAAGGCAGGGGGCTGAGCGGATTAATCCATGTCCCTACTCTACTCAGAGGGTTGGTCTCAGCTCCATGACAAGGAACATGGCCCCTCTGAGTCATATAAACCTCACACTCTCGAGTGCCCTTTAATGTCCAGCTCTTGGCTTTTCCCTCAACTCGTACACATGCTTTTGGTCCATCATTTAGAATATTGGTTTTGGTTTCCAACAAGGCAGCAACAAGAACTTTTTCTGGATAACTGTTATAAAAGGGGAGTAACTGAAAGGCTATATGAGGCAACTCCCAAGGACCAGCTTATGCACAGGCTGGAGGTACAGAAGCTCTGGGGTGCAGGCTGCGGAATCTGATGAACAGGCTTACTGGGGCCCCACCACAGCCATGGGTCAGTCAGAGGCCTCCTTTCTCCTTCATTTTCTCTTTCTTTCCTTACTTATCATTTATTCTTCCTCTTCTTTCTCTTCCTCTTCTTATATTTTTCTGTTTCACTCCACTAACAATTCAAAGTCCTGGTAGAAAACATCTGATTACTCTAGCATCAGGGGTATCCAACCTGCGGCCCACGGGCCTCCTGTGGCCCAGGATGACTATGAATGAGGCCCAACACAAAATCACAAATTTACTTCAAACTTTGTGTTTGTTCATCAGTTTTCATTAGTGTTAGTGTATTTAGTGTGGCCCAAGACAACTCTTCTTCTTCCAGCATGGCCCAGAGATGACAAAATGTTGGACACCTCTGCTCGGGTTCATTATCCAAGTGAGTGGTGGTCCCAAACCATGTGTGGTGAGATAGGGGTCATTCCCTATATGCACCCAGGGGCACTTTTAGCCAGACCCCCAGGTCAGAGGTAACATCTGAACAGGGATACGGAACAAGTGTGACAGCAAGCCATGTGGAGTAGGGTTGAATAAACATCAGGTGCAAAACTCTGGGTGAAAGTGTGTCAGGTGTCCAAGGATCTGGGAAGGAGGGGCAGTGTAAGGAGAAGACAGTATGACTTGGACAGTGGGAGGAGACGAGAGCAGGAGAGGAATGGGGGCCAGACAGTTCAGAGCCTCAGGCCACTCTAAAGCCTTGGGTTTTATCTTGAGTGAGATGGGAGCCATGAGATGGTTTTAAGGAGGGAAAGGACCTGACTGGACCTATACACTTGAGATCAATCTGGCTGCTCTGTGGAGAATAGGCTCTAGGAGGTAAGCATGGAAGCAAGAAGGCCAATTAGGAGGCTACTGAAATCATCAGTGGGAGGTGATGTTGACTTGGACAAAGGTAACGGTAAAGGAGGTATGATGAGATGTAGTATCTCCAACAGCATTTGCTTGTAGTTTGGATTCGAGGCATGACAGAAGGACAAATACCAACGATGGTTCCAAGGTCCCTGCCCTAAGTAATAGGAAGGAGAAAGCCAATGCTTTCTGAGAACAGGGAGCCTCACAGAGGTGCAGCATTTGGAAGACTTTAATTCTGCACATTTAATTTTTCGGTGCTTTCTAGATATCCAAGTGTCAATCTTGAGGAGGCAGCTGGGCTTCTGAATCGAGAGTTAAGAAGTCTGGATTGAGAGCTGTAAATGGGAAATCAGCATAGAGGAGGTATTTAAAGCCTTGATACTGGCAGAGCTCATAAAGAGCATGGGTGAAAATAGACAAATAGAGAAAAATGCTTGAGAACTGAGTCCTGGACTCTCTGTGAGCCTCAACCACAGAGCTTTCCACAAAAGGATCTGCTGGTCTTTCAACAAGTAGAACAAGCATAGAGTGATTTTTGTTTGTTTGTTTGTGTTTTGTTTTGTTTTGTTTTTGTCACTTACTTGAGTCAGAAGAATAAGTCTAATGTGACTTCAGTTCACTGGCCTATTACCCTTTGTCCACCATATCCACCTCAAACAGCAGGTGGGGCCTGCACAAGCCTCCAGCATCATGCCAGGGACACCGCTGTGCAGACTGGGGTGGATGGGTAATGTGCTGGGTTCCAAGCTGCCCTTAGGACCATCTGATCCCTGACATACTTCGATAGGGTAACTTTGATAGGGTGCCTGGGTAGTGGCACCAGAGGAAGGGACACTTTCAAACAAGATGATACTAGGGTTGACAAATGACTTAACTGAAGCTAAACCGACTCCTGTTCATGAGCAACCCACCTAATAGTTGTGACACTTTCTTTGAAGGTTCTAAATCCAGTCCAATGTACCATTGTTCTTTTTTTTTAACCACCCCTCATGGCATTTAAAAATGTAAGTAATATATTCAAAAGCATTCAAATTTAATTTTCTATTTCTTGTGTGTACGTGTGTATGTGTGTGTGTTTATCCAACTTACATATTTTAGGAAAGATGGGTTTTCTCTGGATGGGTGTGGGTGTTACCTAATGTTTTATCTGCTTTCAAACATTTTCAAAAACTACTGAAAAGTAGTATCTAGTGACACTGATAAAAATCTATTTTTTGAATTCTCACCCAAGGATGTATTTATTGACTTTAGAGAGAAAGGGAGGGAGAGAGAGAGATTTCAGTTGCTTTCTCCGTATGCACTCCGAGTGGGGAACTGAATCTGAGACCTAAGTATGTGCCCTGACTGGGAATCAAACCCTCAACCTTTTGAGGTATGGAGCAGATACACCAATCAGCTGAGCCACCCAGCCAGGGCAAAATCCATTCTTTAAAATTTTGTTTCCAAGGATAAAAAGACTAGGAGCACAAATAGATGGAAAATACTCAAGGGTATTGAATTTTAAATGATATCATTAAGTGAATTTATTATTGGGCAAAATGGTGTTAGATTAATTAATCTGGGAAGGTTTTGATTAACCATGTACCAAAAGTCTCATTCATGGAGATAAAATAAAGCAACCAGACAGATTCATTAATGAAAATGTACTTACAGAGAAGATACCTGGGGATGGAGAAGGGGCTTGGTCGCTAACCAAGATGGCCAGAGTAACTTCTACCCATCCTATGAGAAATATGGGGAGCTTAGTCCACACACATTGACAGCCATCCGCAGTTTTATTGACTATTTTAGGAGCTCCAGAGTCAGATCTTTTTCTCTCTCTTGAAGAATTGTGATTTCCTGAAAAGGACTGAATTGTAATCACATGGACCTGAGTTCAAATGTAGACCCTACAATTTATTTGCTATAACAGTGGTGTACTCTTTTATAATTTATGCCTTGGGCCTCTGTTTCCTTATTGATAATGATAATAATAATGCTCATTGTTGTGAGGATTAAATAAGGCAAGTATATAAAAACACCCAACTCTGGATAGCAGAGTTAGGCTAGCTCCTCTCCAAAAGCCCTTTTCTCCTTCTGGGCAGGCAAGTAGACCACATTATCCAGCTTCTATTGCAGCTGGACGTGGTCATCTGACTGAATTCTAGCTAATAGAATATGAGCTGAAGTGATGCATTCACTCCAGTTCTGCCCCATAAAAATTTCCCAGTAAGGAGTTTCCATGTTCTTTCCTCTTCTGCATGGGAGATGTTTATACCCAAAGCAGTCTCGGAAGCTGACTGTTTAAAACGTCAGTAACTCCATCAGCCTGGGCTCCTGAATTACTGTGTGGAGCAAATCTTTCCCCCCCTTGCCCAATAACCCATAGCCCTCATCACTATTTATGTGAGTAAAAAATAAACTCTTACTGTGTTAGCCTGCTGCAACTGATACAGACAGGATCTGATGCATAGTAAGTGCTAAATAAATGTTTACTTTCACCCTTATCCCAAAGAACATGAGTAAATGAGCTACGACCCAGAGACAGTAAATCACCTACCATTATACACGAGAGATGGCAGGTAGACGTAATGCATGGCGATTGTGGGCTGGAGGTAGAATGTATTTGTTTTGTACGTACCAGATCTTGAATGGGATAACAAGCCTCATGCAGCCCAAGGGACAGCTGTTTCAAGGAGTGGTATTTTACTCTGCTTGATTTGTTACCATGTGAGAAAGTGGATAGGAAGAAAACAGTGACAACAGGGGAGAAAGACAGAAAAAGAAATGGTGGCAGCACTGGCAAGAAGCTCAGAGGCTTTTCCCTGCAGCAACATGGGGAGCTCACCTTTGGGAGCCTGGGGGATTAATGACTAATGCCCCAGCAGGAAGATACCAGAACAAGGGAACCGGGGTGATGCCAAATGCCTTGGTGGTCTTCCTGATAAGGAAGATCCTTGTGACTGAACCTGACAAAGACTGGATTTTTGCATGTTAGGCTTTCCAGTGCTATGAGCCAGTCTTAGAATTGTTATATTGACCCACCCACCCTCAACTGAACAATTTCTGTGTCTATAAATCAAGAGTGCTTGCAGGTGGGATATGCTTTTGTTATCACATAATTTTTTCATATCCTTGGAAGAAGGTAACCAGTACCGAAAGAAATATAATACATTCAGAGAATAAAGCCTTACTGTTGGGGTCACATGAAAACCTCATGTCTGTTAAGAGAATACAGCCCTGAAACAGATTTGAAGGGAGACAAAGAGGATATTACAGAAGGGAAAAATGGGAGGAGATCATAACAAGAATATAAGCTTTGTTATTTGGCTATGAAAAAAAAAGAAAAAAATCGTTGAGATCACAAAGCAAAAAGTGTCTATCTATTCTTCCATCCACCCACTCATCACCCATCCCTCCGCCCACCCATCCATGCATCCAACCATGTGTCCATCCATCATCCATCTTTCCTTCTTTCCTTCCTTCTTCCTTCCATTCATCCATCCATCCATCCATCCATCCATCCATCCATCCATCGATCTAGTTATAGGATCTTCTGTACCTAGATCTATGCATATAAATGCAAAAAGTACCAGGAAATTTCATTCAGAAATCCTATGGGAAAAAAAGGAGAGGGATATGCTGATTATTAAATATGCAACCAACTTAACATTTCGTTTCATTCATTTTAAGTTCATTCACTTCTCCTGCAAGTGTTTAATGAGCACTCCTGGGTCCTGGGCATTGGGATGATGGATCGGTTCTGTGTCTTCATGGAACCTACACTCCAGTGATGACAGGGGTTGTGGTGGTAGAGGCCATATACACATGTCAACATATTTTTTTTAAAAAAGAGGAGTAATGAGTTATAACAAGGCAGGAGGTCAGGAAACCTGCCTGCTGAGATGATAGACATTTAAGCTGAGATCTAAACGAAGGGAAAGCAAACCGCAACAAAAGCCATAGGTAATAGTGTTCCAGGTAGAGGGAGTAGCATGTATTTAGACCCTGAACCAAAGAAATAAAAAGTAGCCAACTGGCTACCGCATAACTGGTAAGGGAGAGGGTTTTGACAGGAGGCTGGAAAGGAGGGCCAGGCCTCCTTTGTAGGGACAGGAGTTTGGGTTTCATTAGAAAGCCCTTTAAGTAAAGGGGTGTCTCAAAGTGGGTCAATTTTGAAGAGTCCACCCAACGTCCTGTGGGGGGAATGGACTGGAGATGCAGGGATGAGAATGGAAGCAAGGTGACTATTAAATTTAAGGAGAAAGGTGGCAACTTGGGCTGGGGGGTGGTGGAGGAGATAGTGAGCGGTGAGGGGTGAGGGAATTGGAGACTGTTAGTGGAATAAACACCGTCTGCTGACAGCCTGGACGTGAGCAGTGAGGGGCATGGGGTGACATCAAGGATGACTCCCAGGATCCAGACATTGGTAACTGGGCAGATGATGATGCCACGCACAGAACTGGAATATTGCCAGGCTCAGGCCCTCGTCTTCTGCCTTTCTCCCTGACTGAGGTAGGGGGCTGCCATTGCCCCATCTGCACAATGGGGAGGATGACAGCTTCCTTAACTACCGCATAAGACTATTAAGACTATTAAGAGGATGGCTGGAGATAACGTGATACTGATGAAAACACTAATGAAGGAGTTATGAGAAGAACAAGTCTCTCTGTGATGCCAGGTGGCAGTGTGAGTAAATTTCTTCTAGGCCTATACTAATGATTCCACCTTGGTTGGGGAGATTGACAAGGCATGAAAAGAATGCAATGGGACTAATTTTCATAAATCAGAGTAAAAAAGTTTTCTCATTATTGTATCATTGCGCCACGCGTTGAGAGCAGGTGTAAGGGAGGGTGCAAATGAATGACTCACATGTACCCCTAATGAGCCCTGTGGCAGTCCTGAAAATCTAGGGCAACTATGTAAGTCATCTTCAGAAGCGCTGGGGACCTGAGAAGGCTCCTGCTCAGGGGCATGGATTTAGAGCGTCTGAGAGGGCCCCTTAGTGTTCGTGGCTGAAGGTACGCAAACTCGTTCCAAATACGCTACCACTCTGACCTTGAAGCAAGTGCCCAACCTTTAATAATCATGCATTTTCATACATAACATGGGAATAATAATGCCTTCCAGGCACCGTTTCTGTGAGAATGGGATGGTAGAACAGGCAGAAGCGTTTCCCCCAGATATCCACCGGCTCCTGCACTGTCTCCTTCTCAGGAAGCCCCTTCTCCCTCCTACTGAAATAGGAAAACGCCTATGCCCTTCACTTACCTCTCCTCCTAACTTTATCGCTGTCTGCCTCCCCTATTAGAACGTAAGCTCCACTAAGGCAAGGATTTTTTTTCTGTCCTCCTCACTTCTCTCTTCCCAGTACCTGGCTCATAACTGACCTCAATGAACATTTGATAAATGGATAAATAGATGAATGTGAATAAACTTCTCAAGGTATCTGCAGATGACAGATGTGGAGCCCATGTTGGCTTTCCTTTCTTTTACTCCCCCGCTGACTGTTAGAGCAATGTTTGCTCCATTTCATCCCAGGTACGTCCTTAATCTCATGGCTTGAGTGCAACAGTGGAGTCGACTGCCTGCCTTGAAATCCTCTGAGTCATACCAGATGTGTGACTTGGGACAAGTTATTTAACCACTCTGTATCAACACTCTCCCTTTGTCCTCTACCCGGCAGTCAGTCGCTCCATTTGTCCATCTGTATTGCTGTCCATCATTGTGCACACATCCAAGCTTCCATATGTCTATCCTGACCATTCATCTATTTGTCTCTTCATTCAATAAACATTAACTGAGTATCTGCTATGTGCTAAATTCCATGTCATATCCTAGAGGCCCCAAGGTACATTACGTGCTTAATTTTATGTGTCAACATGACTAGGCAATGGGGTGTGTAGGTATGTGGGTAAACACTGTTTCTGGGTGTGTCTATGAGGGTTTTTCTGGATGAGATGAAATTTCAATTGCTAGACTGATTAAAACTGATTGCCCTATCCTATGTATGAGTCTTCCAACTCACCAAAGGCCTGAATAGAACAGAAAGGCTGAATGAGAAAGGACTCTGTCTTTGCCTGACTATCTCCAAGGTGGGATATTGATCTTCTTCTGCTTTTGGATTTCAGCTCACCATTTGTTCTTCTGGTTCTCAGACCTCTGGAATCAGAGTGGAACTTACATCACCAGCTCTTTGAGGTCTCCAGTTGGCTCACTATAGATCTCGGGGCTTCTCAGCCCTTATAATGACATAAGACAATTCCTTTTATAATAAACATTTCTCTACCCCCCTCCCTCTCTTTCTTTCTCTCTCCTGTAATCTCAAAAGATAGACAGACAGATAAACAGATAGACAGACAGACATATAATGTCCTATTGATTCTTTTTTTCCAGAATACCCAGACTCATACAATAAGACAGTGTATCCATTGCTGGATCTAGAGCCAGGACCTGGAGCCGCTACCTGGCCAGGTCTCATGAGTCTTCAGATATGATGACTGGACATTGCTTCGCTGCGGTAGGTCTCTTAGTGACATTCTCATGATTCCTGGTTGATCAAATTCACATTGCCTCTTAATGTAAGGCAAACAGAGCTGGGATTGTCTTGTGAAGAAACTTGCTATGGCCAATTTTCTGCCATGTTTTTCCTGCTGAGGAAAGTGAGGCCATGGATGGGGGTGGAGATGTGACACAGGCAGACCCTTGAATAACACCTCAGGAAGATGGCTCCAGAAGTCCCAGAATATTATCTCCTGTGCCCTCCCTCTCTGGCTCTTTGAGAGGACCCAAGTTGCCCACATAATGGTGCTCAGAGAATGTAAATAACTGCCAAGGACCTCAGCTCAGTATTTGCAGTTTTCATCCTAAACCTCTTATCTCCTGCTGCTCTGTCACTTCTGATTCTATAATGTGATGCCCCATTAGAATTGGAGTCCTGTGAGCACAGGGGTTTTCATCTCTTTGTTTGTGGCTATGTCCCCACACCTAGAGCAGTCCTTACTACGTGGTAGGTGCTCAATAACTGTTTCTTTAAAAAAAAAAGCATTCTTAAAATTTTTACCTCCTGGATCCCACTTATATTTGGAGTCCCTTGTTTGAATTCTCTCTGGGTGATGTTCTTGTCACTCGGTGGACACTTAAGAAATCCCAATTTCTTCTCCTCTTCCTCTGTACATGTTTGTGATTTTGCATGGTTAGCGTCTAAGATTCCTGGCCTTTGAAATGGAGACCCAAATGTTCAATCACTAACTTCATTTTTGGTGTCTTTCTAGGATATAAAATTGAATATCTTCTCTCTGAATTTATCTCTGTGGCTCAGTAGCAGCACCCTACCTCAGTCTGCTCTTTGCACAGGGTTCCCAGCAACAGAGGTGGAAGGGTGACTGGGCATCAAGGTATATCTGATACCCCAGGACATGAAAGATGGGCCACAATGACAAATACCATGTTGGAAAGGCAGGAGGCAGCGGCAAAGTTCCTCTCTGCTACTAGAAAAAACAGTGTGTATGGGAATTTGATCAGACGAGATCTGTATCCAATAAGCATTCACTGAATATCTATTGCATGCCAGATCCTACTATAGATACTTTCAATCTACGTGTTGATTAATTCATCCAACAATACACCTGATAATATATGTTAAAGTTACAGAGGCTTAATATTGCCACAGATCAAGGTAACCATTACAAGGAAGGAAAAATTCCTGCTAACTCCCTATTGATTTCTCTTCTTTATCGGGGATTGGTCAATTATCTCAAAAACAGAATGGTTAAGATATCCAGACATCATTATATAAACATTTCTTTTGCTTCTTTCTTTAGTTGGGCTTAATGGTTCCCAAATTTTAGTGTGCCTACGCAGACCGTGACAAGGTTGTAGAAGGAAAGCCTCATGCACAGTGCTTCATGCATAACTTAGGGGCTTCTCGAGGGTAACTCTGACCCCACATGCTGAGTGAGCTTTCTGTGCGGACCTCGGACCTAGCCTAGTAACCGAAACTCTGCTCTGTGACCACATCTTCCCACCGTGGACACCTCACCAGTTGTGTTCCTGATGCATTCTCAGGGCCGTGGGGGCAGGAAGGGTGCAAGGAGGTAGAGGGTTTTCAACTCTCCTGGCATCATGCCACCCCTCCCTATAACTCAGTTTTATTGATTTTTCTTCATTATTATTTGGAGGCTCACCATCTCCAAATTAAAAATGCTTATGGCTATATATGCTTGCATGCCCTTTGGACGGTGGTACAAATCTACATGCCCGTGCCCTCTGGCTCTCCGTGAGGCGGGCTGCCATGTGGCTGTGGAGGATTCCCCGGTCGCCTTTATGAATCTAGTTGCTTTTATGAGTTCTGCTCTTCAGGTCTCATCAATTCTTGAGGATGATCCTATTCCTGGGGGAAATCAGTTTCACTCTTTCCGCGTTCCTCTGCAGAATGAAAGGAATGGACAGTTCTGTGGGAAGGGCCCTGACTGCTTTGTATACAATCACCTCCAAAGTCTGTCAGCTCATGTACCTTGGGGAACCCTGGCCAATATGGACATAGCTCAAGGATGAATCGCTTCTCAAGGGTGGACGAGAGGAGCATAAACATCTAAATGCTGAGAGGTTTCAACTCTTCCTTTCAAGAAGAGCAACGCTGGCTTCTTCATTGCAAATGGGTCCCATCCATCCTGCTCATTCCAGCTGTGCAATCTTGTTGGGACAGTTTCTCAACTAATCTGAGTTCTGGATTAATTTTTTATAAAATTGCCTATAGTAGAGTAGTAAAAATTAGGCCAAAAGTTAAAAAAGAGACTGACATTTATTAAGCACCTACAAAGTGCTTGATGTTATATGTGTGTGTGTGTTTAAAATTATAAAATTTTATTAACAATGTTATAAAGTAATATTAGTAATAATAATAATGAGAATGAAAATGTATTGTTTACTATATGTCACCTGCTTTCTAAGAATTTCCTCATAGGGTTCACAGGACCCTATGAGGTAAGTGAGGTGTTATTTGTCTACAGGAGAAGATTGAAACACAGAGAGGTTAAGTGACTTGCCAAAAGTTGCACAGTTCAAAATTTAGGGAGCCAGGACCCACACTGACAATTCACTGGCTCAAAAACCTATGTGTGCTGTGCTATCTCACAGTATCATTATTCCAATCCTGTGAATGTGGAGATGAAAGCTAAGAGAGACAAAACAACTGGCCTCAGTGACACAGCTTGTAAATGAGAGATCCAGAGGCTGCCTGCTCCTGAAGCCCCTTGCCTCTGGGATTAAGTACAACCACGCATGTCAAGGCCAGTAGACTGATTCCTGGCATAAAGGAAGCACTCCGCACATGTAAAAAATCTTTTCTTCTTTCCTTCAGGTGTCTTTGTCTTTTTATCTGCTTTCAGACTCTCTCTGCTGTGACACTTTTCATGTGGTCCCTCCGTACATTTACCCTAACCTCTCTGGCTCCTGTATCCAACCCTCCCCCTCCAGCAGGCCTGACAGTGGACTTCAAGATCAGGCTGGACACACCCTCTACCAGGACTGTCACATTGCACATGTGTGCCCTTAGCTGCCTCAGGCTGGGAGCTGCCCTTCCACCTCCAGCTGAAAGAAGTCAATCTCTACCACCTGGAGACATGGGTCATCCCATTCTGATTTCTAAGGGTTCTTAGGGTTCTTCCTCATCTGCATCTTTGGCAGGGGTTGAGGGGCTCTGGCTATAGCCTTCTAGGAGAACCAGGTGACACCTGCTCAGAAAAACTCCCACTGCTAGCCACATATGTAAATACACACACACGCACACACACACACACACATGCAATCAAAATATACCCTGCAAATTCTTCAAAATCCGTCCCCCACTTTCCTCTGGTATACTACAGATAGACAAATAGCAGAAGCTTAATTGCCTCTGAATGAAAGGCTGCCCAGGGAACGTGTCTCTATTGCTTTGCTATCTGCCTGTAGACTTGCTCCAGAATCCCTGCATGGGCTTCACGTCTGATGCAGATCAGATACTGAGACATGTCTACAGCTGGTCACAGGAGCAAGTTGGCAGGTCAAGGCAACCATGGTATGGCTACGATGAACCTGTTCATTCTTAGGGGAGGGGCAGCCTCGTGGACGCTCCCTTCTAAAGGTGCTGGGCCCTTGGACCCAGGTTCCTCAGTAGTGGAACGCATGGGCAGCCTCTCTCTGGGCAATAGTATCACCCGAGAGACTTGGTAACAAGGGGAAGTGTCATAACGACATTGAGGATCCAACATTATGGGTCATAAACCATCCCACTCTGATACATAAAGCCTCCCCATCTAGCCGTAGAGTTATGCCTTGCTGTCCTCTGTCAGGTTGTGGTTCTTCCCTGATTTTAAGCAGTGGAGGTAAAATCTAGCCCTGGCTGGTGTGGCTCAGTTGGTTGGAGCGTCATCTCATAAACTGAAATGTCGAGGGTTCGATTCCCAGTCAGAGTTCATACCTATGTTGTGGGTTCAGTCCCTAGTCGGGGTGCATATAATAGGCAACCAGTCAATACTTCCCTCTTACATCAATGTTTCTCTCCCTCTTTCTATCCCTCCCTTCCCCTCTCTATAACATTTTTTAAAATGCATTAAAAAAGTAAAATCCAATAATTAAATAAATATTAAGCTATAATAGTTACAAGTGCTACAGAGCTGAAGCTCAGTGAACTGCAGAAGCCTACAGTTTAGGGCTGTAAGCTGGCCAAGGGGACAGGAATGGCTTCCATGAAGAGCCATAGTTGGGCTGAAATCAGAGTATGTCAACTAGAGGAGGAGGAGGAGCATGCATCCCAGATTGTGTGTCAGGGCACCGGGAGCAGGGCAGGGGTGAATGGTTAGACAGGGCCAGTGCGGCTGCAGCAAAGAGAGGACTGTGGGGGCTCAGGCTGAACCTTCCAGACCTCAGAAGAGACCACACTCATGAAGGACTCTATCCTTATCTGTAGGGAAATGGGAAAGCACTGCAGGGTTTTAAGCAATGGGGGAGGCAAGTGGCATAATCAAACCTGTTTTATGCTTTCATCACTCTGGCTAATATGGGGAGAATGTTTTGGGCAGGGGCCGGGCCCAGAGTGGGGCGGATTAAAGTGGGGGTGGCCGAGGTCAAAGTTATTGTAATAATCCAAGCAAGAGACATCATCAGCGTGGTCTGGGGTGGTGGAGAGGGTGAGAAGTACAGAGTTTTGGGAGTTATTTAAAGGTTAAGTCAGAGAGCCTGCCTATGGCTTTGATGTTAAGGGAGTACAACAGGGAGCCAGAGTATTAGGGTAGGTCCTGGGTTTGGAGTTGGCTCAGCAGAAAGATGGGCATACGTGTTTCTGTTAGGAGCCTTGGTTTGGTTGAATCCATTCCCAGTACCAGTTGTCCCTCAATGGGGAAGAAAAGCACCTGGGGAGCAAATGGGCCACTATTTACTCTCCAGAGCAGCCTGGGGCTTGCTCTAACCAAGCCAAGGTGATTGTAAGAAAATACATTTGAGCAGCTCGGATGTGCCCACGGTGTGGCCAGCAATGTGCTTGCCACTTACTTTAATGGTCAAATGACCATATAAACTGAAGTCCCATCGGGAGCTTGTGAAGGAGATGCTGGCACCTTCTTAATCACTATGGCTCTTCCAGATGCCACAGAATAGGTGTGGAAACTGGACCTCAGAGTGTTCAGAGAACAATCAATCAGTATGGTCCATACCGACGGCCTGAGGCAGCTGGGAGAAAGAAACTGCCTGCTTGACAGTGACATGGAAGGTGGAGGGGAAGGAGTAGTACTTACTGAGTATCTGGGCCAACAGGTGTAGGTGCTTGAGACCCAACTAAATCACGTCAGGTTATCAGAAAACACAGAGAAAAAACCTAAATCCACACTTATGAGAGGCACAACTATAGATTAGTGGGTGGAGGGAGAAGTAAAGAAGTTGATATTTATGACAGGTCAAAGGGCTTTTTGCACTCCATTCATTCAGCAAGGATTTTTTGTGCACTTACTAAGTGCCAGGATTGTTCTCAGCATCTGTAAACAGACTCACTCCCTACCCTCATGGTACAGACATTCTAGGGAGCGTGCCTGACAAAAGAAATAAGCAAATATGTGGTACGCCGTCATGTGGTTATAAGAACTATAAAGAAAAATAAAAGCGAGGAGAGTGCTCCCATAAATAGAGCTACGGGGAGGCAACCTTTGAGCAGACGCCTTGCATGATGTGAGGGAGCAGGGGTTGAGATTAACTGAGGTGATGAGCATTCCAGGCACGTCCCAGACAAATTCTATTTAATACTCACAACCAACAGGTTCTTAACCCACTTTTCAGGTGAGAACACTGAGCAACAGAGATGAGTTGATATGTCTGTTGTAAGGCTTATGGCTGGCAAAGCTGAGGTTTGAACTTGGGCCAGCCTGACTTTATTTTATTATTTATTTATTTTTTTAAAAAGCTTAGTAATTTAAGATTTACTTTTCTAAAAGTTGACAAAAATAAAATGTTATGCTTGTATTTTGAACATTATAATATAAATATAACACACAAGATCCAATGTTAAACACTGGATCTTGAGATCCAGTCTTAAACACTATAACACATCTCCCATGCCCAACTTGGACTTAAGATATTGAGTATTTTAATTTTGTGGTAAGGAACTTTTAAAGTTTTGTCAATGCTTAAAGTATATGCTATTATTCCTCATCAAAACCTTCATGAAATCTAAATTACTGGTATTAAAAGCAAATTTTTAAAATATTCTAAAACATGCCAGTTTGGATTAGTGGTCAGCTTTTTAGGGAATAAGTACCCAAGAATATGTTTCAACACATTTAGTTAGATAAGTTTGTTTCCAGTTAAAACAGAAACACCTTTTTCTGATATTGAAAAAAATTGGACTGGCCTGACTTTAAATCAGCTATTCTTCCAAGTACACTGAACTACATGTCTGCTGTTAAATTTTATTTAGGTTGCCACCAGTCTATTCAGGGGTTCAGACAAGGCTTGCTTAAAGACCCAGGTCTCAACTGAGGGGAAAAACAGAGGAAACTGGAAGCAGACAAGACATCGGCCACCGAGGAGAGGAGGATGGGTCCCTTCCTATTGCCCAGCTTATTCACACATAGGAGATCTACTTCCTCCCACTTCAAAGTGTACCCACCTCCTGAAGTTAGGAGGAGCGCTGAGGAGATCACAGCTGTGCACTGTGCCCCACTCAAGATGCTATCACAATGACCGGTGATCTCCGGTTTATCCTCCGAGGCCCGTGCCAACTATCACTGCCTTATTGCTATTTTCTGGGTCCCTCCATGCAGAATTAATCTCTCCTCTCCTTGTTTTACAAATCGCTATTCAAGTATTTATTTGTCCTAGAATGGATCCATAAAGTGTGCTTTTTGGAAGATGAGAGTAAGGATTTTTATGCGGCTGTAGAGGCCTCTGTAACACCCTGTAGAATTTTAATAAATGTTATTATGGGTAATATATGATACATAATCTAAGGTGCCCTAAGGACCCTTTAGGATATGGTATGCATGAACTTCTGGAAAAAGCAGGGTCTGGGACATGAGCTAAAAGCTCTCTAAGCCACCATTACAGGACTTAGTGAAAAAGAGTCTGTCCCTGTGGCAGAAAAGCAAGATCCAAAAAGTAAAGCTGTACTGTTAAATGTCCAAACTGTGTCTTCCAAGGTTTTAACTGGAAGAACCTCTACAAAACTATTAATGACAGCACCCAGGAATTCTACTGTTCTTCTACTCTACTTAAGCAGCGAATTTATTGGTTAAGGGCCCCGGTGGTAGACAAAGGTCCACCTAGACTCAAGTCCTAAGTGTGCTCCTAGGAGCTGATACCTTGGGCAAATTCCATAACCTCTTTTAACCTTAATTTTCTAATGTATAAATGAGGTCTGATACATGCATTTTCCTTTCATGAGGACTGACTGAGATCATTCACATACCAGCACTTGTGGTTACAATAACATTCAAAAAATGGCAGGATACTATTACTCTTTCAGTCAAACATGTAGGCCTCATAAGGCAGTGCTGTTCCTGTACTGTTCACCGATAACCTGTGACGCCACTCCATCTTTGCATCCCCACACAAGGCCCAGGGCCAGTATGCCCTGGACATACAAATAGTTGTTGAATGAATAAATGCATTAACTCACTTCCACATGTGCTAGTTTACTTAGTCTCCACACAATCCTGTCATGTAGGTATGACTGATAGGGTTCCTGTGTTGCAGATGAGATAGCTGAGGATTCTAGAAAGGGGTGGGTGAACCTGTCCCAAGTTACAGAGCTACTAAGGAAGAGTCAGGACTTTGAGTTAGGTTTTTTTTGGATCTAAGCCCCACCATCATTTCACTTTATTGAACTCTCTACAGAAAGTCTGTAAAACGTTGGATGAGCGAGAAGCCCGCAGAAACATGACTTCCCATCAAAGAGTCGTATCTGGAAGGCCATGTGCTGAGTCCCACTGGGTGAGCCACCACATGAATGACAGCAGTGTTCAGAAGCAAGGGCTGCAGAAAGCATGACAAAGCCATTAGCAACCAGGGGCTTGAGGGACTTGTATAGAACAAAGGAAACTGTAACAAACTCCAACCCTTTGGTTGGCAGACTCAGGGTCTTAGGAGACAAAGGTGATCATGGAAACACGATCACAGCTTAGACGGGGGAGCACTTAAAACTTCAATCCCTACAATCTTATAGGAAAAAATAATGAGAGATTAGCTGGGGTGTAAGCTTTGAGACTTAACTTCGGAAGGAAAAAGGAGCCAGGGAAAGTAAGTTCCAGTAGAGAGGCTATTTCTGAAGAGCCCTGGTGACTTCAGGAACACAAATTTTGTGAAGTCTCCATAGAAAGCCTGTGACTGAAGGCACTGAAATATCACGGAGGGATTAAACAAATTAAGTCTGTTTGGCTTGGATAATCAGGGCCTGAGGGGAGAATAATAACCATTTACAGGCTTCTAAAGGAGGGAGATGCTGAGAATGGATGGGCATGACAGAAGCCCATGGGGATCTGCCAGGGAGAAAGGAATTAAGCTAAGCTGAGGGACATTAGATCAGGGCAAAGTCCAAATCTGGCAGGGAACCCACCTCACCAGGAGCTACTGGCCCTTGTTCTTTGGAAACATCAAGGTGAGAGAGAAATGTTGGTTAGTTGCCTCTTGTATGTGCCCCAACCAACTGGGGATGGAGCCTAAAACCTAGGCATGTGCCCTGACTGGGAATTGAACCAGTGACCTTCACTTTGTGGGTCAACGTCCAGCCAGCTGAGCCACACTGGTCAGGGCCTTCTGGCCCTCTTTATGCTCAACATTCTATGTCCATTCCTGTCACAGGACCTTTGCACTTGCCATTGTTATTAATTATGTAATTCTCTCCCCCAATCCCCCACCAAGCTGCTTCCAGCTCATTTCACATGTTATCTCGCTCAAAGAGGCTGTCCCGACTTCACAGTCCTAATAAAGTAGTCCTGTAACCTCCCTTGCCAGTCATCAAATTATTCTGTTTTTTTCTTATTCAGGGCACTTGTCACAGGTGAAATTATTGCCTTGATTAACACTTGACCGGCTTTTTTTTTTTTATCTTCCCTGCACTAGAGTGTAAACACTTGTCAGTCTATATCAGAGATCAGTCAAGTGCTGTCCGCAGGTCAATCTGGCCCATCAGCTGCTCTTATAAATAGTTTTATTGGAACATGGCAACATCCATGCACTTAGATATCATTTATAGCCACTTTTACTTAACAAAAACAGAGCTGAACCACGTGATGGAGATCTTGTGGTTTGCAAAGTTTGAAATATTTACTACCTGGACCTTCATAGAAAAAGGTTACTGACCCTGTTTCTATATAGCTCTGAGTACTAAAGTGCTTGAGATGTACAACTCCTGGTCCAAATAATGCCCCTTTTCATTACAAAATCTTTATTATAAAATCATAAGCATCTAATTCTGTTACATAACAATATCACATTCAAGTACATCGTATGATATTTTAGGTGAAATGTTCAAATTAAAACTATAAATTATTATACCTATATTATTACCCTACAAATCACATTCAAGCAGGCGTTACTTCTCCTGGACCCTGTATTTGATAGAATTAATAAACAGAATGAAATAAATGTTTGAAAGGAAAAAAGAGATCAACAATGCTGAGGCTAACTGAAATTGCTACCAAAATAGTCAAATTAATATAGTTCACTCAATTTGATACATTTTTCCCAAATGCCCACTGTGGTGCTACACACTATGCCTGGAGCTGAAGGAGAAATGGTAGAAATCGTGGCCACTGTTCCAGTGTTGGAGACTTGAAGAGGTGGAGCAGGAGAGAGACTAACAAATACATTGCTGTAAGTCTATGTGCTGCACAGGTATGCAGATTGTGCTGTCAGAGGGGAGGCAAGCAGACATGTCGACAAGGGAACAGGAGATGAGGAAGCATTTATTGAATCTATGATATTTCTTCTTGTCCTTGAATATCACTAATCCCGGCCTTCCATTTATTGGGCATTTTCATGGTGCCAGTCACTGTAGTAAAGCTTGTCACAGTCACTCTTTACAATTAACCCCTGTGGGGGATGCTTGCTTATATTAGGATAGGTTCGGTTATGCGTTAGCAACAACCAGTCCCCATATCTCAGTGTCTTAAAACAATCAAAATTTATTTTATTGTCCATATAACATATAATGGAGTGGGCAAAAAAATGAGGTGAAGGGGTGGGTTGCTCCATGAAGTTGGCACGCAAGACCCCAGGGTGAGAGACACTCCGCCTTCTAATGAAACCACTATTTTATAGTAACATGAAGCTCAGGGTTGCTGCTGTAGGGACAGAGAAGAGAGAGTCAGGGAAAGCTCTCAGCACCTTCTGTGCAGCCGTGGCATGTGCCATTTTTCATTGGTCCAAACGAGTCACACGGCCATACCTATCTCAAGGAGACTTGCCGTATGCCAGAAGAAGAAGTAAGACATAACAGCTGAGCATTACCGATGTCTGCCGTAGGTTACTTAGAAATGATGGAACCACAATACAGGGAGCTTAGGTAACTTGCCCAAGTTCACACCATTAGGAAGATCGGAGTCTGGACTCAAAGCCTACCTCCATTCCCTTGCCGAAATGGTTAAAATGGCCCTAAAGGTTGGCCAAGGGCTTCTCAGAGGGAGAAGAGAGGAGTGAAGGCACTTCTATGTAAATGGTTAGAGAAACAGAGGGTAAGGATGGGAGCCATTAAGGATTGATGGAAGACTGTGTAGTCGCCGCTGCAGCCCGGACCAGATGAACAGCTGTGGTCATGTCAAGGTTTAGAGAATTTTAAGAGACCATAAAGGTGGTTGACAGAATAAGATTGCTAGAACACATTTCCATAAAGGCTACACTGTAAAAACCCTATGAAATACCAATTCAGTCTGTTTCCACCTCCCTCCGCTTCAAAGGATACATCCTCTGAGTTAAGTGTTGTCTGACTTCACCAGCACTTCCAAAGCGACGTGGTGCTTGTGGTGTATGATAGTTCCTACAGCAGTACATTCCTCTGATTTCTGCTCCTCGATGGGTCTTCCTGGTCCTTAAGGACTCTGCTTAGACATCACCTTTCATCTAAGCTCAGCAGAGCTGCGTCCCCCAGAGTAGACCTCCCAGGACCTTATCAATAGACCTACTGCATGGTATTTGAAATGCCTTATAAATTTCTCAAGGGCCCAGCCTGGTACGTGCCCATCCCTGATTCCTCAGCACCTAACAGAGTGCCTGGCACCTTTGAGGTTCTCAATAAATGCCTATTGAATGAATAACTGTTTGGGAAAATTCCTGTAGCCCAGTGCTTCTCAAACTTTGCTGTGTATATTTATTGTCTAGGGATATTTTAAAATCAGATTTTGGTTTAGCAAGGCTGGACTGGTGCCCGAGGTGGTACATTTCCAATGAGCTCGTAGTTGACGCTAATTGATGCTGGTCTCGGAACACACGTTGCTCAGTAAGGAGGCTACAGCTCATGCTGTTGATGCGCTGTCCACGTCCTCTCATCTCACTGTCACCAAGAATGCCAACTTGACAGAAGGCAGCTGCCAGCACCTGGGACTCTTTGCTTGAGGTCTTCCTCTGGCTGCTGGAGCTCGCTTGGCAGGGCATGGATTCGAAAAGGCTTATAGTTAACAACCCCCACAACGAGCAACCGTTGACCAATGACTGACTGATATTGGTGAGTAAGTACCTAGCTCCCTCATCTTCGGATGGAGTGGCCCTGAAACATTTCCCACAGTGTCTCCAGGGTTTCCCTGTGGGACTATGCTTTTGTCACCCACACTGGTAACCTACTTGATAGCAAATTTGCTGTTTGCTCCGTGCCTTCTCTGTCACACTTCTACTCCTCCACTGGTGTTTCCTGGGGTGAATCTCTAAATGAGCCCTTCGTAATCCTATCATTGTCTCAGGGCTGCCTAGGGGGAAACCAACTTCAGTGGGGTCCCTAAAACTTCAGCTGTCTGCTCTGTCTGTCCTTACGTATCCACTCATTCATTCTACAAGTGAGGATACAGTGAAAGGTCAATCAACACTTGAGGGTAGAGGCTACTTTTATTTCTTTGGTTGCTAACAGAAAAGTAGACAAAAAGCTCCAGAAAATATCAATTAATGAGAGAAGGGAGAATGGAAGGGATGAGCTCTTCTGCCCTGACTCCTTAAACCTGGCCTTCGTCATGGTGGTGGTGTTCTCCTCACAGCAGTGGGGCGGGGGTGAGGTGCATTTCTGAAGTGTAGCACAGAAGTGAAGCTGTCAGGCAGATACATTCAAATTTCTCTCTGCCTACTTCTCACATGTACTTGATGAGTTCTCTGTGCATCAGTGTCCTCACCTTTTAAACCAGGTTATCAATAGAACCTGTTTTGGAAGTATAGTTATTATGAAGATTAAACAAGATAATGCATGAATATCAGCTCCCCAAAAAATGCCTAACACAGTGGTAGGGAAGTGCTAAGTCCCATTACTGTCATCGTTGTCACTGGTTTCCTCTGAGAAGCCAGCTCCTGTGCTAATGCCTTTCTGGCTGTTGTCTGAAATAGACTCCAGAGCAGGTGGGCAGCTGAGATAGATACGAGAACCCCAAAAGGAAGCTCCCTTCCTTCCACCTGAATATGATTTGCTCTGCCTATCACAGTGGAGACTCTGGGATCAGACAGGCAGGCCCAGGTTCAAATCCCAGCTCTGTCAGTGGTGACTTTAGGCAATTACATAACCTCTCTGAGCCTCAGTTTCCTCATCTGTGTAATGTGCATAATAAGAGTACTTAGCTCCTAATACTAAGGTTATTGTGATGTATAAATGGTATGATGCCTATAAACTATCTGATAAATAGTAAGAGTTCAATAACTGCTTGCCATCATCATTTTTATCATTATTGTTATTAATACCAGACCTATGAACACCACGGGGCTCTGGATCTGCCAGTATTTTGCTCCTATGAAGATTCAGGAGGGCAGGCTTGACTGGTTTTCCTGGACTCCAGCTTCAAAAGAGCTCTTCATTTCCCAAAGATACAATTGCAAGTCTCTGAATCTGCATGCGGCCAAAAGCCCTCTGTGGCTCCTGTAAGGCCAGAATCTTCTGTTTATTTCAGAAGGCAGATCATTTATATGTCTGGTCTTCCCAGACACCTGCTCAAGGCAGACTCTGAGAGCTCTATCTGCCAACCACTGCCTCCAAGTGAGTCACAATGCTGCCACTCATGGGCCTTGTCACCCACATGAGGCTGATAAGTCCCCAGGAGGAGCCCCTTCTTTTCATCCCACCGAGCACCCTAGGCCATCAGAGCCACCAGTTTCACTATCATTTTTCTGAATCGGTATGAACAGCTGCTTTCATCCTTATACAAGACAAACATAGTTGTTTCCCTGTTTTATTATTAACACATTCTGGCATAATTGCCTGGGCTCTCAACTACAACCTGTTAGAGATTCAGCCCACTGGGGAATTTTCAAGGGGAATACAGCATGGTGGTTAAAGACTGAAATATGCATTTTTCCCAACCAAATCTATTTGCCTGTAAGCCCCCAAGTCAAATCTTTTGTTGAATTTGTTCAAACATAAATTAATAGTTGAATTTACATAGATTTAAAGTGTTATAATCATTCTGGTCTGGAAATCTATATTCAACACTGGATGCATCGGCTCAGATAGATCGCATTTAATGCTGAAAATAATTTTAATCCTTCTAAAGCCCAATCCTTTTGCACATTGCTAAACTGGAGCAGCCGGTCCATTCTAATAAGACTCATGAAACCTGCTGCTGCCAACCAGTAAATACACATTTGTAGGATTGGGGCCATGTGCATGGGTCAGTTTTAAAAAATTAAAGCACAGGCAACTTTAGCAAGGGAAATGCAGTCTCTTGTTATTCTTGCACACACTTCCCCATCTCGAGTGACACTAACACTGCTCATTGTTGAGGGCTATTGGAAGTGTTTGGATTAAACGTTTCTTCAGTTACACTCACGCAAATGTTGCTGAATGAACTCAGTTCATGTGCGCAACCAGTATTCCCCGAACCCCTGGGATGCGCCAGGCACTGGACTGGGTGATGGGCGTAAAGCAAGAAACCCAAACTTCCTGGAGATGACCTTCCAGTGCAGGAGGCTGACATGCAAACACAAGTAAATATGTAACATGTCAGGTGGTGCTAAGTGCTCAGAACCTAAGTACAGCAGAGTAAAGGGTTAGAGTGACAGTGGAGTGGAGCATGGCCACAATGCAGCTTCCACCAGGAGCTGGGTAGAATGGGTGAAGAGCCCCACAGATACCCAAATGATGCAGGAGGTTCTCATTCTGACCAATCTGCCCTCACTGTGACCATACCCTCTTGTAACACAGTTGTTACTGTCCGTCCCATCCAGATGTGGCGTCCATCCCCACCCCCCACACTACCACCCTAGGATCTGGTTTGCCACTGGTCAGAGTAAGTCATCTGTGCAGCCCTCCCTCCATTCACCCCCTTGGAGCCCTGAGACCACCCCATGATGCTAAGTCACCCCAGTGAACAGCCAGCATAGTGTCTGGAGAAGCTGGTGAGGTCACTATGGCCCATCAGAGGACAGACGCTGCACGAGTGGTCCCAGCTGAGAGGAGCAGAAGAGTTACTTGGGTGCCACTCAGGAGACATGTGGAATTATGAATCAGTGTCAATCCGAGGCGTTAAAGTTTGGGGCTATTTGTTATGCAGCAATAACTATCTGCAACACCAGGGAAAGAATATTGCCAGAGGAGGGGAGACTAATGCAAAGACCCTGAGGTAGGTAGACCCTGCTTAGTAGTGGTCGGGGGAAGGTAGAGAAGAAGGTGGTTCAGGGAACCACAAAATGGCCTGTGTGGCTGGAATAAAATGTTCTGCATAACTTCTAAGGGATGCTGGGTTCCAAATCTTTGAGCCTATAAAAGCAGTGGCTACCCTTGTCTTCTGCCACCCTCGTATCCCAAAACGATAGCTGCCATTGATTGAGGTACTTTCTTGTTACCTTAATACAGTCCTCCTAGCATCCTATGTGGAATGTGTCATTATTCCCACTGAGACAACAAAGAGAAAACTTTGCGTGCAGAGAAGTTTTGTACCCACCTACTCAGTGGAAGAACAAAAAATTATTCTTGCTTCAAAGTCCCAGCCCTTAATTCCCCTACCCGTGCCAAAGTGCTAAGGTAACCTCCAAACCCACTGCCTTCACTGCAGCCATTATCACAAGATGGTGAGTCTCAGAGGCCCCTGGCCAACCCAACACTTACATTAATGCCAGCACCTTCTGCCTATGTGAATGTGATCCTCCAGGTGTAGCAAGCCCAGCTCAACCAGTAGAATGGTTGGGATATTCTCAGAGTCACTCTTTGAGCTCCTGCTGGACTTCTGGGATGCTCGCCCTGCTCCCCACCAAATCCACACTGCTACAAGCTCAACATGTCCCTCCGGTCCCTGCCTGGGGTCTCTTCCTGCCTGCGGTCTGTCCCTGCCTTTGGTCAAACCTGCCTGTGGTCATACCTGCAAACACTTTGGTACTTTAACAAAGTGCATAGGCTCGAGCTACAGCCTCCAATACAACTAAGGCTTGCAAAAAGGAGCAATAATTTAAAGTAGCTCCTTAAAATCGGCCATCCGGGTCTGACTTGTAGTGAAGGTTGAAGGGTGTTTTTTGTTTGTTTGTTTGGTCGGTTGGTTGGTTTTTTTGTCAGCGATGAGGAAATGGATTATACTTAGAAATAAAGGCAAGGGATAAATTATTAAATCTCTAGATGACAATAGATAAGAATCATATGCCTCCTAGAGAGGAGCGTTGGGACTAAATAAGTCTAAGGTACTGAAAATTGTTTCAGAAAAGGAAATGTCCAACATTGCAGAAGATAATACGACATTGTTTCTAGTAGTGAAAACCCTAGCTGGCATGGGTGAAAAATTGGGAAGTGTGAAATAGCCCTGGGTCACCTTCTGTGACTGTAGTAGGCAATTTGTTTATGTATTTAAGAAACATGAATTCCAACCATATTTACATCTTAACCAATTGAGGAAAGGATCTAAGGCTCCTGTTACATTGTTTTCCAAGCACTTTGGTCCAGTCTACTGCTAGGTTACCAGAGGTCTACGCAATGTTTGTATAAAATTGCAGGAGACCACATCATGGAATCATAAAAGCTAACAACAAATTCCAATAGAAAATATTGTTATTCATTTACTCTTTTAGCAAAACATTTTTGAGTATCTATTATTGAACAGGCACCATGATGAGTGCCAGAAACACAGCGTTGTCCCTGTCCTCAGGTAATTACTATCTAATAATAGGAGAGATAGTGTATTAATGATTGAAACAGTACCCTGGGATGGATAGGAACAGGTGCTATGTGATCATCCGGAGGTCTGTGTGCCCATATTGTGAGGGAGTTGGCAAAAGAGATGGTCTGGAGAAGTTTTTTTGGACTTGGTGAGACTCTTTTAAAGTCTTAAAGTAAGAGTTAGTCAGACAAAGGAAACAGAGATAGGCATTCCCCCAGAGTGAACTACATGCTGGAAGCTGAGAGTCAGGACACTCACACTACACACATGGGGACATGAGGGTTGAGGGACAGTGGGGAAGAGATAAAACTAGCCAGATCACAAATTGCGTCACATACCATGTCTGGAAACTAAAGCTTTTTCTGAGGTCAAAATTCAAGAATTTGTATATTAAGAATGATGAAAGGATACTCAACTGATGAACCATGTCTTTTAGGGACCTTGCCTCTCTCTACATCACTGTCCATTGTTCTCAGGCCTATTGGCTTTTGGTCTTTGTTGCTTATCATTACCACCTGGCTGTGCCAGCTCCAGGCATCATATGAGCATCCAGAATAGTGAGGAGGGGAGGAGGTGACACCAGACCTACCTGTCCTCATTACCAAGAAATCAAATACATTCTCCAAACTGCCCCCAACATTTGTCTATATACATCTCATTGTCCAGAAAATGCCGAGGGCCCCTACCTACTTGCACACAAGTAGAAAAACAGTCTTTTGAGATAGCTAAACAACTATGATTGATGTGAGATTTTAAGCTAAAGTTTCACTTCTGGGGGGAGAAAAGCACTTCTCTGAGGTATGGGAAAGCCACAAGCCCCCTGCCCTTAGAGGGCTCTGGTAAAGGGTGTGGGAGAGAGGGATAGGAGGAGATGCGACTCCCTACAGCCAAAGGGTTCCCTGTTCAGAAACTGGAGGCTCAGAGGGCATTACTGAAATATTCAGCACAAATATTCAAAACTGCAAAAATAATGCAAGGTATTGATGGTACAAAGATGAGCTTGTCTACAAATTTCTATTAGTCTCATAATTATCTCCAGGTAGTACCTTAGAGTTCATGACATAAATATTTACACTTGTCTTTTTCAGTCTTATGACAATCCCAGAGGTAGAGAAAACTAAAGAGAAATCAAAGACTGGAAGCAATACAGTGTCACCAAAGGGTGACAAGGAAACAAGTGGCAGAAGTCAGACTCAAACCCAGAACTTCTGTCACCACATTCTCAGCGCCACATTATCTCTTTGATAAAAAATCAAGGGGATTTAATCATATTTACGACGCTTTAATGAGTATTTTGATATTGAGAGTACAGGTTCTGGAGTTAGCAAGCACTGCAGATCTCCAGATTTGCGCAATCCTAAAGACTTGTCAAGAGTAATTTTCACTCCACACAAACCTCACCCTGGCATTGCCTTTAGCACCGCAGCTCCCTGGGTGAGGGGGCTGCGTCCTCTCCAAAGGCTGCATGAAGGGGAAATAAAACAGTGCATGTAAAGTGCTCAGCACAGTGTCTGGTGTGGAGCGAGAGCTCAATAAATGTTTGCTGAATAAATAAATGGACAAAAGAGTAAGAACTTGTAATGTTTACTATGTGCTGATATGCTTGGGCACTGTTCTAAGCCTTTGCAGGTATTAACTCACTTAAGCTGGTAAGATAAGTGATAGTGTTTTAGCCCACTGCATGAAAAGGCTCTTCACCTGTCTATGTGCTGCCTCTGTACACTGCCTATACACAGTCTATGCATTGCCTCACATGCACAAGAAGAGAGGTCACCAGCTCTTGGGTGTCATCCTAAATTTCTAAGACTGAGGCCTCACAGATATTCTTTCTAATTATGTTAGGGGCTTTAAAGACAACTGGTCTGATGCCAGGGATCAATTCTGATGTTCTGTAACCCAAATCAAAAGTACGATCAGCTTATCAGCCAGAGCACAGGGTTACAGATGGTAGGAGAAGATGGAACATTCCTCTTCCAGACTGTCATACTCTCCGCAAAGCTAACCACCCCTCAACTAGAGTCCCAGGTGGTATGAGTCAGAATGGTCCTAAGATACAGTTCATCTGAATATTTTCTGAGAGCTGAGAACACAGAGGCCTAGAAAGGCAAGGCACTTGCTCAAGGTTACACAACAGGTGAGTGGCCCATCTGGGTCCAGAACCCAAGCCTTCTGGCAGTGAGATTTCTACGTTACTCTGGGCTGACTTTCTGAGACAATTTTGTCCTCCATGTTTGATGGCCCTTCCTTCAGTAACATCAGAACCTAAAGGAAGCAAAGGGGAGCCCCATGGGAGAAGGAGGGAGAGGTATTTGGCTCAAGTCACACATTTCCAGTTGGCCTCAGTTGGAGATTTCTGGTAAATGTTCCAAATGAGATTATATATTCAGTAATGGTGATATGCTGACATAAACCTGCAAGAGAAAAGGGTGCCTTCCATGACTAGAGGGAGAAAAGGGCAGTGCCCAAGGCACAAAACTGAACCTGGGCTTGATTCTGAGCCAGAGCGCCTCCTAAATTTTGCGGCCTCAGCACCTTATTTGCTTCTCCCTAGTGCTGGTCCTGGCTCATCCTGCACTTGGAAACCTGAGTCCTGTGATCGGCCTCCGGCGTATGCCTCATGAAATATTTTAAAAGAAATCTGATTACCTTGTGAAGGGCATGACTATATCACATTGTATTATTTTTTGTTTTTTTGTTTTTTGTTTTAGTAAAAACATTAAACGTAAATATTTGATATTTACCACCATTTTAGAACTGTTTTGGCATTTCATGATTTTTTTTTTTAATGTAGGAAAATCCTTAAAAAATGCTAGTGTCTGGGCCTCTCAGAAATGGAGACACCTCTAAGCACAGAAACACTTTCTCTTCCTCTAGAATCAGCTTTTGACTTAGGTTCCTCCACCTCTTGTTCTATGCCCTGCTTCTTCGTTCTTACAGCAGCACCTGGGGCCCCAAGGCCCCCTCAGCTTGTCTCTCCAGCAGCCCCTGCCCCTTGGCCTTCCCAGCCTGGTCCCCTTCCTCCCTCACTCCTCATCTACTCCCACTGACAGTTCCCTTGTCTGTTTCCCGAGCCTACTCCTCCCATCACAAAGAAATTCATCTCCGGGGTTTGTGGAGCTCTTTGTAGAGGTGCCTATGGGGCTTCATGCATAATTAATGACAATTCAGCTACACATGTTTTCTATTAGCAATTCAGGTTCTTTTAGGACTTTTTAAAACATACTTTGCAATTCACCAAAATTCTGAAGAGGCATTTAAATAGGAAAAATCCATAAAAGCACAGAATGTCTGAGGCTTCTGGAAGGTGGCTTTAATGAAGAATCTCTCCCCAGAGGAGCATTTCCTGAAATGCTTTTTGCTCTGTACCACAAGGTACTTGAGATGAGTACAAGACGAAATCCCGGGTCTCCTCAAAAACAATGTCACTGGAATACATTTTTTAAAAATGGTCCCAGGTTACCAGAACTACCAAGGTTCCAACACCATGTTGACTAACTGCAATGTGATATGATCAGGAAGACCAGAACAGAGAACAAAAGTATCTGGTTGCTATAGCAACTGGATGTACAGAAAATGGAGTTGTTTCAATAGGAAAGTTTTCAGTGCCAGCATATATGAAGTGTGAATGAATACCCAGGAAATTTTTACATTAATCAAGAGTTGTCCCATTGCTTTGTTTCGCTGGCAAAGCTCTAAGACAAAAGCTGTATCAGTTAGCTACTGCTGTGTAACAAATAACCTGAAAAATGCAAAGACTTTAAACAATTTATTTTTCTCGTGAGCTTTTGGGTTGGCGGGCAAGCTCTGTGCATCTGGTCTGGACTCGGGTCATCTACGCCAGGCTTATCTGATTTTGGACTTGTTCAAGAGCCTGTAGTCAGCTACCAGGACTGCTGGGAACTGGCTAGAGTAGGAAGGCATCAGCTGACATGACTTGACGTTGTTTCATTGAATGCCTCTCCCCCTAGCAGGCTACTCCAGACTTGCTCTCATGGTAGAGTAGGGTTCTAAAAGAAAGTCACACCGCAGAAGACCTCTGGAATTCTTGAATCAGAACTGGCAGGATATTACTTCTACCTCATTCTATCAACTAAAGCAAGGCCCAAGGTCAGCCCAGATTCGAAAGATATGAAAATGACTCCATTTCTTTCTTCCTTTAAGTTTTCAATTACATTTGACATACAATATTTCAATTTCAGGTGTACCACATAGTGATTAAACATTCACATAACTTTAAAGTGATTACTATAACCCAGAAATCTCACTTTTGGGTATTGATCTGAAGAAATCAAAAACCCTAAATTAAAAAAGATATATGCACCCCGATGTTCATTGCAGCTTTATTTACAATAGCCAAGATATGGAATTAACCCTAAGTGTCCATCAACAGGTGAATGGAGAAAGATGTGGATCATGTATATAATGGAATATGACTCAGTTATAAAAAAAAAAACCCAATGAAATCTTGCCATTTTCAACAGCATGGATGGAATTGGAGGGCACTATGCTAAGTGAAATAAGTCAGACAGAGAAAGTAAAAGACCATATGATTTCACTTACACGTGGAATCTAAAAAAACAAGTAACTGAACAGACTTCATTTCTTGATGAGAGAGGCTGCAACAGCCTGTTGCAAAGGGTGCAGATAGAGGCAGGAGTAAAGGACTGGAGTCATTTTTACAAACAAGCAACCAAAACTCCAACTTTTATACATAGCACACCCCTGATATCATATACAAAAGTTAAATGTGCAAAGGTCAAACAATCCACCCACACATTAAAAGGTATTTGGCATCCGGAGAGCAAAACAATATCATAAAATGCCAAATTATAGGACATGTGTTAGACATAATTTTTGATTATGTATTTCCAGCGTTTATTACTTGTTCTTTAATTTTATTCCCTCCCGCCAAAACTGAGCAGCACCATGCAACCACTTGAGCCCCAAGGCCATATAACAGGCTGGATATGAGATCAGCTGGGATGTTCCTGTATCAGATGGCCTCTAACATCTTTTCCAACTCAACTCAATCAGCTCAACATGGTTCTGTGAGAATCTCACCCACCCAGCCTCCCTGTCCCATCTTATGACAAGGCTGAGCAGCATCCTGTTATCTGAAAATGAATGGGACAGACAGGGAACAGCCAGGGGTTATTTACTGAACTGAATGGGCTAGGGGAGATGCTGTGAATGGTGGAGCTGGGTGTTAGATCTGAGCTATGGGAGGAAGTCAGACTAACCAGGAACTCTGGAAAGTGTGGATGTATTCATGGGCTAGGTTCAGTATAGGGCATAGGGGGCCCAGCGGTATGTGAACATATGACACTGAAGATGATCCAGGGATGAGGCAAGTACACAGGGATGTATCAAAGAACTTGGCCAGCAGGGCTGCAGGCAGCTAGCCCAATTTCAGGTCTAACTATCTCATCCCTGGAGGCAAAAAGAGATAAGTAAGAGGAAAGCGCAGCTTTATTTGATGAACAGCGCTGAGGAGGTTATCATGGCAGAATTCTAAGTGTGAAGAACAAGCCAGACTCTCATTTATTAAAGTTTACTATGCACCAGTCACTGTGATAAAGCACAGTGAGAGAGCTATCACTATTCCAATTTTACAGATGAGAAGACTAAGGCCCAGAGGCTGAAGCAGCAAATTAGTATTGGACCTGGGAGTTGAACCAGATTTATCTTATGCCAATGTTCCTTTCTCTAACTTCTCTAAATTGCATCTGAGAAATTTGGTTGAATTTGGATTGGGGAAGCCTGGCTCTGAGACAGAAACTTAATGATTGGAATAGTGAGTACATGATCTCTTAACCATTCCATGTTCATTAAACTCTTTGCCCCATTTTTAGCCTATGTGCTTCAGGTAGAAAATTCATCACTAACTCCAGAAGGTAGAACACATGATTCAGTCTAGCAAAACAGAATATTTTTGTCCCTTGGCCATGTGACGATTTGTTCAAGGCTGAGCATGTGATCTTAGCCAATCCAACCAAGATGTACCTCAGGAATTTTGTAGGAGGTAGTAGGAGAAAGAGAAAGAAAAAGTGTTCATTTTCCCCATGAGACCCGAACCTGGGAGAATTTGAGATCCAAGTTACTGGTTCTATCTTGTCACCATACTATCAGAATTGATCAGAGAATGAAGGCAACACAGATCTGAGCTCTGAGATGGAAGAGTAACAAGAAACTGAGAAACAGGCCCTGATGACTTCCTTTGAGCCCAAGTCAAATTGCATTTGAAGCTAGAATGACTCATATTTTTCATGTTCCTGAGCCAATAAACTCCTGGTCAGGTTTTCTGTCACTTAACATGAAAGAGTCCTAGTTGCATTCTGGGCAAGAAGTAAAGTTAAAAGTATGGCACATTCCAAATGATCTGGCCAGGGTTTCTTAAATCCAACCTCTTTCTGGTCATAATTGTTCCCAGATGATGCTGGTGTGTAACCAAGATGGTGAATGGAGGTCAAGAAGAGCTTGAAGAAAGAAGATAGATGTGGGCACTTGATATTAGGTAAGACCGGGTTTTCTCCACCATGGTCTAACATCGACTTTAAGCCAGGACCACTCTTTTGGGCACTAAGGCATGCTGCATAGTGAACAACCTCCTGTCAGAGACAAGCAACACACTGAACTAATTTATCAGTGCTTTTTGAAATGGTAAATAGGCATCTAGCTAAAGGAGTTTGTGGAAATAATTTAATTAGCCTAAAAATAAAGAAGAAGAAAAAAGAAAGACAAGAAAACCTTTGACAAATTTCCATATAAACACCTGTTCAAAACACTGCATCACCATGGGACTGGGAATGTATGTGCATTTTTCAAGAAGAATAGAATTTTTCTCAGAAACCAAGTGCAGAGATGTAAACAGGCCTTTTAAGGGATGTGGATGTGGCGCTCCTCAAGCACGTGTCTTACTGAACATACTTATAAGAGAGCAAGGATTCACTGTAGAGTAGAAGCCCCAACATGTGGATAATAGTGAATTCTTCCAGTTAGGGAGAAGCCAAAGGGAAGAGAAAGAGACTCCAACTGGAATGCCCAGCCACTCAGTAATCAATGACTGATCAGTTAGCTACAAATCCAAAATGATCAATTGCAGGGTAGTTTTTGAAATTACTCCACCCTCGTGAACACTTCTAGACCAAAAGGACTGAAAACTGCTTCCTTATTCCTCAATACAGTATCTGGTAGAATGCTGAACACACACTAGGTACTCAATCAACACGGGTTAGTTGTTATACCAAATTTCAGATGATAGATGTGTCATCCCATCTGGTGGCTAATTAGAGAAGTATGGTGAGAAAGAATCCCAGTCTCATCACGGTTAAGTGTCAGTGTTACAATTGATTGGCAATGCCTGTTATGGAAAAAAAAAAAAAAACAGAGGGCAGAGAAAATGCTTTGTGTGTAAAGACGGTACAAACTTTGAGCTATGTGACAGCAGGAAGTAAGGTACTTAGGTGGGTGCATACTTCTGCAACTCAGTGGCCCCCAGAAATTCTCAGAGCAAGGGAGGAAAACAACAGCTGTTGCTCTGGTGGAAAATGTTCCAACTAATGTGTCACTGGTCTTTTTGTCAGGCGACCAGCCACAGACACCCTGAAGACTCCAATAACAGGAGAGCACACATAGGTCAACTTCAAATTGCTGCACCTATGTCCCAGGACTCCAGGCTCCTCATACTTCCTAAGGAACCTGAATGGTCATCTGTCTTTCTCTGAGGAGCAGGACTGGGTTCCTATGAATTGGCCATAAGGAAAACTCCTAATATACACATTCAGAGCTCTGACAACAATCACCACAATCACAAGTAAAATAATAATAACAATAACATATAGAGCTTTTACAGATTTCAGAATGCCTGGAGTAACTCATTTAGTTCTATCAAAACCCCACTGAGGTGCTAGCGTTTTTAGCGTCTTACCAGCTCAGGCCGGGAGTGCTTCCATGTTCTACCCACTTCACACCGCGAAGAATGGGTCTGGAACCTAGCAAATATTAGGCATGTTTGTGAAGCAATGAACAAATGAATGAATGCATTGGTTAATAAAGCCAGCTCTTCCGACCTCAGTTTGGTGTCTTGCTTATTCTTCCAATACTGGCAGCTAAAGGCCCCTCTGCTCCCTACTGTCGCTTATTGCTAGGAATAAAAGGTAATGGTTTTGCGAACGGTTCTGACTCTTCTGGCCTGGTGGTTTTCTGTACAAAAACCATATTCCACATCTTATGGAAAGAGAGAGAGAGAGAGGAGCAGGAGAAACAGCCCAGGCAGCCCAGTAGCCATGGCCTGAGCCTGTCGCTGTGACCAGGCCTCCTGGTTTCAGGCTACGCCTTGGGTTTTGTATTGGAGGTTTAATGTTACTTCTCTGGCTCCTCTGCTTGATCTGTACTATCCGTTGGGTCACACCTTTCCTTGTCCCTCAGAAAGGACTGACCCACGGCGCTTCTGGCCTCGGCCCACAACTTCACAGCCAGAACCTCCCCCACCGCTCCTCCCCCGCTCCTCAGTCTGCAGGCTTGAACCTGCACAGTGAATGGGACAGGCAAGTGATGCTTCCGTGACACTTGTTCATTGGTCCAGATGTGCAGTTTTGGCTCTATGACCTCACTCATTCCCTATCCTTCTTTGTGCCTCAATTTCCCCATCTATACAGAAAGGGGCTGCTAAGATATTCCCTGAGGATGCTTCCAGTGATGAGATTCTGGAATTATTTGCTTTTGTGTGGAAGAAAGTAGAGGCAAATGCTACAGGAGAAGTGTTGTCCCGTCTCCCTGACGAGTCCTGACTGTCTCAGGAAGAGAGAGGGCAAGACACAAACACAGCAACTCCAGCATCAGCATTGCTCTATGTGTAAGACATGACAGATGGGAAAGAATCCTGTAATCACGAAGCAGGCAAGAGCTCAATCCATTAAGACCTTTTAGCCAAAGCCGCCACAGCGCTGTCCACCTCCTGCTGCGCCTGAGAGCCTGTCACTCCCCACTCTCAGGACCGAGGGGCCCTCTCATGCTGGTCCCTTCAGCTCATTCATGTCATTGCCATGCCCCAAAGCCCACATTTAAGCCAACCAAAATACCGGCATGAAGCAATGCAATCTAAAAATATTACCATCACTTGGTTCCTGATTTCTTTTTCTTCTTTGACAAATGGATAATCCCCAGGGGTTGTTCTGAGCTGATGCCCAGATAATGCTCAAATAACAGGCACTTGGGCAGCTCAACCTTTCTCCTACAGATGGGTAAATGGGGCTTCAGAAAGCTTTGGGGACAGGCTAGAAATCACATGGCCACGATCACAGCTCAGAGAGAGCAGCTATCATTCAAAGTTCTAAAGGGCATTTTCCTGCAAGGACTTGTGTTGCTTCCCTGTTTCTGGTTCAACTCGCCTCCTCCATCAGGGCCAGCTTCTTCAGGGAGGACTTCTCACATTACCATCAAATTGTATTTTAATTCTCTCTCATGCCTTCTGACAGGGCTGCACTCTTCTTTCCTGGACCCCCAGTGAGATGTCACCATCTAGCTCCCCCAATGCACTCCACCAGGGCATGGGGACCTCACCTGGTCCCAGGCCTCTGCATCCTCTTCACACAGACAGACGCAGGTTCAGATCACTCTGCCTGTGTGACACGGGATGTTACTTAATCTCCGTGAGCCTTGGTTTCCCCACCTATCAAAGGGGCATAATACCAACTTCACAAGGTCATTGTGAAGATGAAATAGGAGTATAATGAGAACCACTCAATAAGGTGTACCTAGTGCTATTTATAAATATGAATACATCTTATAATAGTAATAATAATACACACATTGAATTTGTCCTCTCTAGGTATTTACATAACAAAGAATACCAAGTTCGATTGACCTGTGTTACCATGAAAACCAAGAAAATACAACAAATAAATGTCTCTGTGTTATGGCTCATTATGAGGGCCATACAGAATGACACCATTTTTTACTTATTAGGAGATTGGGTGGGGGACAGTGGCAGAAGCTCCGTCTAGGGAATAAGAGGGAAGAGGCTGAGCTTCAAACGGTGAATGACCCCTGAGGTGGCTCTGGAGCACCCGTGAACCTCAGCTCCGCGTTCGTGGAAACCATGGCGACACCTCCTGCTCCTCAGTGCAGGCATGCTCCTGAGCCTTTGCATTCTGGTGGGGTCTCTGCCTCTAAAATAATGACTTGGTGCTGACCCACCCCACCTCCCAGTTCCCGCTTTTCTATTTCATTCAGGTGAAGATAGCCATCCTCGCATGACCCTTTTCTGACCACCAGTTCCCAAAACTTTCCATCCTAGCCATTGGAGTTCCGATTATTCAACTGACCAGCTTTCCTGGTCCCCTGACAGAAATTTACAAAGATTCACGAAAGAGAGAGATATATTGGTAGGTAAACTGAATTAATTGAGAGGGAAAGTTAATTTGAATGGACGAGAGTTACATCCTTCTGAAAAATAAGAGTAAAGCATACCGCCACCACCCCCCCTCAGGTCAGGATGCATTATGATGTAAATCTAACCTGTGTTTCTGCTCCAAGGACATCTTTTTCAAATGTTCAGTGAGCCCGAACCATAACTAGACAAGCCAGGTCATACAGAACTCTTGGCCCAAACTGCAAAGCCTCACTGTCTACATGAATCAAATCAGATTGTAGATGTCACTTCTTTCTGGTTAATGCATGTATATTCAACTGTTGCTAATCACAGTATATTAGGATAGTATTCATCCCAAGAACACCTCAGAGGAGAGGAACAGAGCCTCTGTGTTCACTCTCACACAGCAGTAACCAGCTTCAAGGATTTTAAAGTAGGAAGTTTGGGGGTTTTATATGAAAAAATGTTCTTCAAATCCATAAGCTCTGGTGTGCATTCACAGCCTTAGTGTCATTTGTGGGTAGTGCCTGAAACTTGGCTGCTATCATTGACCCAAGGCAGTTACACACGTGGCCTCCCTGCCAGCCCCTATACCCTCCGAATCCTCACGTTCCCCAGTCCCATCACCACACCTCAAACGCAGTGCCTAAGTTTCCCCTAAAGCATCCTCTTCATTGATCAAATGCCTGCTGTGAGCCAGGCAAAGTACGGTGCTTTACAAATACCACCTCCTGCACCCTCAGAACTGAACATTGAGCCAAAGCCACACATCTTCCCAGCACCAAAGCTGCAGGTTGGGGCTACGCCAGCCCAGCTGCAAATCCTGTGTCTTCCTCTTGGACCTCAGTAGGTTGCCTCCCTACTGGGAGCCCCCCTTCTCATTAACGATTCACATTAAAGAGCAATTTTGGATGATCCGAAAAGATCAATGCATGACATTTAAGAAGCGATAATGGGGGGACGTGGAAGGGATAAGCAACTCTGAATTGAGCCTCATAGAACAGAACAGAACAATCAGATCTAATCTTTGTCAGGTTCTCAGAGAAACTCTAGTGCAGGGGCTGGAAATGCACGTGACTTCAGGGGTCGACTATGAGGTACTGGGGAGTCACGATCTCTGCTGAATGAGAGAGCAAATACCTTTCTGTGGTCAATGGTAGGACCATCACACATTGTTTCTTTCTCTTGCCTGGGCACATGGTAAGATCATATGTCTCCATCTACTTGAATTCAGGCATGGCTGTACGACATGTTTGGACCAATGAAATGTGAGATGAAGTGACAGGTGTCATATTAAGACCCAGAGGCATTTCCTGTCACATTCTCCTTCCCTTGCCTTTGTGGTAGCAGAAGTTTGTGTTTCAAGGGAGACTCCTCCATCAGCCTGCATCCCTGAACCCCTATGCTGGACAGAGTCTCCCCACTGATGCACAGTAGACATGTTTTCTGAATGAGGTATCAACATGTTAAATCACTGAGACTTTGCTGTGATTATTCCTGCAACACAGCCTAACCTAACCATAGTTACACTTGCCTAAGTGTCCATAGTAAGTAATAACAACAAATAGGAAAATAAAGAGATAAATGACTATATTGGGGAAAATATCACATAGGTACATTAGATTCTGATTTTTGAGTCTCCAGGGAAATAAACTGGATCCAGATAGATAAATACTTGCTCCAGACCATGCAAGAACACGTACGGTAGCCCCAAACCTAGAATAAAGGTCTCTTTGTCCCAGGTTGGTTAGAACCATAATTGCTAACATCTCATCTTGGTCTTTCTGAAAAAGAAGGATCTATGCTCCCTTCACATAGATCTGCTTCTTTCCCAAGATCCTGTAGTTTAAATCCTCTGAAACCAGATATGTTTATTTTTCTCTATATGATATTTCTATGACTTTGGAAGTTCATGCTGGGTAATAACAGCAACAAGTAATAACATTAATTAGCTGTTATAAGTGCTGTAATAAGCATTTAAAATGACTTACCTCACTTAATCTTTATAAGTGACAGACTTCAAACCTGCTCTCACAGACCAAACTGACAACATGGCCAAAATTTTATGTGGGAAAGTGGATTTCTGATGGGAGGAGTGTCTTATGTTGCCAGAAAATACATGTAGGTGTCAGAGCTGAAAGGGTGGTGCCTAGAGAACATCTTTTATAGACAGGGACACTGAAGCCCAGGGAGGGAAGCTGTGTTATGCAAGATGAAAAGAATTAAAGAAGCGAAGCAAAATATATATATTTTAGTAAATCAGAAGTCCCTGTATCAAACCAGAAATTGTCCGCAGAGATAAAGGACTCCACACGGAGGCAGAACAGCAGAGTGCACAGCAGAACACAGAAAATATTGTGGCTTAATGGTCCAAGGAGCATTGGGAGGGGTGGAGGCGGTGGCAAAGCACATGCCCCGGGTGAATGGTTTGCAGCCATGTGCTCCCGCCGACGGTCACCATGGAGGAATACAGTGCCGACAGTGCCAGGTCTTTTGAGTTCTTCAGAACAAGCCAGAATCTGGACCTTGTTTTTAAAATAAAATATTCAGTCTCTTGACTTAAAAACAACATTGTGTGAGACAAACAGAAAACTTTGCAATGTCTGGAAAACAGAGGGCTGGCTGAGCCAGTACAAGGAAGAGGGGAGGGGAAGGGGCAGAGCGCAGGGTATTAAGTGCCAGACCCTATCTGCCGACAGCTCCTTGCCAACACAGGCCGGGCCTCTCTCCTTGGCCTACAGGGCTAGAAATGATCTGCCCCCAGCTGTCTCCTCTCTGAATTCTTCTCCTCCCCATCTCCCCGTAGCTCACTCAGGTTCAGCCATGTGGGCCTTCTTGCTGCTTCTCAAACACACCACTCATTATCATACAGCACATACAGCACTGTTATGGCCTCAATGTTTGGGTTTCCCCCAGATTCACATGTTGAGGCCCTAACCCCTCATGGGATGGTGCTTGGAGGTGGAGTCTTTTGAGAGGTAATAAGGGTTAGCTGAGATCATGAGAACAGAGCATCATGATAGGATTAGTGGCCTTATAAGAAGAGGAAGAGCCAGCAGAACAGCTTCTCTCCAGTGAGAAGGTGGCCATCTGTGAACCAAGAACAGAGCCCTCCTCAGGAATGACATTGCCCTGCACCTTGATCTTGGACTTCCAGCCCGCAGAACAGTGAGGAATATGTGTCTGCTGTTGAAGCTGCCATGTCTGTGGTATTTTGTCATAGCAGCCCGAGCCGACTGATACGAGCACCTTTGCAACAACTGCTTCCTCCACCTGCGACTCTCACAATGCAGACTTCGCAGAGCTTCCTTCTTTGCCCCATTCAGATCCCAGATTGACTGCCCTTTGCAGGTAGGGTTTCTAGGGGCCTCACTTTAAAAATGCTGTCATCACTCCCCACCCTCTCTACCGTTCCCTAAACTTATTTACATGCTTGTGTGCTTGATATTATTTTTGTTTATTTCTCATCTGTCTCCCCCAATTTCAATGTCAACTCATGGAAGCAGAGATGTGATGCATCTTTTTCATTTCTGTATCTGCAGTGCTTAGACCAGCAGAGATGTGGTTTCATTTATATTTGTTGAATAAGGTAAGTGAAGAAACAGACAAAGAAGGATAGAGAGAAAGAAGAGGGGTGGGAATCAGAGAAAGATTTTGGGTGGGACATACTGCGGCTGTACAGAATCCTAGTGAGCAATCTTTTGGTCAGACAGTCCAGAGTTCTACCCACAACTCTCCTGACTGTGCTACTCCAATCTGGGTAATCCTGAACTTACAGGCTCCATATCTTTAAGCCTCGGTGTCCTCCTGGGTAAACAAACACAAGAATACTGACTTTTCAGGGTTTTTTCTGAGACTAAAAGAGACACCCGTGAGAAGATGTGGTTGGCTGTATGGAGGTGGGTTTCCTGGGAGGCTGCTCTCCCTTGCTGGAAAGCCTGTGGGACGACGCTGTGAGATCTGTGTGGAAAAAGCCTAGGAAATCAGCATGGGGCTCGGAGCTCCGGCACTTGTCAGTCTCAGATAATTAAAGGCACAGTAGACATGTGTCATTAACTTGTTAACCTGAGGTTTTCTCCCCACCCCCACCGCCCCTGGAAGAGAGATTGCCTGTAGGTTCTGATGAATCTGGTCTGACTTAAGATACTTTCCTTCCAATTATTCTGCCTGGAGCTCTGCACATGTGTTGGGCTCATATTAAAATTCAGGAGCACACTGTATTAATCTACTGTACCTCCCCAGACAAGCACACAGTGATGCTAGTTTCCTTCGAACTCACAGCTCCCCAGTGGAGATCCTGACCTCCACCCCAGCTCCATGTTGCAGTTTTTTACATTTCCAGCCAAATTGCCCAAGTTATGCAATTAGATCTTCTGAGCAGCTATGTTTTTTGCAGGCTCCCGAGGGCTGTGAAGACAAGGATTCTATGAATGGCATTTTTGAAACATGGATTGTGGAGCTTCCAGTAATACCTGACCACATGCCTTCACATGACGTACAGTGTCCATATGCCTCAACTCATTTATCACCAAGGTTGACAGAGTTCAAATCACTTGGAGGCTCTCAGAGTTCAAATCACTTGGCCAAGAGCACCTGGTCAGTAAGAGGTGCTGTTGGGAGTCACGTTGAAGCCTCTGACCTCTTAGCCTGGACCCTGATGGTCTTAAATCCTGCTGTAGTCACGGCACCTTGCACAAGGCCTGGAGTGTGGAAAGTACTCAATAACTCTCCATGGACAACTACTTGTTTCCAGAGAAACAAGCTGAATTCATACTATTATGTACTTCAGAGTGTATGAATATATTTATTTCTGCTTATACATTACAGAGAGAGACAAGGCAAAGGCAAAGCCACTCTTCTCAGTTCATTTCGTGTGATGGTATAATTCCAGGGTATAAGGTCGCATGTGTGCACACGCACACACAGAGAATACACACAAACACAGAGACACACAACACACATATGCACAGAGACACATATACATGGAAACATACAAACACATCCACACAGATACAAAAACACACCCATAACACATGTAAACATACATGTAAAGACTTGTGCACACACATACACACAGACACACAGAGATGTACACAGTCACACACACATTCACAACTACATCATTCTCCAGATGGTTTCCTAATAAGCGTCACCGTTCTCTTCCTCCCTTCCTTGCCCTAGCCCACACCAGCATTTCCCAGGGAGCTGGCATTTGCAATCCACCCTCATCATTTTGGTCCTGGCTTATAAGAGTTATTCTATTATTGTTCCAACATTTTATTTAAAATAACCCACTTTAAAAACACATGGCTACCTTTAGATACTAAAGGAAAGCTTTATATTATTATTGCAGTGGGAGCCCAGGATCACCTGTCACAAATGAAAGGTAAGCATAAAAATTAAATAAGATGAGAACAACAGAGTATTATCAAATTCTAGCTGGATGCTATTATCCTCTAACGCTATTAGCAAATGTCAGGGAGGTGTGAATGACATCTTAGCACTAGCTGAGATATTCTCCTTGAAAAATGGCAAGAAAAATGAAAAGGGAATGGCTTTCTTGCTGCGGGATTTGGTGATTTAATTTTGCACCCTAGTACCACTTAGAAAACCTTGTGACACAGTAACATGTATTGGTACATGTTCACAAGTGTTCCATACAGGAAAACAGTGATCTAGCGGGAGGATGAAGCCCCAACTCCCCCAAGTGCTCCCAAGTGTTAGGCCAAATCATCTGGTCTCTATTCATAGCCTTTTCCACGCTGCCACCTGGCATACCCATTGGTTCCAGCCTATCATGGACAGTGTCCCTCCAAAATTCACACTGAAGTCCTGACCTCTAGCACCTCAGAAAGTGACTCTGTTTGCAGACAGGGTCATTAAAGAGGTAATTAAGTTAAAATAATGTCATGAGGGTAGCACTGGTGTCCTTATAAGAGGAATTGAGACACAGGCACAGAGGAATGACCATGTGAGGGCACAGGGAGAAGACAGCCGAGAAGAGATAGCCGAGGAGAGACGCCTCAGAAGTCACCAGCCCTGCTAGCACCTAATTTCAAGACTTCCAGCCTCCAGAACTGTGAGGAAACACATTTATTTTGTTTAAGCCCCCAGTCTGTGGCACTCTGTTATTGCAACCCAGAAGACTAATACACAGTCAAAACAGGGCTGTACCTCTTCCCCAATTTACAGATGCTCCCAATGCCCAACTCAGTCTGGACCACTATGTCAAATCTGGTCGAATGAGAAGCCATGTCCTTCTTCAAGCACCTCTTCGAGCTTCCTTCTTCAAGAGATGTTCTGCAATCATTCACACAACTGAAACTTCTGCTGTTGCCAAAAACCCTTCTCTGTTCACTCTGCCCACCATCCACCACAGGACCACCACTTTCTACCTTCCCCTTCTCATCATGAGTTTGTTGTGTGCAAAGCCAGGCCTTTCTTATATAATAGGAGCCCAGGAAATGCGTATCAATAAGATTGAATTAAGTCGAATAAAATAAAAAACACTGGAGAGTGGTGGAAGTAACAGCTGAGGACACAAGGGCTTTGGAGACCAGGTTCAGGCTTGGGCTCTGCCTCTGCCACCGAGGGCCATATGACCCTCAGTGACTCATGGGGCACTCCCAGCTTGCATTTCCTCACCTGTTTTAAGATAAAGGGACTTCCAGCGCAAGACACCAGCTGGCAAATGGCCAAATTCACTCTCCACTAACTTCCCAGTAAAATATTCATGAAAATAGATACACCAATAAATGCCAAGTTCCTGCACGGCCCTCGGCACAAGAAATACTGGTCAAAATCTTTGGGGTTCTTGAGCGATATCCGCTAATCAAAGAAGGGAAGAATCTGTGATGCAGGAAAATAAGGCCAGCCCTGTCTACTACAACTTCTCAGCGACAGGGGCTTAGAGCCAACCAGAGTGGGGTGCTCCCCACGGTGCGGGGCTCACTCAGGAGGTACCCTGGGGGCTTTACCCCACCACTGCCCTAATCAGCAACCAGGGTCTACATTCACTCTGGGCCTGGAGGCCTGACGCCTGGCTGGAGAGCACAGCCGGCCTGTCGCTTAAGCAGGAAAGAGAAGGAAGCAGGAGAGAGACATGAAAACCAAGGTGGCTGCAGTTGCCCACACTCTTTTATTTTCCTTTTGGCAGAGTGGGAACAAAAAAGGATGCCGAGCAGTTAAGAGCACAGACTGCGGCTACAGTTCACTCAGGTTTGAAGTCTGGCTCTGACACCAGCTGTATGATGTTGGGTAAATTATACTGACTAATTTTCCTCACCTGTCAAACAGGGATACTAAGAGTCTCAGTCCTATATGGTTACTGCACAGGTTAAATGAATGCAAAGGGCTTTAGAATAGTGCCTAGTATCCCACTGAACCCTGTGTCACATTTATTAGATAAACTCTTGCCTATGTGTACATATGTGTGTGTGTGTGTGTGTGTGTGTGTGAGAGAGAGAGCGAGAGCACACACACTTACATTTCTCTGTGTAAAGCGGAGATAGGAAATTACTCCTGAGTCTTAAAGAACCACACTGGCTGAAAGTCTTCCACGGTGCCAGCAGTTTGGTTCAGAGCAGTGAATGTCACTGATTGGAAGATCTGACAGGAACCGGAAGTGCCGTGCGGTAATCTAATGAGAGCACCGAGCCTGGTAGGCACCCAGCGGGCGGCGACGGGAGCTCCGCGTGCCCTCACAGGCGGCACACGGTCAAGTACGGCCCGCGCTAGCACAGCGGGAAAGGCCCGCACTCCTGAAGCACAGGGCGAACACGCCACAGAAGAGGGCGCACTACCGGAAATGGAGCAACTCTTCAACAGAAAAAATGCTTTATGGTCTCTGTAAAGGCTCAAAAACATAAACTCGATGAAATAAGAAGCTGAAATGAGAAAACCATGAACTGAAATGAGAAGATCTGTTTGAGGTAAGCCAGACTGTATGGAAAACAAAAAGAAGAGAGGTAAAATATGCATTAGGCATGATAAAGGAAAGGGAGTCTTCAACCCATAAACATACAATCATTCATGTCAGAGAAAAACAGGATGTTAGCAAAGTGCAGAGAAACAGCAGAAAAGAATGAGCATGTTGAGAGAGACAGAACATTCATGAATAAGAGCTGTTCCTAAAGAAAAGGCCAGGATGTGAAAATCAATACTCAAGGGCTTAGGAAGATGCAGTGGGGATGAAGCTGGCCATCATGCCTCCATCATTGGAGCTCACGGCCGTGATGGGAGAATCCTGGCAACCAGGTACAATCTGCCGGGGAGATAGTCTTCACTGGTGAGCCCACTCACTCATCATCTTCCCAGGCCCTTCAGGCTCTAGTCATGCTGGACTAGATTGGTGCTTCCTAAACTGAATCCAAGGGCCACTGTTTGCAATATGTTTTTGGTTCTTCCTGCTAAATCAGTTCTCTGTTCGAATAACTTTGGGCAAGAATATGTTAAACTAAAAATGAATTTTTCACTACAGAACTTTAATGCTAAGATGCACTATGAATTTTAAAGAGAGAGATACATTATGCTGCATTTTCATTTTCAGAAAGGGTAGAGGTCATTTTTTCTGATATTTCTAACCACAATGCCAACCCCCCCATCTTTTTCATCTCTTGTAACAGCTACTGACATCTCTCAGACAAGGCTGAGAAATACCGAGGTGGGCCCTGAGCAAGCAAATGCCAGGATCACAGTGTGTTAGGCTTGGAGGAGGTGCCCTCAGTGCTGCACCGCATTCAGAGCAGCCCGATGCATGAATGGAGCATTCACATAGGCTGTCAGTGTCTTCTGCAAACTCATGGGTGGGGAAGACTACTGGCAGCCTTGCAGGAGAGCACTGAGATCCACAGGCTGATCAGCAATCAGTCTTCTTCTGGACCTTACATGCCTCAGTTTAGTTTTTCTGCCACTGTAGTGCCAGTGACCACAGAGCATGGGAGAGCCCTGGGCCCCGGCGTCTATCAGGTGTGGCATCACTGAGACATGGATGATTTGTCCCCATGGTACTAGAGCATCACATCTACCTGGAATCTTGCTGCAAAGCAGCAGCCTTGGCTACCACTGGAATCAGAGCAGCATCCCTACCTGAAAATTTCTTAATGCCAAGCCCCACTCGCCGGGTGGAAGTCCAGGAAAGTTCAAGTGGATCTGAATCCCTACTTCCCCCACCCCCAGTCGAGCTTCCTCCCTTTCGTAGGTGGTCCAGGTGAGGGTGTGGGCATCGACAGCCTCGCACCAGAACTCATTTGTGGATTTCTGCTGTTCCTCTGCTCCTACCGTCCTCCTGCAGAATGGCTTGGCTGCTCCTTGGAGCTCCTGCAGAGTCAGGATAACAATTAGCACAGCTCAAATGGAACATCTGGTGAGAAACTGAGGTGCAGTTCCAGGGAGAGGAGGTACTGCCGGTTTCCCCATCCAAAAACTGTACTGCACCTAAAATTCCAAGGGAGGAGGGAGCAGAGCTCCTAGAGCCCAGCTACCTGTGTCAAAATACCCATAATTCCACTTACAGGATGTGTGATTATGGGCAACTTGTTGAACTTCTCTGTGCCTCAACTTCTGAACTTGTAAAATGGGGGTAATAATGGATTGTGAAGGAACCCCACTGAAGACAGGGGGATTGGCTAAGAGGTTCTTGCATTAATCCAGACAAAAGATAATAGGGACCTGAACTGAGGCAGTGACAGGGAGGACGAAGATAAGGAGGCAGGACTGGGAAGTTTTTTAGGAGGTCAAATGGCACAATTTGGTGACCAACTGACCAGGGCACGGGGGTACTAGGAGAAGGGGTGGGTAAGATGAGAGAGAAACCATTCAAATGTAGCTCCAAATTTTTACTACGGTAACTGAGCAAACATAGATGCTGTTAACCAAGACAGGTCATCAAAGAGACTCATCTTTGCTGTGGCAGCAGGGAGGCGCATTACAGAGGAGTCCTTGTACATCCATTACTTAGTACATCCATTGTCATCACCACGTTGGTGGCAATCCTCAGATGAGAAAACTGTTTCTGTTGCTTGACCTTTCTGCTACCTCACTCAATCCTCACAACAGCCCCAGGAGGTAAATATTCTATTATCTCGATCATGGAACAAAGTCACGGAGCCTCAGAGGGCTGAAGCAACTTGCCCGAGATCACACAGGGCTTCTGCTGGGGTTTAAACCCAGGAGGATAGGGCCCCTTGAGCTATCACCTCACGCTATCACACTGTGCCTCTCAGATACCCTCTGCCACAGAGGCATTCTAGACATTATCATCTGTGCAGTCTTCCTGCATAACATTGTTCAGGTGCTAGTACATCATTTTTATTTGAAACCCCCATTGTAGCCTCTAGAATTTGCCCTAGCTAGTGGAGAGGTGTTTTACCATATTATGCATTTGTCACAGCTGCTTTACAAACCTGGGTGTGTGCATTCTGTTTGCACGGTGTGGGTTCTGTGTCTAATTACAGTGCTGAAAGCTATTACATGCGCAGATAGATATGTATATAGAGATTAGGGACATAGCAATAGCATTTGAACATAAAAGTGTGTGTGCTTTAGAAGAAGAATAGCATATTTTTAACTCTTGGGCACTATTTGCTTAGCTGGTAGCTGAGTGAAATTGGAGGTGTTAGAAAGCTGTGAATAATGTTCAATATTAATATCATAGGTTACCTGGGAAAAGGGGGTTTTATGGTATAAAATGATACTGCCAAAACCAGCAAAAGGCTTAAAAGTCCAAAGCACTCTAAATATTGATTTGACTCAATTGTGCAATTTAGAACATTCCTATTTCCCCGAGAGGAGTCATTTCTGAGGAAAATTGTGAAAATGGAATGTAAGAAAGAAAGAGAAGGAAAAGTAATATTGCAGATCTACACTGAGGAGACTTCCCTTTCATCTTTTGGGATATTTATTTCCACCACCCCCCAAAAAAAACAGAGAGCTGCAAATTATGGTTCTCTGGATGAAACCACCCCACTGGATCATGTTAAAAAGCTTTTAGGAGGGAAGCAGTCGGCAAATGCAACTGTTCAGATGCATTTGGATGTAATCCTAAAGTGGTAGCCAGGGTAATCGCCACGCTATCAAAAACTAAAAGGATTGAGATTACCAGACAAGGACAACAGAGAAATAATGGATGTTAAAGAGGCAGAGAAATGGAAATGATGGCATTCACCCACCACATAGCTTTAAAGCCCACGGCAGGAGGGGGGAGACTCCATTTTCCAAGTACTGAGCTGCTAACACACACGTGCACACACACACTGACAAACGTCAGCATCACTTTTATTATGTAGGTGGTTAAACAGTCACTCTTTCTTTTATTGTTTTAAAATATAAAAGGACTGTGACCTTTTACTAATTGTAGAGTGGAAGATGAAAGGTGGCTTCCTTCTCTGCCAGGATGCAGCCTGGGAGGGTTGAATGGGGAGGCACCAAAGGTTCCAAAACCTTGGAAACAGGATGTTGGAACAAGAGACAGGCAGGGACACACAAAATGTCTACCCACGATATTAGAGAATGCTTGCATCAACTCCAGTTCTGCCTCTCCAGCCAAGCTTCTGCTGCTTGCCACAAACATGTTTTGGTAGACCAGGGATGCTTGTTGCCATGTGGATCCATAATATCCACCTACATCATCCTCCTCTGCACTGATGGTTGAAATGCAGACTCCAGGGCCCAAGCTCCAACCTACTAAAGCAGAATCTCTTTGGGGCGGGGCGGGGGGCACATCAAGGATTCTTATACCACCGTCCTTGAGAATTACTGTGGTAACTAATGTGAACAGATGTCAGGGTTTTACAGGGACAATCTTAAACTCCAGGCTCTTAGAAGTATTATGATACAGACTAGAGGGTCAGCAAACTACAGCCCATCTGCCAAATTTTGCTGCCATTCACTTTTGTAAATAAAATTTTATTGGTTCACCGCCACACTCATTCATTTTTGTCTTCAGCTGCTTTGACCCTACAATGGTAAAGAGACTGTATTGCCTGCAATGTCTAAAATATTAACTGTTGGTCCTTCACAGAAAAAGCTGGCTCACGTCCAATGTAGACCAATGGTTTCCAACCAGTTCTGTACATCAGAATCATCTAGGGATATTTTGGGGGATATCACTTTCCAAGGCCCATTCTCAGAGATTCTGAAATTAGCCTGGGGTGGGGTGGGAATATAGATAGGTTTCCTTTAAAAGGTGATTCTGATGTGCAAGTAGGGTGAGGACCACTGCGTGAAGGAGCCTGCACAGGTTTGGAACCAGGCTGAAAAGAACCTGCTTCATCATCTCACCTCCCCGTAGCTGAGTGTCCTGGGGTGGCCTGCGTGACGTGTGTGAGTCTCAGCTGTTTTATCTGTAAAACCAAGATGCCAATGTATGTGGATTAAATATTCCAATTAAAAGACATAGGGTAGCTGAATAGATAAGCAAACAAACACAAACCAAGACCCATGTTTATGCTGTCTACAAGAGACTCACTTCAGATAGAAACACACACAGAGGCTGAAAGTGAAAGGATAAGAAAAGATATTTAATGAAAATGGAAATGGAAAAAAAAAGCTGGGGTAGCAGTATCTATACCAGACAAAGAAGACTTTAAAACAAAGGTTATAACAAGAGACAAAGAAGGACCCAGCAACTCCATTCCTGGTCATTTATCCAAAGAAATCCAAAACGCTAATTATAAGAGACATATGCATCCCTATGTTCACTGCACCATTATTTTCAATAGCCAAGATATGAAAACAACTTAAGTGTCCATCAATAGATGACTGGATAAAGAAGAAGGGGTGCATATACACTATGGAATATGACTCGGTCATTTGAAAAAAGAAAGGATGTAATCTTGACATTTGCAACAACATGGATAGACCTAGTGGGTATTGTGCTGAGTGAAATAAGTCAGACAGAGAAAGACAATTTCCATATGATTTCACTTATATGTAGAATCTAAAAAACAAAATGAATGAACAAACAAAACAAGTAATAGACTCAGATACAGAGAACAAACTAAGGCTGCCAGATGGAAGGGTGATTGGAAGGCTCTGTGAAAAAGGTAGAGGGATTAAGAAATACAAATTGGTTGTTATGAGTGGGTGGGGGGGCTGGGACATGCCATGTCAAGGGGATGTAAAGAACAGGGTAGGGAATATAGTCAATAATATGGTAAAACTATATATGGTATCAGGTGGGTACTAGACTTATCAGGGGGGATCACTTCGTAAGTTATATAAATGCCTAACCTCTATGCTGTACACCTGAAGCTACTATAATATTGTATGTCAATTGTAATTTAAAAATAAAAAGAATAATTTAAAAATAAAGTAACTGTTGATTTAAAAAATAGTCACTTTGTTGGGTGAGGTATGATGACGATTAGAGACAATGTATATGTACCTCCCAAGACAGGGCTTAGCACCCAGTAATTCCAAACAGTAGTTGTACTGGGGAAGGTGATAATGATGACAGTTATAATATAGGACAGCGCCTTTGGCTTCAATAATGCAACGTGAAGATATATTCATTGAGCACCGGCTGTGTGTTCTGGAAAGGGAAACCAAGATAAATAAGGCGTGGTGACCACCTGAAGGAGCTCATGGTCAAGTAAGGCAAACAGACACATAAAAAAATACTGACAGCCACAGGAAAGAAAGAATAAGGACAGGCAAGTCAGAGAAGAAGAGAAACTAATTTCCAATAAACACATGCAAAAATATTCAGCTTCAGTAATAATCAGAGAAGTGAGAGATAAAACTTGAGTGAGACATTTTATCCCAGTAAACATGCAAATACTAATATTGAAAATATTCTGCTTTCACAGAAGTGTGATTTTTACTGGCATTTTAAAGGGTGAATCGGCAATTTAGAATCTGTGTACTTCCTAAATCCTCAGTTTCCCTTTCTAGGTATCTGGTCTGCAGAGAGCTATAGGCGCTGGGAGACCTGTGCACGAACGCTCACCGTGGAACGCGGCAGCCATTCTGTCCGTCTAAACACCCATAATTGGAGGAATGATTAACTAAATCGTCATTCCTCCCTTCTTGGTCATTTAATGCTGAAGTTTTTTAGTTTTTAAATGGCAAATCCATACAGGTATAAAATGGACAGGTGTCCAAAGTATTTCGTGGCAAAGTTGCAAATAAGAGCAATGTCGGAACCCACGTTATCATAAAGCCCACATACATACCCGCATTGAAAGCTTTATGTTTTTATCCCCATAAGAGTATGTAAATTCCTGGACAAGATTACTTATGGGAAGTAAAGATAAATTTAGAGTGGGATAGGGGAGACCTTTCACTTACCTATATTGTTTGAATATTTAATGATGTGAATATATTCATGTACTTCTTACAGAAATTTTTAAAGAAAAAAAGGACAATAATTTAATATGGTGAGCATTATTATAGAAGCATGTGTATAGTATGGCAGTGGTACCCAAAAGAATTCTGCTGGGGTGGGATGGAGAAGAGATGCCATGGAGGTAGGATAATGCTTAGCTAGGCTGGGAGGGATGAGCCATTGGAGAAGATGATCGTGGCCTCCTAGAGTGAGAGGAGGGCATGAGCAGGGTGCAGGGCCATGGGTAAGAATGCTTCCTCCCATTCTTCCATTTCATTCACTCAGCAAACATTTGTAGAGCCTCGCCTCTGAGCTCAGGTGTTGGCAATACAGCAGGAAACAGGCAGATGAAGGCACCAGCCCCTCATGTTGCTTCTACTTAGTTTGTCCAGACACACAGTGGAAGAACATACAAGTAAAATGCATAGAGCGATGATGACGGCTATCTGGGAATCAGACAGGCAAGGGTGATGGGATGAGCTGTGGTGGGAATGGGGTCCCTGACTCGGTTAGGATCGCCAGGAAGACCATGCTAGGAGCTATCAAGGGCGGAGCTGAGGCTGCTGAGAGAATCAGCCACAGGCACAATCAGGGGACAAACATTCCAGGCACAAGAACAGCAGGTGCAGGGGACCTGATGCAGGCATGAGCTCAGTGTATCCCAGCGACAACAGGACAGCTTGACTGGAGTGGGCAGCAAGAGGACAGTGAGTCAGAGAGTGGGTGGGGGGGCTGGGACATGCCATGTAAAGTTTTATGAAATATGGAAAGGAATTTGGCTTTTCTTCTGAGGGAGAGATGCGGGTCACTGGAGACTTTTGAACTGAGAAGTGGCTTTATTGTTATGTGTTTTCAAAGACTTCTCTGGCTGCTCTGCTGAGAAAGACTCCAGGGGGCAAGTGTGGCATCAGGGAGATGAGCTGGGAGCCTCCTGCATTGGCAGAATCTGCTGAGGGCATGGGCAACTGAGTATGTGGAAGTGGAGTCATTAGATACAGGTGTGGGATGCAGAGCCTCAGCAGCATGTGAACCTCACTGATGCCTCTTCCTTAGGAGGCAGCACCCTAATTCTCTTTGACTGATCTACCTATGACACTGCAGAGCCCAGGTTAAGAATATCAGCCAAGGGCCATATACCACATGCCTAGGTATTTGAAAGTTACAAATCAATCTGTTAAGAGTGGTATATAAAATACGTACTATCCTCCTTTCTTCATAATGACCTGGAAGGCCGAGTTCAAATCTAGAAGCCTGTGACTTCTCAGGTTTCCTGGCCAAGCTACAGCAGCATAGGCAGAGCAAGCTCCTGGCTTATGGCTCCTGGATGCCTGCCCTCAGTCTGCCCGCCATGTGGCCCCCTACTCCCGGCTCTGGCTATCACTGTAGTAGCTTTCTGTACACGTGAGTTGATTGCAATTGAAAATCGGTGGACAACAGCCTTTATACCCACTCTGGGTTTGGTATGCAATCCACCCTTGGGAGGACAGGCTCAGGGAAAAGGCAATGTGGGTAGGGAAGTTCAGGGTCTCTGTTATCTACAGAATCACCCAGGGAGGGAGGGTGCAGGTTGTGGTGGGCAAATGCCTGCGGCCTGTGGCCTCCTTATCCCATGGGGAGACATGCCGTGGGAGAAGGGCTGGATGGAGATCTCTAGGGTGTATGACCCAGGGCCAGGGTGCTTTTTGAATGAGCTTAAGAATCATACTGCCGTTCTTACTCAAGTTAGCTAAGGTTAGGGACCTGGGATTTCCTGACTGGTATCCCTGCCAAGAAGCCATGCAGTGTGGGGAGTTCCCAGAAATTTGAATCCTGAACAGAGAGGCTGAAGGAAAAGTGTTGGAGCTGGTTTGCCTGGGCCACAGGGTCTTGAGGAGATCATCTCAACTCCTATTCTCCGGGCTATTGGAAGTCTTCTGGTTCAAGCCCTTTCTTTGGCCTCTTTGTTCAGCTACTCCTTCCATTTCATGAGCTTTGCCCATGCATTTGGTGTAAGGTTTGCACTGTTCAGAGATAGTCCCTGTGCCTGTAACCAAGAAACCTCACAAGATGCAGTCCAAGTTACAAACGGTTTCGTGTGCCACATTAGAGCAGGTGACCTTTACTCTGTGGGAAACTGGATTTTAAACAGAGATGTAGATTTTTTTAATGTCTCAGAGGAGACATGGATGATGGACTGGAAGGAAAGAAACTTTCCTCGCCAGCACTTCAAACAGTGGTTTAAACAAAGGTATCCACTATGAAATAGAAGATGAACTTCAAGAAAGAAAGAAGAAAATTCCAGGGTAGGTGGGTCAGAGTGTGACACCAAGGGATTGGACATGGTCAAATGAGCTCATTTTCAGGAAAGACCCAAGAGTCAGGCTGACTCCCAGGAATTACAGATTGGGCAGTGTAACATCCAACACCAGTCTGATTCTAGAAGGCACCTACGGAACAGATGGTTTCTGAGTAGAGAGAAGTGGGGATGATGCCTGAGTCGTTCTCCAATCCTGTTTCACTACATGAACTGAGATGCTTCAGCAGTATGGTGTATGTCAGGTGGCTCAGCCTCACCAGCTGGCAAGATCAGAATGGGGCACCACCAGCTTGTGCCTAGAGTACATGTGCCCTGACTCCCCTTAGTCGTGGCTTTTCCCTAACTCCTACCAGGCCTCTTAGTCACTCACTGAAATCAGTATCTCAGCCCACCTGTGCAGGGTCTTGACACCATTAATCCCTTGTGAAGTTCTTCCTGGAGAAACTCTCCCTTGAAAGCTGCCCCATGGTGGATGTTGGCTGTCTCCACTTGATGGCATGGGATTTATTTCCTCTTGGCCTGGTGACAGACTGGCATTGGCCTTGAGGAAGGTCCCTCCATGCCTCCAACTCAGATCCTGTGCTCAGTTTGGGGAGCAGCTTTATCTCTGTCATATGAGTACCAGGACAGCACCAAAGGGTCTTAACGTGTACCAGCGAGGACAGGGTCAGCTGCGGGGCGGCGGGAGCGATGTGCGTGTGGGGAAGTCCTCTGGCTGCAGTGTGAGGAGGGGTCACTGGGAAACTGCTGAGGGTGTGAGAAAAGAAGATGGCAGTTTGGACTAGGATGCTGGCAGGAGTAAGAGAAGCAGATTGATTCACGGGCTTCAGGCATAAAAGCAGACTGGCGAGGAACTGGATCTGGGGCACTGAGGGAGCAAGAGACGTCACACGTGATGCATCAGCGTGTGCTTAGTGCAAGTGGGTGGATAATGCTGACCCCCTCACTAGAGGGACATTGGAAAGAGAAGCAGATCTGAGGAAGGCCCTCATGAAAAGCATGGCTTTGGTTTAGACTATCTGAACCACCTAAGAGGCAGTGTTAAGAGGCAGTTGGACATACCAATGTGGAATACTGAGGATGTCTCTGGGTTGGATATACTAACTTGCCAGTCCCTGATGCAATTCAAAGATGGGCATCGTATTGATGAGAGAAGGAAAAGCCAGAAACCAACCTACTAACTGCTATCGTCACATTTTCAGGTGGTTTTCCTTCCTCTCAAAGGGCACCCACCCAATGACTTATTCCAACTTAAAACTGCTGTCACCACAGCTATTTTGTGTGAATGGTGTTTTGGCTTTGTTAAGTATTTTTCATGGCATGATTATGTCAATATCTTTCATGGAGATGATCAGAGAGATCTGAGAGAGGATGAGGCTAATTCTATGTAATTTTTTTTATTGGTTCTCCTAGTAGAGACACCAGCACCTGGTATCTGAAACCCTATGCTTTAAGTATTGAAACCTCCCATCCCGCACTTTATGGAGCATTTCCAGTTTTAGGGCAGAAATGGATCAACTAGATTATGTCTCATAGACTAGGTCCAGGACAGGGAACAGCCTATAAGCCAGGTGGGATGGGGAGCAAGGTAACTTGGGGATATTACCAAGAAGTTTGGCAAGAAGAAGAGAGAGCCATCTTATTGATTCTGTGTGGCCCTCATGTTCTGTGCCAGCACAGGCCTGTCACAAAGCACACTTTGATAAATGTGTGTTGAATAACTATAGATGATGACACACACAGGGAGCAGTGGTCAGGCTTAGGTGGAGGGTGCTCAAGGTGTCACCAGGCATCCTGTGCATATATCTCTCCACATTTAGAGCCCACCCATGATTCCCTAATGGCCATGGGCCTGCCCCTGGCCAGTGCCTCCCTCGCTCTGCTCTCCTCCCAGGAACCTGTGGAAGCCGAAGCCAAAGCCAGATAGCAGGGGCTCCAGAAGAATGTGGAGAAGACGCAATGAGAGTGAGACTCTCAATCACTTACTGCAGCTTTTATTGTCCTTCCCAAGGGTCACCCAGAGCGAAATCTGATTATGGAACCTGGGTTCTAAATGGCGGGGGGAGGGGCAGACCAGGAGAACATAAATTAAGCAAGGCCACATACGGTCTCTTTCATCTCTCTTGGTCCACGTCATCCTCACTGCACACTGACATTTTTACTACCTTTGTTTCAAGATGACAGAATTGAGATTCAGGGAGGCCGGGGCTCCCCAGGTTGCATGCCGTGGAGCATGCATCACACCCCAGACCTGCCCAGCACCTGGCCTGTGTTCTTTCCACTCAACTTCAAAGCCTCTCTTCAAGGTCTAAGGAGTGAGTTCACCTCATACACGCCCTCCAGAGTGTAAAGAGAACGTCTGAGCTAGAGCCACTTTCTCTAATTCACTATGAGGATACTTTGGGGCAGAATCTAAATAGATTGAAATCACACTTCACTCTTTCTGCTGGGCTGTGGTGCTCACGAGCCAGGCCCGAGCTCCGTACTGACACACTTTCCAAATGATCAGTCTTCCCTTTCGGTTTTGTAATTTGGGACAAATTTCTCCTTGCTGCTTGCTTAGGATCTAACACTTGCCTAGTCAAAAGAGATGCCAGGATCACCAGGGCTTGCCTCTGTGCAGTGTGTTTTAGTGGGCGGGCCTTCCCCAGGCCCCTCCCCATCTGGAACACGAATGCCTTCCTTGGGCATGCTCGACTCTACCAGGACTCAAAGCTTATTTTGATAGAAATGAGTGAGACAGGAGCCTTATCTCTGCTGAGGGGCTGGAGTCTGGAATTGTTTCTGCTGTAGCCACCTCTTTTCCCTGGGTCTACTGCTGCCATACATGCACCTGGGCTTCTACTTCAGCAACTCTGCTTCTCCTGTCTGTGTCAGACCCCTCTTCTCCCTGGGCCAGCAGCAGGGACAGGTGTATTTCTACCCACCCGACTTGAAATATGCACAGCCATTGCTCTCCTGAGTGTCTTCTCTGTGAGGGCCCATCTCCAGGCTAAGTACTATGTATGAATCCTATCACTGAATTCTTGCAACAATTTTTTCTCCCACAAACATTTATTTTGCATTCTCTCTGTGCTGGGCACAGTCTGAAGGACTTAGCGACAAACCAAACAAGCAAACCCTTTCCCTGACAGAGCGCATGCTCTTTAGCAGAGGAATGCTTTAAACGGCACTGTTATCCCCAATTTTTTTAATTGCTGTTCAGTTACAGTTGTCTCTGTTTTCCCCCCATTACTCTCCCCTGCCCTACCCACTCCCACCTTTCACTTTCAATCCTCCCCGCCACCCGTTGTCTTTGTCCATGCGTTCTTTATACATGTTCCTTGATTTGACCCTTCCAGAGGCGGATTAAGGTCAGTTCAGGCCCCAGGTGCAGAAGAAAACATTTAAATATACTATCAGGTTTTACCGCCGATTGTAAACTTGTATGTAATTAAAACTGCACATATGAAACCAAACTTGGTGTCATTAGAAAGAAGTGTAAAGTTGGGGTTTTGCGGGGCCCTTCAGAAGTTGGGGCCCAGGACACGTGCCTGGGGCGCCCGCCATTAAATCCACCTCTGGCACCCTTCCCCTTCTTCCCTGTTATCCCCCTCCCCTCTCCCCTCTGGTCACGGTCAGTTTCTTATCCCCATTTCTAAAGTGAAAAAATATGAGTCCGAGAGTTTTTATAACTTGGAATTGCACACAGCTGATAAGCAGAAGAGATGAAATTCAAGCACTGGTTTCTGAGACTACAGGCCATGTTCCTTCGATTACATCCACAGGTGGTAGGTCTTGCTCCTACAGTTCTTATGATCGAGGACTGTGACTCAAGATGTAACAGTTGGTGCCTAGGTGTGTGCAGCTGGCCAGTTCCTGGGGCAGGGTGCATGCCGTTTCTTTCATTTAATCAAGTTACAGAGGCTGGAAAAGCGTGACAGCTCTAGCTCCTACCTGGGTGGCCACCGTGCGTCAGGCACGGCTCTAGCTGCTGTATTTGCACTGACGCGTTTGCTCTTCATAACTGACCTATGAATATAGGTTGTTACAGTATTATTTCCATTCTACAGACATGGAGACTAGACGACCAGCTGTGTATGAGACTCTCCCAAAGTCCTGGAGCTAGGAAGGGGCAGAGCTGGGAGGAGAACCCAAGCTGGTGGTGCCAGGGGCAGTTCCCCAGCACCATACCCACTGACCGTGAGATACAAATCAATCTCGTGCTAAAAGAGGCCTGGGCTCCCTGGTGTTCCCTGGGCCATGCTGCCATGTTACCTGCTCACAACTCTGACAGGTCTCACTTTCATAAGGAGGAAAAGATGTGAAGAAAATGTGTTCCCAGCAGAGGACAATATGTGTGAAGGTAGGAAAGAAGGTATCCTGGTTTCCTAAAAATATGTGAGCCCGAGGCTCACCCACTCGTTTTGACAGAACATGGAAACAGAAGTCACCCAACCAGGAAGTCCATCCAACTGGCTAGTTCCTGCACCAGCAGCCTCTCCTCCTGGAGCTGTGTGCAGCAGGCCCCAGGCCCCTCCCAGCGGGAGCATGGAACAGCATGAAAACAGGGCAGTCCTGTGCAAAAATTAAGAATTACAAGGTGGTGATAGCAGATCCTTAAACCAGGTGTGAGGCTCTGTGCAACCACTCAGCCCATCTGCCCATGAAACCAATCCTGCCCCCGAGGTGTCCTTGAGCTGTGAGAGCATCACACCCCTTATCTCACCTTGTGTTCATGACAATTCTGGGAACTGAGTGTTATCATGCCAAAGTTTCCAGCCAAGGAAACAATGTGAGGCGAAGAATGGCTTGGTCCAGTTCTCAGAATTAGTGAGTAACTGTGACAAAATCAGAATCATAATGAAGTGACAAGTTAACATCCGTGGAGTTAACCCAGGTCTCAGACCACGTTCTTACATACTCTGCTGCTCTGCCCCCTGGCCAGACGTAGCTTAGCGCCTCAGTGCCTGATCTGGAGCTTAGATGGTCTCCTGCCGGGATTATGAAATGTGGTCTGGGCTTTTGCCCAGAGATGAAATTAACATATGTCAGCAAGTCTCCAGGGCCACGAATACGAAAGCCCAGAGAAGAAGACCAAATGGAGCCACTGGGTGGCTTGAACTTCGTAACAAACTTGTTGCTGCCAAGATAACCTCATTCTCAGGTGCCACAGGGACGAGGTCCCCATGATTGCACTCAACAAGCATATCCGAAGCTTCTCTCCTTGATAACCAAACATGCCCAACAGAGCTTTCTATTTAATAATCACAGTTTTAAGGGGGTTTAAAAATATAGCCCCTACCTGACACTTAACTCTTTTACCCATTGAGCCTGTACAGAAAACCAACCTAGCGCAACAGCAAAGTAAGAGGCGAATAACCTGATCATTGGTGACATCACTGAGCTTCTGAATTATCCAACCTTGGAACCACCCTTCCAAGAGTATCATTACATGCAATAATAAATTGTTTTTATTGTGTGGACTAAAGAAATCAGAGTTCTTTGTTATGTGGGGCTAGAAGTGTGCTTTACAATGAGCTCTTGTCTATTGGCTTTTAAAATCCAAGAATTAGTCCTGGTTATCACGATAAGGAGAAATGAGGGGGTTTCTCAATAAAACATGTTGTTTCTAAGCCTTCTGCTCCTTGGGAAACTTAATTCCCTGTGACTGCCCATCCTCCCAGGTGACATCAATCCATACCACAAGAGCAGTGGCCAATCCTAACCTTCACATCTTGCCACATAGTTGACTTCAACACCTACTTTTTCTAGCTAGTAATTTAAGAACCAAAGGAATATCAGCAGCCAATCAAAGATCACGTAAGCCCTGGGAGCATTTTGAATATCAGATGTGGGACCGACAGTAAGAATAAAATAGTAGCAGATAGTGGGATGCTCATAGAAACTTGGCCATCAGCCAAACCTACACCTGGGGTCAGTCTTAACATCAGGTGATGTTACAGTACTTTACTGTTGGAAAAATTTGATGTTTTTGTTAAAAATCTGTTAGATTAGAGATAACGTAAGAGTGTAAGTTTTGTTCTCTGCAAATTTATAAAAGAACAACATGTACCCCATGTTCTAGAGTGAACAGAATGGAATTAAGTAAAAAAATAAAATAAAATCAGAACCTAACCCATTAGTAACTTTACTATTAAATGGAATAGGAGGGGGGTCCATAAAATAAAATAAGGACAGTCATGTCCTACAAACAAGCTCCTAGCTGGTCACGAAACTCTAAGCAGGACAAGTAGGTAACCTGGCTGCTGCACTTGACCAATGGCCAATGGCAGATTATGTTTTGCCAACTCGTCTAAGGCTGGAATTGCGTAAATGTTAACTAAGGAGATATTGGAAGTGTTTTTGTAAACAATGAAGCACTTGCTTTTTAAACAAGACTTGTTTAAATAATAAATAAAAGCAAAACCAAAAGCACAAAATAGTTCTAGGATGCTCTTCCTACGTGTGACCTATGCAATAGGTCTAAAAGGGAGATGGACATAACATCAATGAATGGTCTATTGTAATAATCAGAGATCTACTTTATGGGCACCTCCTGGATACCATGCACTGATCAAGTGCCTTCTATACACCACTCTAGTGCAAAGAACAACCTCTCAGGGAAAGCATTTTCAGATGAGGACACTGAGACTCAGGTTGAACAACTTGCTAGGGTCACATGACTTGTAAGTGACAAAGCCAGGATGCAGGCTTATACAGGTCCAGCTGCACACCCCATGTTCATTACCCTCCTGTGTCATACCAACTAGGAAGCTGGAGATAAGAACCAGTTAGGATAGATCCTTCCTTCATGCTGGATTTTCAATGCAGTCAAAATGATTTTTTAAAAATTCTATCCCTTTGTTCATTTAAATACCCTTCTTATCAAAAGAGCTGTGCCAAAGTTTGGGGCAGGCAAAAACCCAAACCATGCCTACAGAGGTAACATATTTAAGACCCATGGATATAAACAGTCTTTATGCAGACGTAGGTGGCACATCAATAGGACATGAGCTTGCAGCCATTAACAACAAAAATCACTTAAATGTTTCAAAAACATGGAAAGATGCTTGAGAAATAACGTGGGTTAAGGAAAAGGAAAAGTGACTATGATGACTTTAAAAGTACTTTCATGGAATAAAAAGCATTACTTTGCAAACAGAGACCTTCTTATTGACTCAGGGCAGAATCAACAAGCTAAGGGCCCGGGCCAGATCTGACCTGCGGCCTGCCTCGGACGGGCAACCTGCAAATGCAGCCTGCACTTTCATTTGCGCATTGCTATGTCTGCATTCATGCTGCAAGGGTGGGGCACGCGGCCTCCTGGTCCCCAAAGTCTAATAATACTGTCCCACACTTTACAGAAAATGTGTGCCGAGCCTTCCCTGCCTTCAGACGGGGATTAGGACCTTCTCCCTGCCCCAGTGCTCAGTGTTAAGTCTTGAGGGGAGAGGAGATGCAGAGTCAGCCATTGGAAATATTCTATCACTAATAGGTTTAGATTTTGCTTTCTTGATTTCAACCACAATTTACCTGTGAGGTGAGTTTTGACGGTTTTACTGAGAAGGGGACTTACATGGGGTGTATTTGGAGCAGCCAGCACTGCCGTGCACCCCACAGCCTGGCAGCTCTGTGGCTCTCTGCTGCAGACACAGCGATGCAGAACAGCCACTTTACAGGTATATCGTTTCCATTGAAACTCCCATAATCGTGTGCAGGACTTGCTAACTCAAATAGCCTTAGGGGCTAGATATGTGTTGCAAGTGAGTCATGTGGCTCGTGTGCAAGGTGATAGGCAGTGGTGGGGTCACAGGTAAAGGGGATAAGGTGTCCACCATCCATCCAAGGCACAGGTCACTCTCGCCCCCTGCTGGTCACTGTTCTGCAGGAATGCGGACCCTCGTGGCCAGATTCGTGACCTTTCTAAAGAAAATGAAAATTCAGATATATAGGTAAAATGTCCCCGTAGATGAAAGTCGATAACTTAAAAGAAAATCACCACACAGAACCGTAGAAATTTGCCAGACAAATTTGGTCTATAGGCAGACAGTTGTCCAACTCTGCTAAAACTAAATTCACAAACGTCCAGGTCTGAGATGACTTCAGGAGTACAACTGATGGATACATATTTAAACACCTGATGGGTATTCAAGTCCTTACACAAGGCCTACTTTGAAGTTTTAAAGCTCCAGACGTTCAAATAAATATTAACGATCACATTTAGCGAGTGCCCGCCATACACTAGGTACTGTTATGAGTGCTTTGCATATAGTATCCCTTCGTGAGGCAAGGGCCAGCTGCACCAGCACCGTTTTACAGAGGTGGAAGATGAAGGTCAACTCATTCACTAACGATGAAAACGCTAGCAAGTGTGGAGATTGCGTTTGAACCTGGGCAACGTGGGTCCCAGACTCTGGGTTCTTAGCCAAGAGCTTTTTGCCCTTAAATGTGTACACAACTCACCTGACAATGTTGTGAATGCAGATTCCAGTGCAGCAGGTCTGGAGCGGGGCCTGGGATTCATCCCTCACATGCTCTCAGGGGACACTGCTGCTGCGGCTTCAGGAACCCCACTGAGTAGCAAAGCCCTGGGCTACCAGGCCCGGGTTCTCCAAACTTGGTGGCCCAGAGCAGTTGGTACCAGCACCCCTGGGAGCTCCTTAGAAACGCAACTCATCAGGTGCAGCTGAAAGTCTGGGGTGGGGCCCCGCAATCTGTGCTTAGCAGCTGGTCTGATGCAAGTTCAAGTTCTTACAAACCCAAAGCCTCAGCCTAGGGGCTCCCACGGCCCCGCGCTTTCAGGCCGCCCCAGCCTGGCTGCGGGCAGAGTCCGCAAGCCTTCCGTCTGTCTCAGGACCTGGATTCTTAGGTAGGGGACACCAGGTAGAGGGTGCCAGGGCCCTGAGTCTGTACTTCCTTGTGAACCACAAAGGGCAACACTTCTTTAAATAGACACGAGCGCTATGACCTTAGACATTTCTATTTGCATGTTTACCCTCTACTCGGGCCAAGATCAAGTGCGATAAAATTATCCCGGTTTGACTCAAGTCACCTCTTTGATTTCACCACCACGTGTCAAAGGCAATGTCCACTGTGTGCTCTGGGCTTGGCACCCCTTCTCGGAAACTCCCCATGTCCTGGGATTTAGGCATTCATAGCCTTTGAAAGGCAAGATTGGTGGGAGGTGGGAATAACTAGGTGGGGTGGGGGTGCTGGAAACAAGCACCATGCGGCTGCTGTCTGCAACAGCAGAAGTGTTTTGACAGTCGCCGAGATGGACATTAAATCACTCGCTGGGGGGAAAGTGAAGTGGGCGCCAGTCAGGCTGGGGATGGGGTGGTGGAGCCGCAGAGTAGCACTTGCACTGACTTTCTGATGGGAGTCGGCATGAGAATCATAAATCTTGATTATTCTCTGTCTCAGCCTATTTGAACCAAACGCCTTGAACAGGGATAGAGTTCACATCTCGTCGAAAACTGCAAAAAAACCTGATTAAATGTACAAACTGATACAAATAGCCCTCGATCCATGTTACTGTTCACACTGTCATCACTGAGGAAGAGGGGTTCCATTTTGCAGATCCAGGATCTGTTTGGATGAGAAGTGGCACGCTGCACCCCTAGGTCCCAGAGGGACCCTCCTCCCTCCTCGTGTCTTCGCTGTGGTCCCAGGAGACATCTATCACTCTGTTGCCAGAATCCTAGCTACTCTTATAACGAAGGCAATTAGTTCCCGGCGAGCCGACCACCGGCCCCCGACACTGAGTGCCCTCCTGTTACAATTAGGTACCCTGTAGAAAAATGGAAATGCAGAGTCGTTACCATGAAGTAATAATAAACCGAATCATTCAATTATGGATGAAAAAAAGGCACTTGAATTAATAATAATATTGTATTAAGAATATTATATGCTCAAAGCATTAAAAAACCAGCACATTACCATTTTTGCATACATAATGAGTGAACTTAGAGAACAGATTAATTAGGAAATAAAAATACTAAATGATGATGGCCTTTCTCATGAACTGATGCTGCTCCTTGGGGTCTAGGGGTGGACGCACGAGTGAATGCCACAGAAGCCCTGGACTCTCCTGCCTGCACATTTGGAAATAAAGGGTTGAGGGGTGAGAGGGAGGGGAAAAGCAAATGAGAAAGAACCATTGAGTAGCTGGCAGCCTCCACTGGCAGGACATAGGACAGGAAAGATGCTGCCTCCCCTTGGTTGCTGAAAGAGTCCTTAGCATCCAGGTGAGGTAAGAGGGTGTGGAGCAGGTGTTGCAAAGTCACGTGACTATAGGAGATGGGGTGACTGTATTGAAATTAAGCAACTTCTTGTTACTCAGCGCCAGCCAAGTTTTTGAGAGAAATTATATGTATAACGAAACGATATATCTCCCATGAAAAGATAACGGCATCACTTGCCAAAAATAGATGGTAAACATGAACATATGAGAAACAGAAACAAAACGCACTTTAAAATTTTATGTAGATATTGTCAAGCAGGGTCCAAGTCCAAGAGCCGCTCTCTCTTTGTAAAAAACAAGGAGGTGAGCTAAGGATAGACAGGTGTTAAAGATATGCTGGCACCAAGCTGAGGCACTCTCCTGGTTATAATCAGACAACAGGGAAGTAAAATGTGAGTAACGTCCTCACCGTGTGAGTCAAGGTTATCTATCTAATGCTGTGCCCGTGAGGTACTCTGGCTGGACTCAGGTATTTGGGGACCGGGCTGACAGCCACATCTGTATGCACATCCCTAGGTACTTCACCTACAAGAACAGTGATACCGGAGCCTTTGTGTTTGCAGGGACAAGAGGGCATGTGAGAGGGCAAAGCCCGTTGCTCATATTCTCTTCTAAGCAGCCCTGTCTAGGCTCATTTCTGGGTTTACTTTATTCCAAGGCTTCTTAGTCTCATCGCTACTGAATTTTGGGCCAGAAAACTCTTTATTGTGGAGAGAGGGGACTGACACGTGCACTGTGGAATATTTAGCAGCATCCCTGGCCTCACCCACTAGATTCCAGTAATACCATCGCCCGCGCCAATTGTGACGATCAAATATGTCTCTGTACGTGGCTAAATGTCTCCAGATGAGGGGTTATAGTTACCCCTGGATTAGAAGTACTGGCTTAACATAAATCTAAAAAACTGGAGAGACAGGCTGTGGAGTTAAGAAATTTACCCTCGGAAAAAGAGGTCTGATTTTGTCCTTGCTCCTGGGAGGTGCCCTTTAAACCCTTGGAATGTCTCAAGTGAAAAGAGCATCTTTGGTATTCATGACAGTTATGCTAACAAGGTGACTCTTGGTGGGTCCCCAGATAATTTGTCAACCAGAGGACTGGTGAGGGGGGAGGGAAGCTGGCCCTGCCACTTCACAGAACAGTCATGTGATGACGGAGTGGGGCTCTAGGCCATACAATATTAGCTGGAAGGGAGAAGGGCCAGAGGTTGATTCAACCACATGGGTAATAACTCAGTGGATCGGCTCTAAGTAATGGAGCCCCAGAGAAAACTCTGGGCACAGAAGCTGGGGTGAACTTCACCCATACTGCCACACTTGATGTCCGGAAGATGAAGGCATCCCTGAGGATGACAGAACTTTTGTGTTTGGAACTCCTATGTGGGTGGAAAATGGGTGCTGTAATAAATCTTAAATTCCTAACTGGGCAGGTCATGGTGGGCAGTCATGCCCCAGGCATATAATTTTTTAGTAAAAGGCAAGCCCTGCCCATTGTTATTGTGCATCTAGATTAACACGCTTTTGAGATAAGCCATGACCACCCTCAAAACAACACCTAATCTTAACTATCCTGTAACCCAATCCCTGGCTGACTTTCCCCCAACTTCATGTAATCTTCCTTACTTTCCCTCCTTAATTTCAAATGCATAAAAGAAGTTGCAAAACTGTAATTTTCCAGAGCCTTTTGAGATCTTGCTCTCCAGTAACTGTCCTCAGTTTTGGCTCAAATCAATGGGTTTCTTACATCAACAGCTACATCCCCCCAACCACCACTGATTCTGCTCTATGCCTCTCTTCTGTTGGCTGGTTTTGGTGTGTATGCTTTGCTACAATAAAATGTAATTGTTAAGTATAGCATTTTTCTGTGTTCTGGGTCATTCCTGTGACTCTTCATACCTGAGGGTAGTTGTGGAAACCCTTAAATTTGTAGCTAGCTTGTCTGAAGTGAAAGTGGCCCTGAGGACCCCCTAACGTATGACTAGAGTCAGAAATCTTGAGTGGATTTGACATCTAGAAGTCTATATCCTTAACCTCCATTTTGGCTAATTCCAAGTACAGGTGTAACAGGGTCATTTATTTTTAACCATTGATTTCATTAATTTTGCCCTAAATATGCTTCCTCTAGCAGTTTACCGTAGCTCCTTTTGGGAAAGGGCTGTGTTCAACAGCTTTAGTTCATTATAATAGCTAGGAGGAGCTTCCAACGTATGGAGTTGCGAAAGGTGTGGAGGAAATAGCCTGGACTTCTAAGCCATAAGTGTAGATCCCAAGTCCTTCTCTTCTGCTTACATATAGTGGTCAAGTTGCTAGAGTAGGCAGTTAGAGAGACATGAACAGAGTAGGAACGATAGGCCAGGTACGGAAGGTCACCAGAGTGGAAAGCCCTGGGTGCCTAGCAAGGGGCAAAACTGGGAAAGCAAGTATTGCAGGGTGGGGCCTCACCCCCAGGGTGACTTATCTTCCCCTAGAATATCGCTGGGTCATGTGTTTTAGATCGCATGACCTTTCATATTGCTAGTCATGTGGTTTGGACCTCCGCCTGACCTCCCCCTCTGCATGTCACTAGTCATGTGGTTTAGACCCCCTTAGAGGAGGAACAAGGGGGCCAGGGAATAACCTCATACGGCTCCCTTGCATGACCACTCCCTTAAGCATTGAGCCCTCAGTACAATAAGGTCCTGACCTACATCAAATAATCTTAGGAACAAAGCGTCAGGTCCATTGACCACAGAGAGGGAGTTTTGGTCAAACTAGAGATGACATCGAGGCCTTGGCTGTGTTTCCGCTCAGCCAAGAAGCTGCAAAACCAGATGAAGCAAGGAAGCAAGGCCATTGCTGACGTCGGGACCAGCTCTGATGACATTATAATGACCTCCTGCCCCAGCAATCATTAGAGACTGTGACTGTGAAAGGACAGACCTGGAAAGCTGATGAATGTTCTATTGAGAGCCTCTCCTGATACCTCCCCTAAAATCCCCACCGTTAGAAAACAGGTAAAACCCATAAGACCAAGGGCCCAGCTGCCCATGTGCACACAAGCTCGCTCACTCTCGCTCACCCTCTCTCTCGCTCTCTCTCACTCCGGCTCATGTCTGCGCCTTTCCCCACCCCTTCTTTCCTTAGGCACACTCTCTCGGGAGCGCCTTTACCCCTCTTTTCCTGCAGGCATGCACCTTTGCATTCCTTCTCCTAAGTTCCAAAGGTCCATCTTTTGCTTCTGTAACTTGTTTCCTGAGTTCATGCAGCCCAGTTCACTTCCTCTACCTCTGTGACTTCCTAAATAAACTTTCTCTTATAATTAGAGTTCATGGCTCTGAATTCTTTCTTAGCTGAACTCAAGGACCAAGGTCTAACTCTGCCAGTAACATCTGGTGCCCTTCTCTATTAACACAGTCATTTCACATTTCTGAGACTTGTTGTCCTCATGTGTAAAACGGTATTGCTAGAGCTTTCATTACTTAATTCATTCATTCATTCAGTATCCACAGAGTGTCCACTGATTTAGGTCCCAGGGATATAGTAGGGAATGAGGTCCCTGCCCTCACAAAGTTCACATTTTAGTAGGAGAGATGGGCAACAGATAACTTCGGATGATGAAACATGCCACAAATAAAATAAAGTAGGGTACGGGAAGTGAAAGTGATAATAGGAGTGGATGTTCTTCTCAACAGAGCCCTTTGAGAAGATGTCGCTGAGCAGATATCATTGATGCAAAGGCTCTGAGGCTCTGAGGTAGAAACAAGTTTGGCATATTTTAAGTATAGAAGAACATGATCATTGAGGATTAAATGAAAGGAAATGTACAAAATTAATGAACCTGGCACTCAGGTGAAAATTTAAGAGTCTGTTAGGTGGTCCTGCATAAATGTGTGCTGACAATTACTTGAAAAACACCCCAGGAATGATCATGGTTGAATTCTGTTGTGTGTTTAGCATGCATTTTACATGAATTAATTCATTCGATCCTCACAGCTTCCCAAGGTAGATGTCATTGTCTTCCTCATTTTTATAGACGGGGCAATTGAGGCAAAAGTATTAAGTAAATTGCCCCCATTCACAGAGCTTTTAAGTGGTAATACCAGGAATAGAAGCTGGGCGATTGGCTCTCCAGCACTTGCCCGAACCCTTCCACGCACTGCCCATTCTAACAATGGCTCTGGTCCAAGACCCGGTCTCCTTTTTCTGACCTCTCAAAACATACTTGGACTTTCACTGTGAATTTCTTATTTAATGAATTTATTTATTCAGTGAGCATTTATCAAACCCATGCCAACTTCGCAGCCCTTGAAAAGACACTGAGAATATAAAGAACGTGGGTCAACCTCTAAACATACTGGAGAGTGAGGGTGGAAATGAGTGCAAAATTATAATGTGCTATTTCAAGCCTTCGAACGCCATTTTATTGTCTCATGTGCCTTCAGTTTGTCTTCCTAGCAGGGATATGTCAGCAGAGGTTGTGATATATAAAATTTATTGCTAGTGTATCTGGGCATTTTCATAAACAATGGAACAAACATTAGTGGCTTCTGAGAAACAAAAAACTACAGTAGCAGAATTACAGATTTCAGGAAGCCTTCAATTGTGCTTTGAAGTAACTCTGCTAACCAGGTTTTCTCAGCTGCCTGAATCTTGATTTTTCTCCTTTGATCTTTCCTTTTAATTAGATGACCTGGCTCACTGGATGAAGAACACACTTTCCCTTTCCTTTTGTTTTTTTGCACATCATTTCTTCCCTCTGGTCCTCAAACTCACACACTTTGACGAGAAACTGCTGAGTCCTTTCCCCAGACGCCACGTGAGAGGGGGCGAGGCATGAATCTGTCTCCTTGTTTTATGGTAAATTAGGATTATCTGCAAGCCACACCCTGCTGGCTTATCTACAGAGACATCAGGCCCCGTTGCCTTGGTTGATTAATTCTTGAGATTGATTTGGAATTTGTACCTATCTCCTTCGAAATCATTAAAGAGGCATTAATCGATTATTCAAGTGTAGAGCCTATTCTATTCTTTAACTTTACAGCCCTCTCAATTTCTTCCAGAAACAGCAAAGGCTGTTGGGCCCTGGCTTGTCTTCCGTTAATCTTGGCTTAAGTAGTATACGGGAAGAGAAGCCAGGGATCGGTAGACATCATTTCCTCATTTCTAACTCAAGACCTCAACGCCATGTATCACTTACAAGATTTTTAATAAATTAGTAAAAATGGATTTCGTGTCCCTTTCTATTGTCATCCACACGTTGTCTCCGTTGCACCCCCATTTCCTGTATGTGCATACACGCATGCACATGTCCACATAAATAAACTCATGATCACGCACATACCCGTTACCATGTTGTAACTGGCTGCCCACCAGCTAAACCTAGTCTGGGTCATGATTTATTGTACCTGCCTGTACTTTAAACAGTTAAATCTGAAGACCTTCAAGTAACATCAGGGCCCTCCATTGCCATAGTTCTCACCAGTCCTCATCCTGGGGTTTCATTCCTATCTCTGGCCCGTGGCGGCATTTTCATTTGCAAGCCCCATCTCTAGTCACACACAAGCACCTCCCGTTCCCTAACCATCCATGCTCTGTCTGAGCTTCACACCACTGCATGCGCTGCTGTGCGTGCTTGGCCTCTTCCTTCCCAAGCTGGTAATGATAGCTGAGAACATGGTAGGGGCAGGCATTGCGCTAGGCTTTCTCATGGGGGGGAAGCGGTTTGTGTTGGCGTCTCATCCTACAGAAGAGGAAGCATGGGCTTAGAGAGGCTAAAACAGTTGTTTAATATCATGTAGCTAATAAGTGGCAAATCTCAGAGTGGAAATCAGACCCTCAGCTTCGCAACATATCGACAACCGTCTCAGCAAGGCTGCCTTATTCTTCAATAGTCAGCTGAGACCATCTCTCCTCCGGGAAGCCGCCTTTGATTCCCACAGGCGGAAATGACATTCCCTCTCGAGTAGCACTCAGCATTATACACAACAGGTCTTAGTGAAATTATCTGACTTTGTTGCATTTAATGGGTTTCATGTAAATTTCCCTCTTGACTAGTGTTTCTCAGACTTGAAAGTGACAGACATCTAAGAATATAACCACAGGTTCTCCAGGTTTCCTTGAACCTCGATTTAAAAGCCCTACTCTAACAAACAAAAACACACTTAAAAATGACACTTTTCACACTGTCAAGCCAGTTAGACTACGGACATAACTGAAAACTCCTACCCATACTAGTCCGAAGGCCTCCTGAGGGCAGGGCCCATGTCCCACTCATCCTCAGATCCTCATTGCTCGGCCTTGGGCCTGGGCCGGAAGGCAGCCCCTGAAAGCGCTAATGGAGTGAATGGATGACGATGTGGGCTTCCTAAGATCACACGAGATGTGGTCTACCTTGGGAGGAAAAACTAAGCCAAACTGTAAGGCGGACTGCAGAGCTAACTCCCCAAGGGCAGTGGTTGCAGCTCATGGGGCCTTCCAGCTGAGACAGCTGAGCTACTTTTCGGCCACATTCGCAGCACAGGAGGATTGCGCTCTCCACCCCACTGAGGGGCGCAAGGGCATATGACCTGCTTTCACCAACACGATGGACATGGAAGTGAATCTTATCACTTCTGGGTGACAGGCTGTAAGAGCTGGTACACACTGTGATACTCCCCTCCGCTTGGCCATGTGGACCACCTGTCACTGCAGAAGGCAGAGGCTGCATCACTCACATACCTGAAGAAGGAGGGTATGAAGCAGAGGTCTGAGCCCGCTGCTGCGGAGGTGAAGCTCACCTGAGTAGGAGATACCCCTTTGCTGTGTAGGCAACAGGTATCTGGACAGTGTTCCTGCAGCAACCCTAGTTATTCATTCAAGTAATAAAGATGCATCCAGCACCTAGCATGTTCCAGGTGCTACGCTGGGAGCTAAGGCTATAAGTGTGCACAAAATCAGATGGGCCTTTGACCTCACAGAAGTCACAGTCTGTTGGGAAAGACAAGTTTTTATGAAAGAAAGACACATTTAAACGTACAACGGTGACACATGCTTTGAGACAAGAAGCGTGAGGCCATGAAATAAGCTAACGGAAGCAGGTGAGCGGGAGAGATGTCCCTGAGACTTTCACAAAGGAGCTGCGAGCTGTAGGAAGAGAAAGACTGACTAGAGAAAGCTATGGAGGTGGAAAGAAGAGCTGTGAGACAGAGGGAACAGCATGAGCCAAGGCCCAGGACAAGACCCCACAGGTCTAAGGGACTGAATGGAGCTCCTAGATGACCAGCTTGAAAGCTGCCCACCTGCTCCGACCCCCAGCACTGGCACATGCTATCCATGGGAGCTGCTGAGTGAGGCAGCACATGTGAAATCACACAGAACCTGGAAGGTCACTGGAGCCTCCCAGGTGTTTCACAGACACCAGCTGGGTCTGAATCTATAGCTGATGCACTGAACTCCTGACTCCCTGCCTTTTTTTTTCTTGTAACAGGGACTCTGATTCTAACTGCTGTGGGTCCCAGAAGCTTATAGCCTTGGGAAGAAAGAGAGAAAAGCAGTGTGGCGAAGCAGCTTCCCTTGACATTGCCTCATAAACCCCCATTCCCACTCACAGTTCACGGAAACAAAGCACGACATCCCTGAAGGACAGTATCATCTGATGGACAGAGGCCCTGGTCTTCACCACCTAAAAGTGAAGAATGGAAAGGGAGGAAGTGGCCTGGTCTTATGACTGCACAGTTTCTGAACAGGAGCCTGCAGCGTTCGGAAAAAACGGGGCAGGGTAGCAAACATTTATTAATTTCTAGGGTGCTTTCAAATATTGTGCCTTTTACCTTCCAAAATTCCCTGAACTGGATGTGTTAACATTCCCATTTGGCAATGCTTGAAGAACTAAACAATACAATGGATAAGGAAATTGAGGCACAGAGAAGTCTTGAAGCCAGTAATCAGGAAAGCTAGAGCCTGAATCCAGTTCCACCTGATCCTGAGTCCTCTTGGGCCTTAGGGATACATTTCTGATGGTGCAAAAATTAAAGCCTGAGTTATAAAAGTCAATGCTCCCAGCAGCCTGGGAGAAACGCAGTGGGGAGAGGACCAAACGGCATGTGCCTTTTTGAAAAGGGGCAGCGGTTCATCAGCTCCCGTTGACAATTGCCATGTGGTACTGGGATCTCCCCATATTTCCAGAGAACCCTAAAATCCAGGTAACTAGGTGACATCTCCAAGTTATTAAAATGCTAGAATCTAATATAAACAAACAAACAAAAATATCCATCCATCCATCCATCCATCCATCATCCATCTATCCATCCATCCATCATCCATCCATACCTCTGCAAAGACCGATGTTATATTTAAGCCTCATTTAACCTGGGTGTGATTTTTGTCCTCAGGAGACATATGGCAATGTCTGGAGACATTTTTGGTTGCCACCTCTGGGGATAGGGACTGCTTCTCTAACTCGGTGGATAGAGGCCAGGGATACCTCTCAACATTGTGTGCTGCACAGGATGGCCTCCACCACAAAGAATTATCCAGCCCCAAATGGCAACAGTGCTGAAATAAGAGAAATCCTGGCTTAACTTGTGGTCCCTTGAGCTCCCATGTCCCGTGTAAAGCTCTCTATTCCCAGCCAAGTCTTCTCTTGGTCTCATAGCCCCTCGCAGCTCTCCTATTCCAGGGACGGAAGAGCATTCCTTGCTATTCACTTTGCTGGCCTTGTGCCAGACCTGGGCTAATTCTTACTAATGCAGAAAGTCTTGAGTTATACTTGCAAATCCAGCTTAGTGTTCAAGTGTCTAAGGCTCTGGAGCAATTGAACACCAGTCAATAGTGTAAACAAAGCCAGGTTTAGATAAACCCCATCCCCAGGCCTGAGGTGGCCCCAGGCACCTGTGCTGCTGCCAATCAGCCTCGATGCTCAACACAGACCAATTAACACACTCTGAGGCTGCTTATCTGCTGTCACTTCCTGGGGAAAGAAAGCCCACTGCTAAATAAACATATTGATTTAGCCATTAAATCCAGCATCACTCAAAATGAAACTCATTATATTATTGAGTAAAAACAAAGTCACCTTAGTTTTCAGGATGGACTGTTGCTATGAAACTTCACTTTTCCACTTTTCCATGGATTTCCCAAACAGGCCTCAGCACTTTCCGCAGGACAAACCTAGAAAGCAGAGTTTTGTGTTCACCTTAACACGATCTCTGCTTTTGCCTTAAAAACGTGCATTCATATGGGAATCCTTCTTTAAAAATGCTATTTCAGCATAGGTGAGGAAATTTTATGCTCGAAAGGAAGGATATTGGCTAGGAAGATGAACTGTGATATTAAAAAAGAACAACTACAAAACCACGGGCAGGGCAATAAAAACAGGTTAACTTTGAATGTTAACCATAGGCACTGATCTGATGCTTACGGGCAAAAGCACAGAAATATCTTCCCGGTTCCGTTGTAAACAGACGGAGGAGTGTGAAAAAAAAAAACAGTCATAAAATCCCTTTGAATAGGTGTTTTAGTTTATTCTGCATAAGGTGCTGTGTGTCAGAGCACATATTGCACATTCTACCACTTTGGCAGCCATCACATTTTACCAGAATGATTTCTGTCTCTCCGGTGGGAAATTAAGACCCAGCGAAAGCTTTATGTTACTGACCTGCGCGTCCACGTGCTAGTTCAGAGTGTTGGCACATGGAGGACACAACGCACATGTGTGACACAAAGACATTGGCCATGAGCTGTCTCATGAAATGCACACCTCTAGGAGTTAAACGCCCACTTCTTGCATTGCGTTTTCCCATAGATTTCATCTGAGGGCTTTTACCTTCATTTCTGATTGATCAGATGGGACACAGGATCTTCGCCCCTATAAATTTCTCTACTAAATGCTGTCCTTACCACAGCGTCTCTGAGGGGCACGTAATAACCAGTTTACTTATCAGCTACTTTTAAAGCATGGCTCTGGTGCATTACAGATCAATGTAGGGAAAGAAGTGTACTTACTGCTTAGGGACGTGTAGACAATCTATAGTTTCTCCTGTCTACCCAGCATGTCATATTGATGGAAATCTGCTATTCCTGAGAATATTATTTGTTAAGATGTCAAGAAGCACTTGAAACTTTCTGTAGGGACTTACGGTTATAAGGTGGGGAGAACGTGTGCATCTATCTCCTCTCCCTCTAGAAAGACCATTAACATGACAGCAAATACCCGTTAAACAGTATAAAGACATGAGGACAAAGGGAACTGAAGGGGGGACAAGAGTGGGTGAGGAAACTGCCTTGGCAGAATGGGAAAGCTGGAACTAAGCACCCACTCTGGCTGACACCACAAAGCAGTAAATTTGTTCCAAGGAAACATGGAAAGCACAGGATGTGAGGCTCCAGCACACAGAAGGGATGGCTGGGCGCCCGGCACAGAGCCGAGGGCGGCAGTAGTAGCTGAAAGCCTGCTCCTCCCACGCAGCACCAACAGGCAACCCTGCCCCCACTCCCACTGGTCCTCTCAAATGTTACCCTGGAAATGCCTCCAATCTGAAAGAAACAGAAACAAATACAGTCTGTGGCACCAGAAGGGGAGCATGATCAGTCCAGTTCATTGCACTGCCCATAGTGACCCAGTCAGGAACGGCCATATTACCTAGCTCCAGGAAGTCACCCTTGGAACTTTTGCTGGAAATGTTAATTAAGCAAAAGACGCATACCTCCTCCTGGGATTCCTAAAATGGTGGCATCTGAGCCTGCAGTGTATGGTGGTTATCTTTCCCCAGAGAAGAGGCTGCTCGAGAATAAAGTCAAGCACAAAGCTGATCCAAAAGATGGGAGATGGGTTTGTGTCGGGCTTTGTTTGAGCACCAGGATCCAGCCATGCCTAAAGCCATTATCCCCTGATAAAACTAGCCAGCACTTATTGAGCACTTAATATGTATCAGCCCTGTTCTAAGAGATTTACTTATATTAAATCAATTAACACTCATGGCAGCCCTATGATGTAGGTACTGCAATTATCTTTGTTTTACTGATGAGAAAAGTGGACAAGTTAAGTAAACAGTAAAGTGAAGTTTCCAACTCAGAAACTCTGGCTCCAGAGCCTGCAAATTTAATCATTATATGTATTATATAGTCCCTGGTTGTTAGTTTTGCGAGTCAATAAATTGATTTAAGTCAGTTGCAGTTGGATTTCTGTCCCTTCTACCTGAGATACTTAACCGAGATACCATCCTGTCTACAGAGAGATCTTGGCGGACGGAGCCCTGTCAGACACACGAACACTCTTGGTGTAAAATGCCTTTACAGGCCGTTCTCCTGTGAATCATTTTCAAGTAAAGAATTCTAGGGATGCATATAGGAAGTCCTCTTCTGAAAACTGAAAAACCCTAACCTCACGCCCTTTCTAAAGTCCAAAGGTTCAGTAGCTCTCGTTTCTGGATTTCTCCTAGGCCTACCCTTCTACCTTTCTCCTGGCTTTTGCAGCTATGAAGATTTTGCTCAGCAAGGAATTTAGGTCTTAACCTCTTATCCTATTTCTGGTTTCCTTCCTCTACAATAAACAAGCCAGAGCTTGGCTGAACTATGCCCCCCTTGACTTCATGAGATATACTTCAATTGAGGTGAATATTTATTGTTCCAGGTGCTCTGGAGCGATCTATTAAAAAAAATATTCACGTGGCCCTCAGTTAGTCCCCTTGTTTTTTCACAACTCTGCTTTTCCTGAGTAACCCCAGCCACTCCTGAGGCTTTAATGACCACCTAGGTACTGAGATCCCCAAACTTCACAGGGAGCTTTGATTCTTCTTCTGAACACCAGACCCATAATCCCGATTTCCCACTCGATGTGTGCAACTGAAAACCCCACAGAAGCAAGAATGCCAACACGGTCTCCCTGCCTTCCAGGCTGCTCCCCATCCACGCTCTCCTTGACCCATGTTTCAGCTGTTACCGGCCTTATCACCTGCTCAGGATCCCACAACAGGCGACCTGGCTTTTCATCATCCTTGCCACAACCCTCATGTTTAATTAGTTTCCAAATCCTGACAACACTCCCTGAAAGTGCCTCTCCAAGACATCATCTCTTCTATCCCCTTCTTTATATCTTGGCCTAACTATTGCTAAGAGCTCCCTAAATATCCTCCCACCACCGGGTCATTTCCATACTAATCTGCCCTTCCCGGCATGATCGCTCTTCAAAAGACATTCCAGAGCCTTGGAGAAAATGGCACAGCGGGTAAGTGCAAGCAATAAGGAAACCCTTTTTTTGAATTCCCTTTAAAATGCCCTCAAACAACCAATAAGTGGATGGTGTGATATCTCCCCTAACAGGATAAAATCAATCGCACTTTGAATCAGGGTCAAGTTTATATTAATTGTACTGTCTTTCGAAATAGACCTAAAAACATATCTTCTTATGTTGCGGGCATGTTGAAAAACCTCAATTACTTTGTTATTGCCTAAAGAAAGATAAACCCTAACATTTTTAAAAACTTTTTATTTGGAAATAACTTCAAACCTTAGGAAGAGTTGCAATAAAAATAGTGCAAGGAATACCTATATACGTTTTACCCAGATTCGGCTACTGTTACCATTTTGTCTCTTCTGTTTTATCATTTGCTGTATATCAACATTCACACAGACACACACGCAATTATTTTTCAGAATATTTCAGAGTACATTGTAGCTATCATGGCCTTTCACCTTTAAATAGTTCTGTGTATATTTCTAAGAAGAAGAGGTGTTTTTATATAACCACAGTACAGTTATCCTCTTCACTAAATTTAATACCAAGTCAATACTTTTATCTAATCTACTGTCTGGATTCCAATATTGTCCATTGACCCAATAAAGTTCTTTATTGCTTGTTTCTTCCCTCTAGTACAGGATCTGGTCAAGAATTAGAACTTGCATTTCATTGCCATGTCTCTTTAGTCTCCTTCAGTCTGGGACATTTCCACAACCTTTATCTTTTATGACATTGGAATTTTTTTGAAGAATACAGTTTCTTTTTTCCTTTTGCATAGAACTTTCCTCATTTGGACTTACCTGATGTTTCCCCATGATTAGATTCAAACGAACCATTCCCCGATCAAATACTGCGTAAGGAATACCCCTTTCTTCTTAAGTAACATATCTAGGAGGTCCAACTATTTCCAAGGTGGCATTCAAGGTCTTTACATTCTAACCCTTCCTAGAGGCTACACATTCCTCCTTCTGAT